>OX465295.1:226012184-226593633 GCA_949987735.1 Leucophora obtusa | reverse complement strand
GTCAAAATTTTGGTCCAATTTCCTAAGCAGTTTGCTATTGGAAATAGAGTTGTGAAATTTCGATACTTTTTGAGTACTCAATACTACTCAATACTTTTCAATTCAGTACACAATACTTTTAACGGTTTTTTTGAATTTAAAAATAAAAATGTTATTAATTCGTTTTTAATAGGAAAAATAATAACAATTCACATACACGTGTTAAATAATTATTTTTACTTACATTTTAAATAATTGAAAACATTTTAAATAAACTAATGGAATAATTTTTCCCAAAAATTCGTTACAAATGTCTTTGCTTCACAAATAGAGTTGTATTTTCAGAGTTGTATTTTTAGAGTAATATTTTTAGAGTTGTATTTTCATACGAAAAATACACATTTTTACGGAAAATTGCATCTTAAAAAGTATTGAGTAGTACCGTTTTAGTATTGAATACTCAAAAAAACAGTCAATATTGAGTACTCAGTACCGGAATACTCAATACTTTTACAACTCTAATTGAAAATGGGCATATTTGGTCCAGACATTTAAAAGTTATGAAAGAAAATGTAGAAGCACCTCTAGAATTTTCCATATTACCATGAAAAATATATTAACTGTGTGTTGTTGTTGTTACTGAATAAGAAAAAAATACAAACATACACACCCAGACCTTGAAAGAGTTAATTCTTTTTTTGAATTTATATGCATAAAATTGGATTCATTTTATAAATTACTGAATAATTCATAATGCCTTTAAATCAATGATTGGACATTGAATAAAGTGAGATAAGATTTGTTCCTATTTGTGTTGATTCAATTTCGATTCTATTGAATAATTTGGACGTATGTTGGCTTTAGAGGCACCTCACCGATTGATTCTAAATTTTTACTACTGATATAACTCTCTTTTGGGGTCCCGAAGAAAGCCTGTATGGGGAGTTACTTCGGTTTAAAGTTTAAAAATGAACTTAACTATATTTTCTTCATATATGATAGGGTTGCAACAATATGTACACCATTGGAAAGGTAATAAAAATATTTTAAGGATAGCATTTTTTTGTTGACCAATTATGATTCGGCGTAGGAATTTTAATTTTTTTGTTTTTTTAATGTTTTTATTCCATAAAAAAAACCTTTATAAGAACAAAAATTGTGCTTATAAGTATGTTATCAAGACGAAAAGCTTTCATTTGATATATAGATCAAGTTTTTATCACTTCAACTACCGAAGATATTAGAGGTCAAAATCGTGAGATTTTTTTTCTTTCAAAGTATGGCTAACTTTTGACAAATGAAAAATCTCAATACCGACAATAGGTTTAAAATGTGTTTACTCCCAAAATAGGCTTACCAGACGTACTGTTTTCAGCAGTACCCGTACTTTTTTTTACTGATTGTACTGCTTTCTGCATAACTCCCAAAGAAGTACGCAAATGTACTTTTTTTAACCTGTGTACTTCTTTTTGTACTTTTTTTTGTTAAAAACATTAAATAATACTAAAATGTTCGTTATTTGATAACACTATTAGGAAAATTTATTTTTTTGGATTTCCTGCACTTGCAATACATCTTATGTTTATAATATTGACGGGTCAAACACAAATTGGCAAAAAAAAATAGAATGGGGCGAGCAGTTTTCCAGATTTTTTCGTATTTACATTTAATTTAAACCCCTGTTTTCAGCAGTTTTGGTTCAATTTTTTTACGTTTTTGAAATCAACAGAAGTTATGCTTGAATAAAGATGTTTCCTGAATTTTGTAAGAATTGAGAAAATTCTATTTTTTGGTTTAATCCTTAAGTGGAGTGAGTATACACGAAGGAACATTCGTGAAAAATTCCCATTTTTTATGAATGTTCATTTGTGCATGTAGTGTGTCGTTTTGACATTCGTGCAATTCGTGTTATCAAAATTTTTTGATTCTTTTTTGTTTCCAAACTCAATGTTCCTTATACTACAACAGTTAATTGATTTCGTTGTTTTGTATTAATATAAAGCTACACACTTTAATGTACTATGTTTATTTTGAATCAAAGTTGCAAAAATATTAGATATGCCCTAAAATATTTTAAAAGCAAATCAAAATATCAACTTTAATTTTATTATTGTTTTTTTTGATTTTATTTATATAAAAATCGATTTTAATTGTTAAAAAATTAACTTACCAACATTATCATAAACTCCATTTTTTGATATAAAAAATTTTAATTTTGGTTGAAATTCCGAATTGTTTTTGAAATATTTTTTGACATATACAAATAATTTGCAACTATGATAAAAAATATTGATCACGAATATTTCTAGTTTACGTATTATCCTAGAACAACGAAATCCATTTACTTTAAACGAAATATTAAATAAATATTAATAAAATAGAAATACATCTCTAATAAAACATGACATATTTTGTTATGAATTCTAAATATATAAATTGTTACTTTTTTGTGTACTGAATTTTATGATATTTTTCAAGAAAAAAGTGTACTTCTTTTTCACTAATTGTACTGCCTTTTTTCCTCGATGTACTTTTTTCGTCGATTTCATATCTGGCAACCCTATCCCAAAATATGTTCGATTCCCGATGAGTTAATTCAGTATAATTGTTGGTTAGAGTCAAAATTGTATCTTTTGTACCATCTGCAAAAAAATTAGGCTTGACTTCTAATATCTTCGGTGTTTGAAGTGATAAAATTTGAACTACATCTTAAAAGTTTTTAATCTTGAGAATATATTAATAAGTAAAAAATTATGTGGTAGTATACGGTGGTTTTTATAAAAACGGTTTATTTTAAAAAATCTTAAAAATAAATCTCATTCGCCGGTAATGGGTACACAAACAAAAAAAAAATATCGTCCATAAGATATTTTTACTATCTTTCAATGATATATATATATTGTCCCAATCTGACTATAAATGACTTAGATATATGTAGCTAAGTCCATTTCCAAACTTTTCACAGATATAAACTCCCTACAGAGGTCTTTCCGCGGATTTTTTTTTTTCAACAGCTTGAAAAGTACTACATCGGGGTAAAAAAAAATTCACTGAGATCAACTTATTGCAAAATTGAGATTTAAAATACGAATTAAGGAATTATATTTTTAAAGGTCTGCACACGTCTATAGGCGTGTTCGTTTACTTACTACAAGTTACTACTTTTACTACAGCTGGAAAAATTCAGTACAAAAAGTAAACAAAACTTTCCAATTGTAGTAAAAGTAGTAAGAATTTCGAGTAAACGAACACACTGTATATGAATAACATAAGCAGTGTTGCCACTTTATGGGTAGGGCATGGATGACAGCAATTATTAAATTGTTTAGTTTTGCACTTAAATTTCAATTCAAATGAATGAATTGAGAAAGTTATCAAATTTGTAAATAAAAAAATATATTATACATAAAAAAATAATTTAATTCATAAACTAGCCAATAGATAGTGGGTCTATGAATACAACATAGCAATTACTTCAAAGCATTGTTGGTAGCAGAAACGGTGCGATTATCGGTGAGGGTAAGTAACGCTATTGTAGATTATTTCGGTTACAGTATTTTAAGGATAATTGTATTTCGATAACGGTATTTTAAAGTTAACTGTATTGCAAAAATATTTAAAAGGGTTGAAAGGATTATAAGTAAATGTGGTTGTATCCTTTTTTTGGAGATTATTGTATAATGAACATTTAGGTTTATGAACTTCTTGAAGAATAGCGTAGAAAAAAACACACACTAGAGTGGAGTGAAGTTGAACAAATTTTTATTCTTATCACTGAGTCAAGTCGGAGAAAAATATAATTTTTTAAATCGGTTAATGTCTTTGATCTCCATAAGCGGTCCAAATTTCCGTGAATCGAAAAATCGTGTATTGTGTGATCAGTGGCGGTTCCAGCTTTCGATTTTAGGAGAGAAATTTTAAAATTTTGTTTATTACTCAAACGTTACGTATAACACTGTGAGACAAATGGTAGGGGTCAGTGATCGGGAAGGGTTCAAACTACCGGGGAAAGTTATATCGGTAAAAAAGAAGTTATACGTGTCCCGGCGTTTCGCTGGGTCAACCCTAGGAAACGAGATATATCGATTTGACCTTTGGTGGTCTTTTTTCTATATACTCAACAGTTTTGCCGGTAAAAATAAATGTATGAAGAAAAAAATATTTTTTGCCTAAAATATTAAAAAAAAGTAATAAACAAAAGGTTATTGATTTTTATGGTAGCGGTAACAAACATTTATTTTTACCGGCAAAACTGTTGAGTATATAGAAAAACGTTATATGAACAGATTAAAGGAATTGTTATTTTTAATTTTTTTAAAATTGTTTGAGCAAAATCGGACTAGTGGTTCTCGAGTTATGTCAAAAAAAGATATATCCCGATTCCTAGCGGTGACCCAGCGAAACGCCGGGACACGTATAACTTGTTTTTGACCGATATAACATTTCCCGTTGGTTTCATCCCATCCCGATTTTGACTGTCGCATAGTGTAATCAATAGGGTTGCTAATTCAATCGAAACATTTACAATAAACCACATGTCAACCCATTTTTGCTCACGTATTGTTCCACTAAGAATTTTGTGACTACCTTTGCATTGACTACCTTTGTGTGAAAAATACATGTTACATTTTACAAAATTCGAAATTAGGTTTAAGTAGAAATTGGGTAATTTTACGAAAGTAAACAAAACCTTTCGTAATTTTTTTTAGAAAAAACGATTATGGGCCAGACCTAAGGATTAATTTTTTATAAAATTTGATTTAAATTAAAAATTTTCAAACAAGTTATATTTAAAACATAAGTTACATTTAAGAAAAAAATCGTTTTTAGTTCTGATTATCAGACTTGAGGGGTACTATTTATATTTCGGGAACTGGCAACACTAATGTCAACAGCTGAAATCTGGCAACACCATGATAACATTTGACATTTTTAAGTATAAACGTACTCACAAGGTTTTGATGTACAAGTGCTATATGTTTTGTTTACAGTGAGTTAAGAAAATCAATTTGGCCAAAAAATGGAAATTTCAAGAGAAGATTTTCGTTGGATTATTTTCACAACTTTCGACGTGAATTATCTCAACAAGAATATGTCGATGAACTCAGTTCTTTATATGGCGATAACTGACCATCAAAAACCACAGTCTATCGCTGGTATAGTGAATTCAATCGTGGTCGTAGTTCGGTCGCCGACGAATTCCGTGAAGGTCATCAAAAATCGGTTGTTGTACCACAAAACATCGATGCAGTGCATGAACTGATAATGCAAGATCGTCATGTGACATATCGTGAGATAGAGGCATCCTTGCACATTAGTTCGTTCCACTTCAATACATTCGATTTTATCAATCGCTCAAAAAAGGCTCGCGTATCTAAAGACTCGGCACAGCCGAATTTAATTTTTGGTTTGTATAAGTTCCCAGTCACCTGGGGACTTATACAAACCATCGAGCGGGCTTTAGCCCTCTTGTTTTTATATTCACTTTTTTTTAGAAGCTGTATTTTTTCGGAATGTTTCGCAGACCTCCTAGGATGCGATTAGGGACGCTCAGGGGTTCATGATCAACATTTGGAAAACTTTGTATAATTAAATTTTCATATCGGTTTTGGTATAGCTGTGGGGGTCAGATTAACAAAAAGAATTACTGGCCAATTTTGCTTTGACGCTACACCAACATTCCGTGTGTTAAGTTAAAACACTTTGCAGGTTGGCAGGAAAAGCAGGATCTAACGCTAGTCAATTACTCGCAGGCAATCAAAAATTGAGTATTTCAAAAGAAATTATTTCAGGAACATAACTATATACTCTACGATATCAACATGTATACTCAGGATTTCCCAAAGAGAGACTGGAATAAGTTCAATACGATCCTTTGGAAAGACCTAAAAAAGAACTCCACCATATCTTTCCGAATGAAATTTGCAGAATTTCAAGTGAAATTAATTGTGAATTCTATTTGGAATATGTCAAATTTGATCTTAAATCTGAACAAAAATAACGGTAATTAATTGTTTTCTTACAATATTGAGAAAATTTTAAGAGAAATTTCGATTTTTTATTTCGAAATGAGAAAATTCTAAAAATTACTCAAATTTTAATTTAAATTATAAAAATGAAAAAATTTTCAATTTTATATCAAAGACACAATCACAATATACAAAAAATGTGATTTTTCCCCAAGAAAAATAATAGTATTGTACATTAAATTTGCGTGAAAACAATCTCTACTCAGTTTTCACGTGAAATTCATTGTCGTGGAAAATTATAATTTTTTTTATATGGAGGAGTATAATAATTTTTTCACGTGAAATCCGAACAACTTACGGTGCTTTACTATCAAACAGTATTTTACTTTTAAAGTCGACTTTATATTTAAACGGCTTTGTTCATTTTGTGTATAAAAATCTTAAAGAAATATTTATATTTTCACATATTTTACATATTTTAATTGGTTGAAGATAAATTAACCAATCAGAATGCTCCAAAAATAAACTAGGTCAAAGCATGCTGCCACCCAAAATTTTAACTAAAGTCAACAAAAATATACATTTGGAAAATTTAAATAGTAACGGCGTTTATTTTTATTTAAAAAATTTTCAATTAAAATTAGAATTTTGTATTAAAATATGCGAAATTTTAAAATGAAATTTCTTTTTGTCATTTGAAATTCGAAAAATTTCAAACGAAATTGATCTACATACAAATTTGAGAATCTAATTTGAAATTTAGATCTTTTAACTACATTTCTCCACAAACTTTAATTTTTTTATAATCAAAATTATCAGTTTTTTAATGAATTTGTTAAAATTGCTATTGAGATTTTTTAAATGAAAATAAGGAAAAAATTTTATATTTCATATTATTATTCATAACAAATTTGTATTTCTTTCACTTTATCCTTTTGTCTCCTCTTTTTCTCTCCTTTTTCCCCTTTTTTCCTTTTTTCTCTCCTTTTTCTCTCCGTTTTTCCTCTTTTTCCTTTTTTTTCTTTTTCGATTTCGCTGACAATTCACTTTTTTTTAAGTTTACTGATGAGGTTATTACCTTTTTTCGGAGTTCAAATTGTAATAATGTGTTAATTGAAGTCATTTATAATTTCATATTTTTGGGTAATTTTGTCTACACTTTTGGGAATTTTGCATCTTGCTTGTGGCAGCACTGAGATTAAACAAGATTAAACTGAAATATTTACTTGTAGTGTAGAGTTGTAAAAGTATTGAGTATTCCGGTACTGAGTACTCAATACTGACTGTTTTTTTGAGTACTCAATACTAAAACGGTACTACTCAATACTTTTAAAGATGCAATTTTCCGTAGAAATGTGTATTTTTCGTATAAAATTACAACTCTAAAAATAGTACTCTAAAAATACAGCTCTGAAAATACAACTCTATTTGTGAAGCAAAGAAATTTGTAACGAATTTTTGGGAAAAATTATTTAATTAATTTATTTAAAATGTTTTAAATTAATTAGAATGTAAATAACAATAGTAATTTAACACGTGTATGTGAATTGTTATAATTTTTTCTAATAAATACGAATTCATAACATTTTTATTTTTAAATTAAAAAAACCGTTAAAAGTATTGAGTAGTATCGAGTACTCAATTGAAAAGTATTGAGTAGTATTGAGTACTCAAAAAATACTGAAATTTCACAACTCTATTGTAGTGGTGGAAAAAATCATACACATTTGTTGCACAGTGGATTGACCGAATACAAAATGGGTAATAATTCATACTTGTTTGTACTTAGTAGAATCCCCGAATAAAAACACCAGGATGGAGGGTATCTAAAGACTCGGCACAGCCGAATTTAATCTTTGCTTTGTATTAGTTCCCAGTCAACTGGGGACTTATGCAAACCATCGAGCGGGCTTTAGCCCGCTTGTTTTTAATTCACTGAAAGTAATTTTATTTTTTTTAATTTACTGAACGTAATTTTATTTTTTTTAATTCACTGAACGAAAATGAAATTGAACGAATTCAGTGAGCAATTAATTCACTTTTTTCCGTTCGATTTATAAAATTGAACGCGTTCACCAGTGATTTAATAAATAGAACTATAGCAATTGAATTAATTGGTAACAAAATAAATCGAACGAAAACAAATATGAATTAATTCCATTCAATATATGGTGCTGTGTGAATTAATTCATCAAATTTTTAATTCAGAATTGAAAAATTGAATTAAGGAATTAATTCTTCAAAGCTCTGAGTGGAATGACAAGAGATAGCACAATACAAAAATGTGTTAGTATGAAAGAGAAAAAAACAACATTTACTACAGATTGGAGTACTCCGTCATTGTAAACGCACCTTAACAAGGCAACATTTTTTTTTCAGAAAAAAAACACCATAAGTTAACTTTGTTATTTTACAAAAGAAGTAATAAATGCAGTTTTTTATACTTCATTTGTATATTTTATATCAATTTAATATAAAAAAAATTACAAAGTTGACTTCCGCACACTAGTTTTATTTTTTTTGGCTGTAAAAAAGGTTAGTTACTAAAATTGACGTTATAATTTTAAAAAATCCTATTTCCGGTAAAATAACAAGTTTGTATGGCAATACTGCCATTAAAAATAGTGTAACTAAATGCAAACCTTAATCTTTGGAAATGGTAACACATATCCATACTACAATCAAAAACAACTCAGATTCTCAGTGATGCCAACTATATAAAGCAAAACGCGCGGTCGCAAAAAAACGTATTCAAAATGTAGAATTTTCACAGATGGTAACCGAAACGATGCTGTTATCGGTAAGGGTAACGCTATTTTAGATTATTTCAGTAACGGTATTTTAAGGATAACGCTATTTCATTTATTTCGGTATCGGTATTTTAAGGCTAACGGTTTTTCAGTTATTTCGCTAACGGTATTTAAAGGATAACGGTTTGTCAGTTATTTTGGTAACGGTATTTTAAGATTAACGGTATTTCATTTATTTCGGTAACGGTATTTAAAGATAACGGTAGTCAGTTGTTTCGGTGCATCCCGCAATTTTTTTTACAAAAACAAACGAGATTAAAAACAGAACCAATTTACTAGCTTTATGTACGAAAAATACTGAATAACCATGTGCAATTACCAAAAGCAGAAAATTAAAAATAACGGTAACGGTATTTTAGGGTTATCGGTATTACATTTATTTCGGTATCGGTATTTTAAGGGTATCGATTTTTCATTTATTTCGGTATCGGTATTTTAAGGATAACGATATTTCAGTTATTTCGGTAACGGTATTTTAAGCATAACGGTATTTTAGGGGTAACGGTAGTCGGTTGAAAGGGTTTTTAATCGATAACGGTATTTTAGTGGTATTGCCTGCCAACCCTGAGAATTTTCCAACGTGTCATATGAATAAAACTTCGCAGTTACTTCGAAGTAATTACTTTGGGCTTTTAAATCCAAATTTACTAATTGGCTGGTACAATAGCATGAAATGTAAACGAAAATTAAAAAATTAAATTCCTAGTCTACTCCCAAGCAAACTAGATTTGTGATGTAATTGCTTATAAAACTTAGCAATTACTTCAAATTAATTACTTTGGGCTTAGGAATGGCATTTAACTCCAAATTGACCAATTGGCTGGTAGAACACAATGAAATGTAAACGAAAATTAAAAAATTAAATTTCTAGTCTACTCCCAAGCAGACTAGATTTGTGAAGTAATTGCTAAAAAAAAAAACCCTGTATTTCCCCCTATTAGTAATATCTATTTTTTATTCATATGAGCCAATGGGTCATATGAATAAAACTTAGCAATAACTTCGAAGTAATTACTTTGGGCTTAGGAATGAATGGCTTTTAACTCCAAATTAAGCAATTGGCTAGTAGAACACCATGAAATGTAAACGAAAATTAAAAAATTAAATTTCTAGTCTACTCCCAAGCAGACTAGATTTGTGAAGTAATTGCTAAAAAAAACCCTGTATTTCCCCCTATTAGTAATGGGGGAAATACAGGGTTTTTAAGCAATTACTTCACAAATCTAGTCTGCTTGGGAGTAGACTAGAAATTTAATTTTTTAATTTTCGTTTACATTTCATGCTATTCTACCAGCCAATTGGTAAATTTGGAGTTAAAAACAATGGGTCATATGAATAAAACTTGGCAATTACTTCGAAGTAATTACTTTGGGCTTGGGAATGGCTTTTAACTCCAAATTTACCAATTGGCTGGTAGAACAGCATGAAATGTAAAGGAAAATTAAAAATTAAATTTCTAGTCTACTCCCAAGCAGACTAGTTTTGTGAAGTAATTGCTTAAAAAACCCTGTATTTCCCCCTATTAGTAATATCTATTTTTTATTAATATGAGCCCATTCCTAAGCCCAAAGTAATTACTTCGAAGTAATTGCTAAGTTTTATTCATATGACACAATAACTAGTATGAATAAAAAATATATATTACTAATAGGGAGAAATATTGGGTTTTTTAAGCAATTACTTCACAATTTAAGGCTGCATTCACACGTAATTCTTAAACACGTGTTTAGCTAAAACACGTATTTTAGCTCTTTATTCTATTACAAAAGTTGTAGTAGAATAAAGAGCTAAAATACCTGTTTTAGCTAAACACGTGTTTAAGAATTAGGTGTGAATGCAGCCTAAGTCTACTTGCGAGTAGACTAAAAATTTTATTTTTCCATTTTCGTTTATATTTCATGCCGTTCTACAAGTCTATGTATAAATTTGGTATTAAAAGTCATCCCTAAGCCAAAAGTAATTACTTCCAAGTAATTGCTAGGTTTTATTCATATGACCCAATGTTTGATGATTATTTTCATTACACGGTAAAGCGTGTTTGTCAAATCTGTTTAAAAATCAAAAAAATTTTGTTTTTCGTCCAACATACTTGACAAGCCGTCAAATTGATATTACATGATCAAATTCATAAAACCGTCCAGCATGATGTACAACATGCTTGGTCCTTTCTAAGCCCCTTAAACTTTAGATAATCATGTAAATTAAAAATAAAAAATAATGAAAAGGTAGTATATTTTTGTTTAAAAACTTTCAAATTAGTTAAAATTTCATCAAAACAAATATTTTACCTAAAATGCGCTAAATAAAGATCAAAAAAGCGCCATCCTAACACCATTTTTTAAAGCGGCCCAAACATTAAGGAACATTGAGTAGGGAACAAAAAATATCAAAATATTTTGTAAACGCGAACGATGACAACACGCACACACACACACATTCACAAAAAAATGGGAATTTTATCACGAATGTTCCTTCCCAATATGCATTTAGAAGATATATCACTCTGTAGATATTACGGCAATATCTTCAATCTTTCATTTAAAAGATAAACAAAGTAGTTGTTCTTTAAATATCTTATTATTATCGACTAGATGATATATCGACGATATTAGAAAAAGTAAAAAATGTCATTTGAAATATTTATATTAAAATTTTTGTGAAAACAAAAAGCAAAAAATTGATAATCATATTATGCAAAAAAATCTTACAAATTAAATTAAAAATTCACACAAAGGTAAGCCATAATTTTATTAACCCATATTTTGCGAATAAAAACGGAATTGTTTTATTATTTTTAGAAAAAATCAAATTATCAAGAGGATTGCCAAAGAAAATGCGGAACACATGGAAGAAAATTGAAAAAGGACAATTTATATAGAACTAAATCAAGAACTTAAGGGTACCGTAAACTCATTGTAATTGTGTTTCTCATACTATTTAATAAAAAGTTATATATCAAATGCGTATTTTTCGGTTCTGTTTACATCATCTTTTTACCTTCTAAATGATATTCAGGCGATATTAAACATATCGCCCTTTTATCATCTGGGAGAATCAATTTCGCATTACTTGGAAGTATTGCTTTCGGGATACGTTTTCTAGCAAATAGGGTAACTTCCGCAATTAGAAAACGATTGTTGCCGCAATAAAATTTTTCTTCCAGGCAATTCGTTTGAGGAATCGTCTTCGTATTGCCATGTTTGCTGGGTTAATGTATGGGCCGCTTAGATGTGATAACAGCATTCTATGGATAACAGAAAGTAATGTATTTTGGGCAGTGCAAAAGCGCTAAATCTAGCACAAAAAGTGCTTAGTTGGTATTGCTGCTGATTCTTGACTATAAAGTGTTCTCACCTTTTTGTGAAGAAAGTTTTTTGTAGATTTTTGTTTTTATATTTTTAGTTTAAATTTTAATTTAAATTAGTAATTTTTGTATTTTATTTTATTAACTATTAAGTGAAATTACGAGTGCAGCACTCTAAATGGATGCAGAATTAAGTCAAGAAAAGTCTGAATGTAAATTGGTAAGTGGCGAAACTGGGCACAGACAGCAGCTGTAACTGTGTTGCTTTGTTCATTTTGACCATGGATGGTAGCTGAAATGATGTGGTTATCGGTAAGGGTAAAGCTATTATATATTATGTGCGTTCCCGTACGTTACCGCGGGAACCCAAAACAGCCCAAACAACAATTTACACGCAATTTTGAGTACGGGAACGCCTTTGGGCTAGTTTGTGTAACAACGGTAAAGTACGGGAACAGACATATTATTTCGTTATCGGTATTTTAAGGTTAACGATATTCTAGTTATTCGGGTAACGGTATTTTAACGTTAATGGCATTTCATTTGTTTCGGTAACGGTATTTTAAGGGTAACGGTAGTCAGTTATTGCATACGGAAACTTGTTTATACAAAAAGCAAACGAAAAACAAAATAAATTTATCAACATAGTAGTGGTATTCATTTAGGCCCTGTGCGAGGTGGCTAAATAAATTCTAATCTAAATACGAATTGACAAAAGGGTTTCAAATTTCTTTGAACATTTTTTGCAAACTTTTTTTAAACCTGAATTTAGTTTAGATTTTAGGTTTGTTCCACGTAATTCTGGGTAAAGTCTGGTAAAATGAGAATAAACAAATAATTATCTCAAAAAATGGTAAAATTGCTCACAATACCTGGAACGCACAAAACCACATTTCAAGCCCAAAAATTAACGTCAATGTTATTCATATAAACAAAAGATATTTTTAAGAATAAAATATCGAAGGGAATAAAGAAAAAATGTTATAACGTGGTATTTGTTAACGATATTAATTATTGTTTACAAGTTTTGTTAATATTTTAATTATTTTTACAAATTTAAAACAGCTGATTTATAAAAAACTAGTTATTTGACAGTTTTACCATTTTACCCGCAAAAAAAGTACGGGTAACTTCTGGTTAAAACAAAAAAAGAGAAACAAATTATTCTCTCATCAATGCTCTCATTTACCCAATTTTTAACAATAGAAACGCTTTTTGGTAATATTGGGTTCCCGCGGGTACCCGCGGTAACGTACGTGGAACAGAGCTTTTATTTAGCCAGTTCGCACACACCCTTAATGTCGTATCTTCCTGTTATATAGCAGGGGTTTTCATATAAACACGTAAATTCCTTGTAAGCCTTGTATAAATACAAAACATATTTTTTATGTATGGATTTTGACATTAAAGTAGCAAGTTTACAGCGTTTACGAGTATACGTGCTCATATGAAAACATTTGTGTAAACATTTTGGTATTTACAGCTATGGACATACAAATAGGACACTTCATACAAAATTATCTTCATGCATTTCTCTTAATAATTATAAAGCAATAATTATATTTCTTTTCTATTATAGTAAACTCTAATCAAGTATTCTCAGATTATATATAAAACTTTGCAATATTTAAGACATGCAAATATTTACAACAAAATTACTTTACTTTGTTCATATTTGACTTGGACATAAAAATAGGACACTTGCAATAATTGTCAAAATTTTACTCGATGCACTTAGTAATAATTTTCTTTTCATAATTTGCGTTTGAAATAAGTAAATTCTTTCCTAATTGTAGCAATATGGGACGTGGAAAACATTGTAATCCAGAAAAACGAAGACATATCTCAATTCCACAATGAGATAAATCTCCAACTGAAATTGCTAAAATACTAAAGTGTTCGCGAAATATGGTATACAATGCTATTCGTTTATGTGCTGCCGACAAGAAATATCATACGCAAAATAAAGAACGTAAGCCAATCCGTCGTAAAACTACAACTTATATGGACAGGACTATAGTACGCAAAAGCAAACTCAAACCTTTTATGTCCTCGCGTCAAATAAATAATGAAATCAGGGAAAAATTCAACGTTCACGTGCCAGACAGGTTAGTAAGAAGACTGAATGAAGCAAACTTATTTGGACGAATTAGTAGAAAGAATCCTCTTCTTTCAAGTAAAAATATTAAGAAACGTATTGATTTTGCCAAAATCCACAAAGGAAGTTGTGGATTTGAATTTCAGTGTTGTTAACTTTCTTTTAAAATCGCTAAAAAACAAAGAAAAATTTGTTCATGTTTAAAGTGCTGCAATTTTAAGTCTGGTGACTATTTGTAGATAAAGATAATTTCCAAAAATATACAGTTTGTACAGAAGCGATCAGTACTGCCTAAATTTTACTATGTAATTTGATAAAAGGTTGATATCGCTAATTTTTCGTTAAAAGCCACGCCCACTTAAAACAACCCAGCAAAATATTGGTAATGACACCTCATTACTATCTGCATTACCAAAAATGATATATCATTACCTTTTGTATTATTTTATAATATAAAATAATGACTTCCTAATAACGGCCTATTGTATTCATTGTTTCTAAATATAAAATAATGACTTACTCGTATTACTTTAAATAAGTACTTTTTACACAGTTAATTTTTTTTATTATATGTAAATATGTTTTATGTTTAAATTTTTATGACGAGTTCTAAAATTACACACTAGAGAAAACTTAAATGTTTCTGAATGTATTTCTTTAAACTAATAGTATTCGTGTAACTCCTTATTTTTAAGAATCAAGTAAGCAATGGGATAACCACTTATAATTAAACTTTTTGTAAGCATGTGTGTAACCACTTATTATTCAAAATCTCATAACTACTTATTTAACATTTTTTCGTAAGCGAGCGGGTAAGCGTGACTACTTATAAAAACTACCACGCCAAACAAAAATAATGAGTTTAGACGCCAAAAAATAAGTTGTGCGGATCTATGAATTTCTATTATATAACCACTTATTTGGTAATGAGAGATTTTGCTGGGAAGTGACAAAATGAAAAAAACAAACATTACGTTAAAATTCTGTACAATTTTCTGAACCATCTCCTTGCCTTTCGTGGCGAATTTAGCCACTATTTTGATCTTTAAAAATAAAGGCAACAACAATAAAACTAGAAAAACTTGAATTGACTTAAATGGTTGGTCACAACTGTATAGAAAATATTTGAAGGATTTTTATTTAAATAAAGAATGTATTACAATTCAATAATAACACTATGAAATAAAAAAAATTATTTTTGTTTTATTTTTCAAAATAAATAATTATGTGTCCTATTCCATGTCCATAGCTGTATATTAGAGTAGTCCAAAAAAACATAAAAGTTGGAATTCGCGATCTCCACAATGTTGCCCCTATTCCTTAGTGTCTAAAAACTCTGTGCCAAGTTTCAGCTAAATCCGCTTTTATTTACGGGTAGCACAAAAAGTTGTCTTTTAAGAATTAGTAATTTATCTCTAGAGTAATTTATACAAAAAGTAGGGTTGACTTTAAAATTAATTATTTCTTATCCTGTACGCTATTATTTAACAATTTTTTTTAAATCTGGTCTTAATTATTGTGAACAAATGGAATTTTATATCAAAACTTAAAAAAATGAAGTAACTTTTAAGTAATTCGCGGTTTTTTTTTTTTAATTTATACAAAAATATACATATTTTAGTAAAATTTTCCAAATTTTTCGAAAAGATATAATTAAAAATTCAACTTGTTTTTGCCTTATATGCGCAAATTTCTCAAATCTGATTTTTATTTTAACGAAGATTATGAATCAGCAATCGAAATTTAAAAAACATTTGTGGTTTATGAATTATTCGTGGTTTTTGAAAATTACAAAAAAACTCAAGTTTTTTGAGATATTTTCCGAATTACCTGTAAACGGTGTTATCGAAAAATCCAATTTGTTATACTTTTACAATTTACTTACCACGGGCCTTCATTATATATAACACTAGTTTTAATTTTAAAAAGGATAACAGATATCCTTGCAAATTAACTTAAAATTTGACTTTTTTAATATTTCGCTATTATTTTATTGCTACCAAAAACCCTATCTCACATAATAGGATATTCCACATATATATATTAATGCAAAAAAGAAATGAATTAAGCAAAAAAGAAATTTTCATAGTCGTAAATATAAGAAAACATCCTGATCAAAGTTGAACATTTTTTGTATGAAATTTTCAAATTTCGCGAAAACCGCGACTCCGATTTCAATTTTGATTTCATATTCGTAATGTACACCTAAAAATTATTAGATTTGATATGTCGCGATCGTAATAATAATATTTAATTTTTCTCATTTTTTCCATTATTTTTAATTAATTAAAAATAATAGAACAAGTACTACCTCGAAACTTCAATTGCGATGTGCTACCTCTAAACAAAACTTTTTTGGTGATTTTTTTTATCAGACCACATTTTTTTTCAAAGTGGCATATTTTTAGGCTTGTGGAGCGTGAAAATTCCAACTTTTATTTTTTTTTTTGACAAGTCTATTGTATATACACATTTGAAAATTTTCAAATATGACATTTATCTGAAAAAAATTTGTATGTAATATTTGGGAATTGCAAAAAAAGAATGTTAAAATTTGATTGTAAAAAATAATAGGGATTTTCGAAGAAACTTGTATTCTACTCCTAAACCTGGTATGTTTTGTTTATGAGTTTTATGACAAACTCCATACATAAAAAATATGGTTTGTATTTATACAAGGTTTACAAGGCATTTATATGAAAACCCCTAATTTAATACAAGGTGCGTTCACGTGAGCAGAATTTTGTGCGAAAGCTTAATTTACTCACGTCAACGTGAGTGGAAAAAATTTCGTCGTGAGTGCGTGAGTTGAATTTTATTAAATATTTTTTTCGGCTTTTAATAAGTATTTTCCTTAAAATTTTTGCCGATTTTATGTTTTTTTGGTTTTTAAAAATTTTTAGTTTAACTTTCATAGTTTTTCTTAATTTTTGTATTTTAATTTTTACGATAAAATTTTATTTCGTGAATTTGCTTGATTCACGTGAATCACGCGTTATCATGCGTAAGTGTGAGTAAAATCTGAATTTAATCAAGTAAACGTGAGTGAGTATGAGTAGTAAAATATTTTTCGTGAATGATTGTGCGTGATTGGAATATTTTCCCGTTAGCGTTAGTGAGTGTGAGTCAAAATTCACTCACGTGCCCACCTCTAATTTAAAAATTCGTGTGATATCATAAAATTACCGCTTGTGTAAAAAGTGCGGTTTAATAAATACAACTAATATATGGTATTTCAATGATAACTTTTTTCGGTATCGGTATTTTGGGGATAACGGCTTTTCGTTTATTTCGGTAACGATATTTTAAGATTGACGGTAGTCTGTTGAAAGCGTTTGAAATCGATAAGGTATTTCAGCAGTATTGCTTGCTAACCCTGATTTTGACCCAGTTTGTTAAGCGTTAACCTCATGTTTAATTATGTCTTTTTTTCACAGCTACATAAAGGCCTCAAATATGCTAATCACGTAATACCCTTACACTCAGTGGTAGTTTTCCTATTGGCCACATTAACTACCGCGATTTTAGTGGATTTATTACCAACCAACTGTAGTTATTGGCGATGGTCTCTAAACGCGGTGGTAGGAAATAAGAAGGTTAATGATACCGGTTTGACAACATCTACATATGCTATTTATGGTAAAAGCAAAACGGAAGAACATTTGGTACATGTCATCAACGTATTGGAGAGATTTGGTTACCAACGTGTTGCTCTAGAAGAGAACTGGAATTTGTTGTGGGCTCATGATTATCCTTTCATTAAAATGCCCCAACGTATGAAAAATCTGCAGCAACATCAAATGGTCAATCATCTGCCCGGCTGTGGTTTCATCACCAATAAAGTGGACTTATCGACAACACTACTACCATTTTTGCCACGAGCCTTTCGTTTGCCGTCACAACGTGAAGAGTTTTTGCAGTATGCACAGCAACATGTAACTTCCCTGTTTGTAGAAAAACACAATGAACATCGTCACATAGTTATACGATCACCGGATGATATCAATTTAAACTCTAATGATTCATTTGTACAAGAATTTATACAAAATCCCTACCTGGTGGATGGTTATAAATTTGATATTGGTGTTTATGTGGTCATTACCTCAATCAATCCTCTACGTCTTTACATCTATAGTGGTGATGTTCTATTCCGTTACTGTCCGGTTAAATATCATCCATTTAATGCATCCAATGTAGATAAATATGTTGTGGGTGATGATTATCTACCAACATGGCAGGTCCCGTCACTAATCAAGTACTACAAACGTTTAGGTGGCAGTATGCGTGGTGCTTTTGAATCCTATGTACGAGATCAACATTTGGATCCATCCGGAATTTGGTCGCAAGTTGAAGATATTGTACGTCGTACTGTTCTGACAAAAGAACAAGACATAGTGCATATTTTACGTTCGTATAAAACTCACAATTTCTTTGACTTGATGCGTTTTGATTTGGTTATCGATGATAATTTAAAAGTCCATTTAATGGAAGCCAATATGTCACCAAATCTTTCATCGGCACATTTCAAACCCAATTCGCTATTGTACGAACAAATTTTATACAGTGTTATGATCTTAATTGGTATAGGATCGCCAGTGCATGGCATTACTTCTTTCAGAGAAAGGTAAGAAAAGTTTCCAATATTGAATTAATCACGCACATGAAAAAGAATATTTTTCCCAAATTAAGTTGATTCTTTTAACTAAGCCATCATGATTACTTTAATCAATGGATTATTATTGAATTAAATCAAATATGCATTAATTCAACTTATATTGATAAATTTCGATTTGATTGAATTGCATGTTTTCTTTAATAATTAAAACACGAATTAAATTCATGTATAGTTGATGAGATTCATTGATTTAATATAAAATAATAAATAGGGAGAAACCACGTCCAACCATCACGAAAAGATGCAATTTCGGAAACACCATAATCGATTTCAATGAAATTCACCATAAATGTTGCATAGCCTTCAATAAAACTTGAACTTTCGGATCCCAGACCCTTTCCGTCTCAGAAATACGACTTCATGAAAATGTTCAAAAACGTTAAGAATTTTCTAAAGTGTCCTCAAAATATCGGTTATTACTTTTGAACTTTGCATTTTTCCCATTTTCATGACGTATATTTCTGAAACCGCTGATATCTGATATCTAGATCCGAAAGTTTGTGTTTTGTTGAAGTCTGGTAATATACATCCGTGGTGAATTTCTTTGAAATCGAACGTATGTGACCACGGGTACCCAATTTTACTAAAAAACTTTTCTGTTGCCAACATTGTAAATTGTTTCTGCTATGGGCAAATTGGGATCTCGCGGTAACGACGTGAAAGAGACCTAATATCAAGGTTGGTTACCGAAACGAATAACAGTAAGGGTAACGGTAACGGTAGAAGAATATTCTAACTAAATATATTCTAACTAAATATATGAAGGTATCGGATTTCGTTTGTTTAGGTAACGGTAAAGGTAACGGTATTTAAGACTGTTTCGATAACGGTATACCGTTGCCGAAACAGTAATACGGTACATACCGGAATTAAAAATTATGTTAAAAACATATAGAAACAAGTAAAAACATGGCATATTTTTAATTTTAACTACTGAAAATACAGATTTTAAGCTATAAATTCAATACTGGTAGTTTTAATAAGTAATATTATTATCTATAAATTTTTTTTTGTAAAAAAACACTCAAGATTATAAAATAAAAAATAAAAAAATTTTAATTTTTATATAAAATAATAAATACCGGTAAAATACCGGTAACTACACATAAAAATAACGGTATCGGTAACGATAACGGTATTTAGAATTTTTTTAGAGGTATCGATAACGGTAACGGTATTCAATTTGAAACGGTATTTTAGCGATAACGGTATTATAACGATAACGGTAACCAACCTTGCCTAATATTAATTTTTAGAGTTGTGTCGTTCATGAACGAACTAGTTCATTTGAACGGTTCAGTTCATTGAACGATATGTCATCGTTCACCATTGTTCGTTATTTTCGTTCAATCGTTCATTTCGTACAATCGGTCATTTCGTTATTTTTTTTAGTCATAGGAAATTTGTATCCCTTTCTTATTAATTTTATTACAGAAATAAATGTTTTTCTTAATAATTTAAAATTTTTAATAAAATTGTAAATTTCTGATGCTATTAGTCTATGCACAATAAAATGAATATAAACATGTAACATGTAGTGCGCCAATAAATTGTCGAACGAACGACACCGTTCACGAATCACTGTTCAGACACAGCTCATGACAAAAAAGAACGATACCAAAAAAGAACAATTTGAACGAACTAGTTCAATGAATTTTATTGAACGAAGACCGAGTCACCAAAAAGAACGATTAAGCCCAACCATTAGAAAATTTGGAAATTATTACCAAATGCCAACCTCACCGACAGTCCACCTTGAACATGGTGTTCCCTGTTAACGCTGACGAGGCTCTGACGACCGAGTATGGGCGGTATAACCCGGTTCCCACGGCAATCGGACTATGTGCCGGAACGATTTGGATGCATTCGAGCGGGGGCTAATGTCTAAAATGGTCGGCGGCGATGGATTTTTAAAGCTGAGCCCCAAACAAATCGGCTGGCTTAAAAAAGTAGTGTCGACTTGCGGCGACACAATTATTTTCCAAGAATTTCAACAAATACATACACACCAAAAAACCAACTGCAAAAATAACACTAAACGTTTAACCCTCAAACCGGCCTAAGCTTTTTTGCAATGAAATGTATACCATGTGTTCCTCACGAAAAATAAACAATAAGTTCTTCTACAAATTTTTTTTTCGTTGCCTACTTTAGGCGATATGGGCAAAATAGTTTAAGGGTGAATCTCGAAAACTAGCGCATAAAAATTACTAGGTTTAAGCACAAATTATTTCTCTTACCAAGATGTAATTGCAATAAAAAAAATTACATTTTTTGTGCTGTTACTTAAGAGGATGTAGAGATTTTCGTTTTTCGAAAAATGCGAAATTGAGCGAAAACGCACCAAAACTTCAATATATATTATTTAAACTTATAAGCTTTGCTATGTATACCAAATATATTCTTTTTACCAAATTTCAGAAAAATCCGTCCATTCGTTTTCAAGTTAAGGCGATGTCCTTTAAAGGTATCCTTATGGAATCCTGTGTGTCCTTGGACCAAAGTAAGGAATTTTTTGAATAGTTTAAGCTTCAATCTTACTTTATGGTCATTATCAATTGTTTTAATCGCTTTAAATATGTTTTTAGGATTTTTGAAAATTTTGGTTGTTTTAAAATATTTAATTTTTGAAATTTTACGAAATTTTATCTTTGACACTTTCTCGCTTCCAAACCGTGCATTGTATACAAAAAAAAATTCTTCACAAAAAATTTAATAAATTTTGTTTTCTGTTGAAAAAGCATAATTTCTTATTATAAAATACTCTTTTGGCACATTTCAGGCCGGTTAGAGGGTTAACACTAAACGTTTGCCAATGTCAAATTTATATGAGAATGACATAAGCTAACGCTGATAGCTTGCCGCACAAACACAGCTAGTGTCGTTAAAATTATACATACATTTGTTAAATTTTACACAATTTATAGTTAAATATAAAATTTTCATCTCCATGCCATTACCTGGTAGATGGCGCTACCAGGGTATCCGATGTTTAAAAGATCGTCGTGTTTCTTTCTCTCCCGATTTTTAACTAACTAACTAACTAACTAACTAACAAAACTAAGAGAGGTAGACCAAAATGGAAACGAAATTCGACTGCCCCTAGCTTTGCCTCACTCCCATGAGAAGGTCATCTCTATCCAAAAATGGATACTGTTTGGGCCTTGGACCCTCGACATTTTTTTAAAGTTCTCTTTTATAAATTAGCCCATATCTCGAAAACTAAATGTTATAGGCCAAATCGACATACGGTAGGTTTAACTTTAACTTAACTAAAAACAAAATAAAATGTCAAAAAAATGTACACAAAACAACAACGAATTTTTGAGTTAACTTTTAACCTAAGTTTAAACCTGCAGTATGAGACCCACCGTTAAAAAATGTAATAAAAAATATTTATTTTTTGTTGAAATCAAATACCAAATGTCCAAGTTTCTTAAGTTTTCATAAATAAAATATACTCTAAATCCAATTGCGAAAACTGCTTTCTAAAAATGTTTTTAAGCTTTTTGGAGGCCATAGAAACTGTTTTTTATGTTTTTTTTTTAATCTTGAATAGTTATGTGTGCTACGCATAATCAAAGATGTTAGAAAATAAATAGAATGCAATCCTCTCTTTTACTGAGAAAAAATTTATAAAATGTGACTGCAAATAGGAAACAGAATTTTTTTCGTAACTTTCAATTGATAAGTGGCTATTTTTTATTGTTACTAATAGTTTTCGTCATATTTATTATAAGATAAACATAAAATTTATAAATTAACCTTAAAAATTACAGGTTTCTTGCTTGCAGGCACAAGTTACTATAGGTTGATAACAAAATCGGGATGGGATGAAACCAACGGGAAATGTTATATCGGTCAAAAACAAGTTATACGTGTCCCGGCGTTTCGCTGGGTCACCCCTAGGAATCGAGATATATCTTTTTTTGACATAACTCGAGCACCACTAGTCCGATTTTGCTCAAACAATTTTAAAAAATTAAAAATTACAATTCCTTTAATCTGTTTATATAACGTTTTTCTATATACTCAACAGTTTTGGCGGTAAAAATAAATGTTTGTTACCGCTACCATAAAAATCAATAACCTTTTG
Organism: Leucophora obtusa; assembly: GCA_949987735.1. Lineage (NCBI taxonomy): Eukaryota > Metazoa > Arthropoda > Insecta > Diptera > Anthomyiidae > Leucophora > Leucophora obtusa. The sequence continues at coordinate 226,570,702 of OX465295.1, read as the reverse complement.
TTTATAACTTTTTTTTAATATTTTAGGCAAAAAATATTTTTTTCTTCATACATTTATTTTTACCGGCAAAACTGTTGAGTATATAGAAAAACGTTATATGAACAGATTAAAGGAATTGTAATTTTTAATTTTTTTAAAATGTTTGAGCAAAATCGGACTAGTGGTTCTCGAGTTATATCAAAAAAAAGACCACCAAAGGTCAAATCGATATATCTCGATTCCTAGAGGTGATCCAGCGAAACGCCGGGACACGTATAACTTCTTTTTTACCGATATAACTTTCCCCGGTAGTTTGAACCCTTCCCGATCACTGACGCCTACCATTTGTCTCACAGTGTAATTTGGTATATTTCGACATTTTACAATTTTTTTTCGCACCATAAGTTAAGCATTATAATGTTGTTTTTTTTATTTTTTTTTTAAATTAAAATTATTAACTGTCCATGAAAAAGCGTACTTTAGGAGAAACAAGAAATTTATTCTGGAAGTGACTGTAAATTAAATACATATATAAATTCGGATTTGTCCCAAGAAGCTTCTTACAGTATATTTAACAAAACTAGATTCTGCAGTTTTAGAAGATCCTGTAAAATGATCAGAATTAATGTTTCAAACGCGAAATGAAAGTACACTGTTGCTAAAACAAAACCCTCAAAGTGTTTTGCGAATCTAGCTCGGTTTTTAATTTGATGGCCTCTTGAATCATATGTCTATTTTAATCACGTTCTCGTCACAAAGACGCACTATCAGTTGCTTTTTATTCATATACCCCCTGATTATGTAAGGCGTTGGCGTATTTAGTAAAAACGTCTCCATACAAATAGAATTTTTCAAAATCGGAATTAACAAAAAGTGAAATTTTCCTTGCGAATCTAATGCAATTTTAGTAAAATATAAGTCTTGCTTGACTGTTAAATATTGCAAAAATATTTGTTATAACGACTTTACTGTAAAAACGTCTAAAAACGTCTACGTCTACGCCTTACATAATTAAAAATTGTCGAAATCTACTATATTTTCCTAATTCTAACACAATGCTCTAGCATCCCTGCAAACATTTGGAAGAATCTTCAAAGAAGATAATAAAGCGATATCTTCTATTTTTCATTTGAATGAAAATAATCAAGTAGTATTTTGAAATTGTCTTCCTTTTATCATTTGGAAGATATTTTGGGGATATTTGGAAAAACCAATTCCAAAATTGTGTTTTTTGTCATAATTTTTTATGATAATATTGCGGCAATATCACCTTTTTATCAAATGGAAGATAAACACAATTTGTTTAAAATTTTTGAAAATTTTGGACAAAATAATACAAAATTTGTACGAAAAACAATTATAAGAAATATGGGAAACAAGTTCGTTGAAAAATGGGGATTAGTGCGCGGAAAAAACGGTTATGGTGGCAACAAAATAATTAATGTTTTTGTCAATGGATTATGTATGCAGATATTCTTTTTCAGAGTTAAATTTAATAATGAAATCGTTTAGTTTGTTTCGAGGAGTTCAATTTCAATTTATTTCATATTATTTACATTTGACTTAGAAGCAAAGAGTTTAGGAACTTCGTTCCTTTTCTACTTAGATATATAAATATATTTTTTTAATTTATGAAATTTATGTACATTATTATTAAACGGAAGGAAAAAAATTTACAAAACCTTTATGAAGCAGAGGTATAAGATAAAAATGAGAAAAAAAAAATAAAGTAGATAAAATTATGATGAAATGAGTTCATTGATATGTACATGTTGTGAGAGTTGGCATCTTCCATTAAAATTTAGAGTCAATCTTTCGATTTTATCCAGAACGAGTTCGAAGCCAGCGAGACTATGTAGGCGTCGGGTGGAATAGTGCCATGGTAGTTTAAATATCATTTTAAGTAGCTTATTTTGTGCTACTTGGAGTTTTTTTATATGACATTTTGCAGACGTGTACCAAACTGGAGCACAGTAAAACATTATGGGGTGGAATATAGATTTGATGATGAGTTTTTTATTGTCTATGTTCATTTCCGACTTTATGTTTATAATTGGGTACATTATTCTAATAATTTTGTTAATTTTGTCCACTACATAGGGAATATGATTATTAAAATTAAGCTTTGTATCAAGCATAACGCCCAAGTATTTGACGTTGTTTTCCCATGGAATATCATGGTTCATGAAACGAGGTAAACTCTGGGGTATAAAACAAGACTTACGTTTTCTTGTAAAATAAATAGCCTGCGTTTTTTCAGGGTTAACCAAAATCTTCCATTTATCAAAATAATTACTCAACCCAGTAAGAGCAGACTGCAAGTTTGTAATAATATCAGCTGAATAAACATCAGAACTAAGAATTGATGTATCATCTGCAAATATAGACGTAATGCAATTGGAAAATGTTGGAATGTCAGCAGTAAAGATGTTGTAAAGAACTGGCGACAGGCAAGAACCTTGTGGACATCCTGCAATGATATTAACTTGTTGTGAACAGGTTTTACCCAAGTAAACGCTGAACGCTCTATTTTGAAGAAAGTTTTGGTTTCGAGGAGTTAATTTAGCGATATCAGCTTTTTATCTTCCAGGTGATAAATTAGCGATATTGCCGATTTATCATTCAGAAGTATTGCTTTCGTATTGTTTGGGAGTATCGCTGTAGAGAGGACATTTACTCCCGAAAGGGGGATCTTCCGCAATAAAAATATGACTATTGCCGCAATGAAGTTTTTCTTCCATGCGATACGATTGCGAAACATTTTCGTATTTTAATGTTTGCAGGGATAAAAGGGGGCATCGCTTGAGTGTTAGTCTATCGTAAAAGTAAAAATGTTAGGATACCCGGAAATTTTCACACAAAATAAAATAGTTTGTACAAACAAACAATCGGAATAAAAATGACTAGAATTTGGCATTACAGTTCACAGTTCATTTCAATCAATTTTATTTTTGAACTAGTGTGTTCTTCTAGTTCACGCGTTCATTCGAGAAATTCTTTCAGTTGTTCATACACTAATATAAAAGTCTTCAAAATTTTTCGCTTTGAAATTAGCCTAAGATTATATTGGAATGGCGCACTCCATTGGAAATCAAAATAATAATAATAATATAATTTACTTTTAATATTTAACCTTTCCGATAATCTATAAAATTGTAATAAAACCCCAGCAACAAAAGAGATGCCGAATCAGTAGAAAAAACACTATAATTGATGACCTAGATGTAATTCTTTTTTAACATAAACACTAATGATTTTAACATTGAGTTGTCATAAGAGAGGAGGGCTCCAACTTCAACATTTTCTCAGTACTTTTTGAACGTGTGCAAAAAGGCGCTTTTTCACCAATTAAAATTTAAAAAAAAATTTTTGGCAACAAAAATAATATTTTTTTTTTTTTACAAAAGTTTTTTATTGCCGCCTTTGGGTATCGAACTTGTTACCTCACGATTGCTAGTCTAGCGCTCTACCGCTGAGCTATTCTTTGATATGAAAGTTGAGTGCCATAAAAACACCACTTTGTTACTGCGAGATATTTTTCCTTATTCTCTTCAATAAAAGTACTTGTTAAACAAGTGCAAAAGGTGCACTCCAATTCAATATGGTTTTAGTACTATTTTTACAGGTGCATAATAAGCAAATTCTCACCATTTTTTATATTACATATTTTTAAAAATTAAAAATATTGAATTTAAACAAATTATTAAAAAAAATAATAGAATAAGAAAAAAATGGAAAAAAGTGAAAAACTATTGGTTCCGCCGGGAATTGAACCCGCGACCCTATGTTTGGAAATGCCAAATGATACGAAAATCACTTTTCACGATCACTTTTAGAGCAATTACTCTTTAGAAGCAATACTTAAGTGATTTTTTGGATGTTGTTCGGAAGTAATTCTGAAAAAGCTGTAAAAATATACTAACAGATACTTTAGAAGCAACGAAAGAAGTGATTTGTTGATGTTGTTCAGAATAACTTTTAAAAAAGCAGTAAAACACTAATGGATACTTGTGAAGTAGTGAAAGAAGTAGTTTGTAAAGGATTACATCCAATTTTTTTTGCTAATATCGAACCAGGAAACCGCACAAATAAATTAAAAATTTGTCTAAAATGTATTAAAATGTAATTTCACTGTTAAAATCAAGTAACAATACTATGAGATACAGTATTTAAATTGTTAAACCAATTTTTGCCAACATATCTTTAAAAACACGTCTACCTATCCTTCTACGAAGTTTTGTCAGAAAAATTGCACGGCAGAAAATGGATAAAACAATGTTCTCCATATTACAAACGGATTGCAGAAAATTTTGAATATTGACAAAAAGCTGCAATTTTTGAAAAATGAAATCACCTAGAAACAGGGACGTAACAGTTATAACTTTTATTCAAAAAACTCATTGTTTTACAATTATTTCTTGTTTGAATATTTTTAATTTTCTGTTTATTTGCTCTGTTTGATTTATATTTTTAATTCAAACAAAAACAATCCAAAAATAATAAAAGTTATTTTGTGATTGTTTTTTTTTTTTTTTCTTTATCAAAAAATAACAATTAACGGTGGGTCTCATACTGCAGGTTTAACTTTAACTTAACTGGAAACAAAATGTCAAAAAAATGTATACAAAACAACAACAATTTTTTTGGGTTAACTATTAACTAAAGTTTAAACCTGAAGTATGAGATCCACCGTAAGAATATAAATCAAAAGCCATAGAACCAATGACTTCAAAAATTATAATATCCTGATGATGTCAACTAGTGTTAATAAAATATTGAACAGTGATTTAAAGTGAGTAAATATGTATATTCAAGCACCTTCCGGCATTCAATTTAGGTCAATTTTTAATTTTTATTTTATTATCAAATAAAAAAGTTAGTGCTTAATTTTTTTAAAAAAATCATTCTGTAACTTTTATAAAAAGTTTTAAAATAAAAATCAAAAAACAACACAAATTTATAGAGTAAAATATAAAAATTGAAAAAATTCAAATCTTTGCCAAACTTTGTGATTTTTTTGTGCCATATGATTTATAAAATATAGTGCATTATTGAAATATTATAAATTAATAAATTTGGGTGGTGACTTTTTAAGAAATATAACAGTTATTTTGGGTCTCTGCCTAGAAATCAAATTACACTTGAAATATATTATTTAAGGAGTGAGATCATAAAAATTTTAACACACATAAAATTAAATAAAAAACAAACCACTGGATATTAAGTTTCAGACCAAATTTTTATTAAATGAAATTTAATAAAAAATCAAACAAAAAAAACCGCATGGAATTCTAACCACTACGAACAAAGTTATCCACTTTTTCTGGAAACCCTCCCATTAAGGCTTTTATTGTAGTTTCTGTCACCTTTTTAGAGCATTTGAAATCTTGCATGTCCTGGGAGACCTTTTTTGTGCCCTTTAATTCTCTTTTAACAAGAGCCCAATATCTCTCCACTGGCCTGAGCTCCGGGCAGTTATGTGGAGCTCTCTTGGTACAAAAACCACATTATTATCATTATACCACTCCAGCGCTTTCTTGCTGTAGTGACAAGATGCTAAATCAGGCCAAAAGTAAGTGGATACATTGTGCTGACTCAAAAATGGAAGAAGTCTCTTCTGCAAACACTCCTTGATATAAATTTTGCTGTTTATAGAGACAGATGTCACAAAAGACTGGCTTCTTTGGCCTCAGCTACATATGGCTTGCCATACTAGGAACTTTTTAGGGAATTTCGTTTGCTTTTCCGACCTAAATTTTTCCGCAACATTTCCTCGAACATCGGAAACATAAAATTCTTGACCAGGAAGCTGCGAAAAATCAGCCAGGACATAAGTTTCGTCGTCCATTACAAAACAGTTGTATTTTTAAAATTTGATTTAAATTTTTGAGCTCTGGTTTTGGCCTCCAAATTTTTAAAATCTTTTCAATCGGGAACTTTTTGAACTTTGTAGGACTTAAGTCCTGCCTTACGTTTCACTTTGCGTACAAAAAAGTCCGGGCTAACCGAGCTGTTTTTCTGCCAGATGTGTTAGGAGCTCTCTTAAGGATGCTTTTAACTTTATATGCCTTACCAATGTTACGATAACCAGTCGTTGTTCCTGTTCCCGGCTTCCTTTCAATTGTTAGGTGTTCCAGATACCTTTTTACCACTTTTGGAACTGTTTGGCGGCATACATTAGTCTCTTTTGCAATTTTTTTGTATATCCATGTTTGGTTTTGTTGAAGATATTTAATTATTTTTGAACGCACTTCTTTCATCGTCCATTGTGTAAAAAAATGCAAATTAAAACTCATGATGTAAATTAATTTATTAACTGACATATTTTTAAAATGTAAATTGCCGAAAAAAAAAAAAATATGAGAAGCTTTAAACCAAAGTTATAGGCAAAAATGTGTGTTAACATTTTTATGATCTCACTCCATAGTTTAGAACTTAGAAAATGTGTTAGAAATTAAATTTTCCTTAATGGTTATTAGCCAATCTTAGTTGTAATATTAAAGAGTATCACATACTATGCCCAAGATATTTTTTCGTCCACGAGCCGTTAAAAGGGTTCTTGCGAATCTCGACGTAAATAAGTCAGCGGGCCCGGATGGTATACCAGCACTGGTACTCAAACAGTGCTCTTCGATGCTATCGCGTCCATTGGCAACCCTCTTTAGCACGTCGTATCGCATGGGTATCTTTCCATCGTGCTGGAAGGTTGCCAATGTTCAGCCAATCCCCAAAAAGGGTGCGGCTACCAACCCTGAAAATTACCGCCTAATCGCAATCTGCTCTGCGCTCTCGAAGGTCATGGAGAGCATGGTAAACTACCATCTTGTTAATTATATGGAATCCAATTTGCTTCTTAATGATCGACAGTATGGCTTTCGTAGAGGTCGTTCTACGGGAGACCGTTTCTTTCGGAACGTTGGAGTCAGTCAATTCACAGATTTGGTGAAAGCAAGGTGGTTGGGCTGGATATTTTCAAGGCGTTTGATCGTGTGTGGCACAAAGCACACGTGTCAAAGCTCATTGCTTTTGGTGTCGGTGATGACTTCTCTCGATTTATATCGAGTTTTCTCAGGGATCGCACTATAAGAGTTGTTATAGATAGGGTCTCATCTAATAAGTTTCAGTTGAATGCAGGGGTACCGCAAGGCTCTGTTCTTCCTCCTTCTCTATTTCTTATCTTTCTAAATGATTTCCTCTGTCAGACTTCCAATCCTATCTACTCTTTTGCAGATGACAGCAACATTTGCCATTCATATTCCTTCGACCATAGGCCAAGTCTTACAGAGATTGGGGGCAGGAGGCAGATTATGAATGACACACTCAATCAAGACCTTATTACAGTCTCTGAGTGGGGTCGCGTGAATAGGGTCGATTTTAATCCACGTAAAACCCAATGTTGTTTGCTGACTCATAAAACCGCGGGGCCATCATTGTCATCTGTATACATGGGTGGTATCAATATTGAGGAATCAGAGGCTCTTGATGTTCTGGGCATGAGAATCCAGTGTGATGTCCGTTGGAAAGATCACGTCATTCAAGTGTCGAAAGAGGCATTCAAGTGTCTTGGCTTTCTTAACCGGTGTAAGAACTACTTCACTTCTTCTGATCTCCTTACTATTTATACCACCTATATACGGCCGAAGATGGAATACAACTCCTATACATATATGGGCAGGGGCTTCAAAGTCTATTTTGGAGCTTTTGGACCGTGTACAAAGGAGGGCGTCGGCGCTCATTAATGACAGTAGGGTATCCAGCTCTATTGACTCGTTGGGGCATCGTCGGAATGTGGGTTGTGTAACACTGTTCTATCGTTACTACCATGGGAGGTGTTCTGCTGAGATAAGTGCACTTATCTCGAGGCCCCGTGTTTTTGGCCGTAACACGCGCTTGTACAGTAGAGCTCATCCGTTTGTGGTCGATTGTCCAGTCAGTCGCACAACGCATTATAGAGAGAATTCGTTCATTAGTCGAACCGCCCGTATGTGGAATAAACTCCCCGCAGATGTCTTTCCTGATACTTTAGAGAAATTCAAGTCAAACGTTCACAAACACTACTCCCTCTTTCCTCCTTCCCATAACCTATTTTTCTGATATCAACACAATGCATTGCATTAGTAGGGGGCATCCCCTGAGTGTTGGTCTATAGTAAAAAAAAAAATTAAGTTTTTAAAACCTTTAGGCCCTTACAGATATTTTTGCGTTCTTACAGATATTTTTATAAAATTTTCTGCCTCTGTCTACTATCAACTTCTCTTTTTACTATTAAAAAAATTGTAAGAGGGACAGCTTTTGCTATGATAAACAAATAACACCATTGTGAAAATTCTAAATTTTAATTAAGCAAAGAAATACACAAAATAAAACTTCTATATATAAAAATTAACAGAACGAAGTCAAAAAAAAACTTTTAAATGCAAAAAATAAGTGTTTCTGTGCGATTTTTTAGACTAAAACTATACGTATTTTCATTTTTGTTCTTTTAAATATTTTTGGGTTAGAAAAGTGATTTTGTGCGTTCCCGTACTTTTGGTTAATTTTGTGATTTAGATAGAGGATTTTGTGCTTACTCTCATTTTACTGAACTTTACACAAAAAGTAAAGGACCACACTTAACTTAAAATAACGAGTTTTTTTTTTAAGTTTTATAAGCTTCCCCAGTAAACAAAAAAAAAAACGGGAAAAATTAAACAAAAGATTTGTGATAAAATTTCACAATTGATTTCATTATGCAAATAACAGATATTAAATTTAAAAAAACCGCACTTAAAAAATTGCAAAATAATCGCGGAACGCGAAAAAAGGCTTATGGTACAAAAAATGAATTAAAAAACTTGATCAGCGATTTACAGTTTGCAAACAAATATATTGATGAAAAGATTTTCCTTTTTGAAATTTTTTTTTGCAACTGGCCGCCAAACATTGTTGTATGAAATGGGTATTACAGTCCCTAGATTATAAATTTAAAAAACCGCACTTAAAAAATTGAAAAATAATAGCGGAACGCGAAAAACGACTTTATGGTAGAAAAAATTTATTAAAACACACAATCAGCGATTATCATTTTGCAAACGAAAATAATGATGCAAAAGTTTTTAATTTTATTTTTCGCGTTTTTAATTTTATTATTCAAAGTAAAATTGTCAATATTTCACCTACGTTAAACTTCGCAAAACACCAATTATTCTTAGTTAATTTAACAAAAATTATAGGTGATTTTTCGAACTTAAAAACTGCTTGAAGTTGCAAATGGCGAAATGAAGTATTCCAAGGAGGAACAACTAGAAGTGTGGCAGAACTACTACCTGAAACTGATGTTTTGGAACAACGATAGCCACAACGATTTAACGTGCAACCGCAACAACTACAACGCAAGCCTCCCTATTGTTACGGATCCACCCAGGGAAGAAGAAATTGAAGATGCCATTGCTGTCCTTGAGGACCACAAGGCTAGTGGTCCATACTAGTGATAACATACCTCCAGACCTGTTTAAATTTAATAAACAACTCTCCGACAAAACAATTAAAACCATCCTACAATGTTTCTGGAATTCCGAAAACCTTCCCACTTCAATAAAGGAAGGCCTTATTATTAAAAAAGGCAATATAACGGAGTGCTCAAATTGGGGAGGAATAACTCTTTTAAATATAATTTAATAGCCCAAGTACTTCACCATAGAATCTTTAAAGCTTTTGAGGAAAATATGCTCCCCGAACAAGCCGGGTTCCGACCAAATAGATCATGCATCGATCACATAAATAGTATCCGTGTCATTGTGGGACAATCTGCCGAAATGGGGTCGACACTATATTTAATATTAAAAGTTCTTGAAAACACTTTGTTTTATCATATTTTCATAGGGAAACAATCAAATTTAAATAACGTAAAAAGATTTCGCATTTATATATAACCCATCTTTTCTTATTTGGATATTTCTATTGCATATTTTGTTTTGATAAAAGTTTTTAAACAGAGACGTTATGCATTGACTTTTGCTTTCTAAAATATTGCTAAAGGTACAAAGAGTCATAAAAGAATGCATAAAAAACAATGCGATTGAAAATAACTGTAAGTTTTTGATTTGCATTGTCGCATATTTCGATGTCCCGTGCGACATTGAAAAACAACATTTGTTATCAATGCGTCGAAAGTACACGCAGAAAGCTCATCAAATATTGATTACAAACATAGATTTTTTATACAATTAAAATAAAAAAACCTATCTGAAAAATAAGAAGAATTGTGATCTTGGTACTTATACACAGTTGGTAACGTGCGACATCGTAAGTGTGAAATTTAAAAGTTTGAAATTTTTTTTCTTATGTAAATGATTTATTTATGTAAATACATACTTTAAATTTTTTTAAAATTGGCATGCACCATGGTCAAGAAGTAAAAGCAGCTAGGACTGCCTATTCTAAAAAAACAACTGTGTTTTATATTTTCATATAAATAAATACTTCCCAGCAAAAGTTTTTTTGAACTGGTTGCCTCTGAATCTGTTCTAGAACAGATGTTTTTACCACCGGTTACGTGGAACAGGTTCTAGAACTGATTCCTGGGAGTCAAAATGGAAGGTTTCACTATCGCGGAACCAGTTCTATAACTGGTTCTAGAACCGGTTCCAAAGTAACCTGTTCTAGTTTGGAGGAAAAGAACCTGTTGCTTTTGGGACAAACTAAAACAAAAATCACCAAAATCTACAGTGGGTTCTTTCCATCCGACAATATTGCTGGGTTAATTCATACTACATATTTCTTTTAAGTTTGTTTTTGGTTATTATATTAAAATAAATACCTTGAATACTTCTGTCGTTTTAAAAACACTTTTAACAAGCTTGTTTATATATAATTTCGTAAAAAGAGCAATAGAAACAACATAAATCTCATGGTGGAAAAAATGTCCCGTGCGACATGTCACGTGCGACAGTGAATAAAATTAAATTAAAAAAATAATATGAATCGTTTTTGGGTAAAATTACAACCATTTTTAAAAGACATCAATGTACAACAGTGTAAAATTAGTCACATTGAAATATTGCTTCAGGTTTCGCTGAAATTGGCATTTTAATTGTTAGCCGCGAAAACCACTTCTGTTTTTGTCCTGTGCGAATGCCTTGTTTTTTTACAATTATCTTGAAAACGAAAAATTGCTAAAAATCAAACTCAGCACCAATTGTAGGACTAATAAAAAGATATAAGAAAAGCCTATTGTCAAAATAAAAATCCGTTTTATTTTTACTTTTTTTCACTTATAAAGGTGTTCGACGGCAGAGAAACAAGCCAGCCGCCGTGAGCCGTTTAAGCCGCCGATTTTTTTCGGCTCATTTCGGCTGGAAGTATCAATTTTCCAAAATAAAAAAATTAAATACAAATGTCATTTTTAAAACAACTTTTCCACTTCATCATTTCCTGAACCATCAAGAGTATTTTTTTTAGTTCACAAGAAATAAAAGAACCAGTTTTATAGTCAGAGCTAAGAAGGATTTTTGTCATAAATATTTCTTAAGTTGGAAGTTTTGCTTGAAAACTTCTGACATATTTCGCTGAAATTAGGATATGCAATTTTAGCTTAATTCGCACAAAACCGAATTCAGAAATTGAATATATATCATTCCATCAAACCATTCCTTTATAATTAATTCATATGTTTCATTTCCAAAGTTTAATATTAAATAGAATGCATTCTTATGTTGAATACATTCCTTATAGAATTATAATCAATTTAAATAATTAATTTTTTCGAGTTTATTTTGTGACCAATACTTTATTTATAGAATTTTCTATCCACGGGCTAATTATGGTCAATTAAATGCTAAAATGAAATAAAAATCAAATTATTTCATCCTTTTCACTCGACGTTTCGTTGATGGTATTTCAACTTCTTCTGGAGTGCGAATTTTATTAATTTGATTTTACTTATTTACATTGTCAAGTATTTTATTTAAAATTTAATAAAAATTGGACATCACGCAATTTAATAAAAACTTTAACGGTGGGTCTCATACTGCAGGTTTGAACTTAGGTTAATAGTTAACCCAAAAATTTGTTGTTGTTTTGTGTACATTTTTTTGACATTTTATTTTGTTTTTAGTTAAGTTAAAGTTAAACCTACAGTATGAGACCCACCGTAAATAAATAATTACAACTTAAATAAATCACAGTTTAACCTAACGACTAGTATCACAGAATTTTCCTATTTTTTTTTTTTTTTCATTAATTCTAGTCTTTTACAAAATGGCTTATCAATCAAGTAATTTCATTCAATCCGTAAAAGACTAAGGTATGAATATACTAATGTATCTGACAACACTTTAGTTTATAATTACAAATTAAATAAAAATGTGTCTTATTTTAGGGATTTAATATTGATATCAAATAATAAAAATAATGAAGGTAATTAACCAAAATTTTAAAACGCAAACATTTGTTTTAATATTTTACAAACCGAATAAAACGTGAAAGATAATTATAAAAATAATGAATTCATTAAAGAATTCATTCACTATGCATGAAAATTAAAAGAATGATGCCAGTGAATGAATTTATAAGGAATGATATAAACGAATGATATATTAGAAAATTTTAATTAAAAATCCTTTCATTCATTCATTCATTCATTCGAATCTATGGTCGTAGGTTTGGTTAAGTAGATCACATCACATTTTTCAGAAATTTCAGTACACCTAAAATTATTATCAAAAGACACATTTTTAAGACATTGCGGACGAAAAAAATGTTAAGTAAGTTATTTCTCGGTCGACTTATAAAATTGGGGAGATATTTACAATAATCGACGCTATTCTGAGTTCCGACTCCACAAAAAAATTCTAAAGTGAAACATTCCGGATTTTTTTGCTGTTCCGTGATCCACATCCGAGTTATTTTTTTGATTTGTTTCGTGTAGAAAAAGCTTGATGATAGTGAAACGAATATATATTTATACCCTACACCACTATGTGGTCAGGGTATTATAAGTTTGTGCTGATGTTTGTAACACCAAAAAATATTGGTCGTAGACCCACCTTATAGTATACCGATCGGTTCCGAATTTTTTTTTTATTTCGATTTAACGATGTCCGTCTGTCCGTACGTCCGTCTGTCTGTCTGTCCATGCAATCTTGTCCGCACTCTACAGGTCGCAAATATTAAGATATTTTGATAAAATTTGGTACGCAGACCTATGTTGGCCCAAGGATGAACAAGTTTGATTTTGGTGAACATCGGTACATTGGCCCAGTAACGCAGCCTATTGATTTTTGTGAACATCGGTCCATGTTTAGACCTAGTGCCCATATAAGGGTCCTACCAAAATTATACTGTTTATACGCTGCAGGTCGCAAATATTAAGATATTTTGATGAAATTTGGTACACAGACCTATATTGGCCCAATAACGCATCCTATTGATTTTGGTGAACATCGGTCCATGTTTAGACCTAGTGCCCATATAAGGGTCCTACCAAAATTATACTGTTTATACGCTGCAGGTCGCAAATATTAAGATATTTTGATGAAATTTGGTACATAGACCTATGTTGGCCCAAGGACGAAGCCTATTGATTTTGGTGAACATCGGTCCATGTTTAGAACTAGTGCCCATATAAGGGTCCCCCCAAAATTGGCTTGGTTACAAACTGCAGGTCGCAAATATTAAGATATTTTAATGAAATTTGGTGCGCTGACTCACATTATAGAAAATTTTGACACGAGCCCCATTTTAACCCATTCGAATTTCGGATCCAAACAATACACCAGACTGGTGTAGGGTATTGTATAGTCGGCATGCCCGACTTTAACCTTTTTACTCGTTTTTAACAACAATTATTATATAATAATTTATTTAAAAATTAGTCTATGAATATTAAAATTTGGTAGGAACAGCAAATTTTCGAAATTTTTAATTCCGTGTGATTTTACAAATCAACTCTAATTAAAAAGTTTCCGGACTCAGAACAGGGGTGAATATCTGAATGTTTTTACTTTTCTTTTAAGTTTTTCAACTTTGACATCTTTTCGAGCATAATTTTTTTCGAACCATTTTTTTTTCTAGTTTATTCTAAAAACACATTTAATTTTGAGTGAAAATAGAGTTTGTTTATTTCTAAGTTCCGAATCCACATAAAAAAAAAAATGTACCGGTACGTACCGGTATTAAAAATAACGTCAAAAATATATATATAAACCAGTAAAAACATAGCATATTCTTATTTTTAAGTCTTAAAAATACGGATTATAATCTACAAATTCAATGCTGGTAGTTTTAATAATTAAAAATATCTATAAATTTTTTTTATAAAAATAACTCAGGATTATAAAACAAAAAAGTTAAAAAAATTGGCATTTTTATATAAATTAATAAATACCGGTAACTACCCATAAAAATAACGTTATCGGTAACGATAACGGTATTGGGAAAATTTTTTTAAAGGTATTGGTAACGATAACGGTATTCAATTTGAAACGGTATTTTAGCGATAACGGTTTTATAACGATAACGGTAACCAACCTTGTTTTAAAGCGATTAAAGTAGAACTTCATTTTACTCTGAATTAAGAATAACAAATTTTTTAACAAAATATTGTAATTAAAAGCCGTCAAAATTAAACAAAATAAGAAAAAATTAAAAAAATCAGTTTTATTTGAAAATATTTCCACACAATTTTGTTGAATATATAAACATATGTATATATTTGGAAAGCCCAACTATCTCTCCTTCTAGGTCCGTTCAAAAACTAAAAATTTGAAATTTTTATCGATGAATTTAACTTAAAATTATTTTTTATTTGATAATTCCAAATTTTTTGTACAATTTTCTACTGCTATATTTTGGAAAAACCTTAAACATCTTTAAATTACGTGTATAATGTTCTATCAAGCCGATCAAGCCGCCGCCGCCGCCGATTATTTAGTTTCGCCGCCGCCGCCGATTTCTATCCGGCTCAACCTTAATCGCCGCCGCCGAATTTTTGCTTGCGCCGCCGCCGCCGATTATTTTGATCGGCTTGTTTCTCTGTTCGACGGTCCCGTTCGACATGATGGAAATGCCCATATTTATTAACTTTGAACGGGCTTTTGATTCACTAGACCAAATGGCAATATGGCATATCCTTAGATATAATGGCGTACCAGATAAAATTATCCGTCTAATAAAAGCGCTCTACGACGATGTCATGTTCTGCATGAGGGCTTAAAAAGTAACCACATTGATGTTAAGACTGGTGTAAGACAGGGTTGCATATTATCTCCCCTTCTCTTTAATCTGGTACTAGATGCAGTAATGAGGCAATCCGTTTCAACAGGAAATGGTATAAACCTCGATCTCCATACCAAGCTAAATGATCTCGACTACGCCGACGATATTTGCTTAATTTCTCAGAATTTCCACGAACTACAACATAGACTGAATATGATAGGAACCAATGCAGCCAAAGTTGGTCTTAAAATCAATATAGGGGAGACGAAAGCAATGCGCCTTAACTCCAACAATGCACACCCCTTCAGGCTCCTGGAACAACCGTTGGAAGACGTGGAAAACTTTTGCTATCTGGGTAGTATAATCCACAAATCTGGTGGTAGTACCGCTGATATACTGAACCGTATTAACAAAGCTAGGCAGTCGTTTGGCATTTTGAACAAAGTATGGAGAACATCAAACATCTCCCTACGCACCAAAATTAAGCTCTTCAATTCGAACGTCAAATCAACAGTTCTATATGGGTGTGAGACCTGGAACCTCTCAAACCAGGATATTCAAAGCATCCAGTCGTTTGTAAATAGATGCTTACGACGTATCCGGAAAGTATTTTGGCCAAATGTCATCAGTAACGAAGAACTATGGTACAGAACACGGCAACCTATGATAATAGAGACGATAAAGTTTCGTAAATACAGTTGGATTGGTCACACTCTGCGAAAACCGGTTACCGATCTAATCAGACGTGCTATAAATTTCAACCCTCAAGGTAGCAGACGAAGAGGGCGGCCAAACAACACATGGAGAGGTAACGTCAAAAAAGAACTACGTGCCGAAAATACCACTTGGGATCAGTTGAAGGCTATTGCGCACAACAGAGTTAGATGAAACTCACTTGTTGCGGCCCTATGTTCCTACTAGGAACCAAACTAGGATTATATATATACAGTGGCACAGAAAAGTATACATACCCCCTTGAAAATGCTTGTTATACAGAATGTATGCATTTTGTAAGAGAAAAATCTATGCTGTATGAAATTAGCCTATGAACAATAACAAAAAACTATCAAAATGTTGGTAATTATACATTATTTATTAACGAAAAAATAAAAAAACAATATTTAAGGCACAGAAAAGTATACATACTGTTAAACTTAATAATAATATTCTCATATTTTATGATAAAAAAAATCTTATCTAATACTTTGTGTGTCCACTTCCAAGTGCTAAAACGGCTGTCAATATGTTTTTCATAGAAAAAAACTAATTTTTCAGTAAAACATCCTTTGAAATACCGTTATATTCCTCCAAAAGAGCATTTTTGAGATCCATCTTACTTTTTAAAGATGTTTTTTCGGATACGGCGATCCCATTCATTCTACAGATGCTCTATGGGATTTAAATCTGGCGATTGGGGTGGTGAATGTAGTTCGTGAGGCACATTATATAGAAGCTATTCCTTAACAATCCCCGAAGTCTGCTTCAGGTCATTATCTTTCTGTAAATACTAGCCTGGTTTAAGACCCATTTTTGCAGCAGTTTGTTTAATATTATCTTTTAGAAGAACAAGGTAAAGAAAACGATCCATGGTTGTCTCTATAAATATCACATTCCCTACCCTAGCCGCTGACATATACAACCCCAGACCATGACATAACCTCCACCATGCTTGACTGTTGGAAATAGATTTTTCTGCATCAATTTTTAATTTTTTTTTGCGCCATACTTTTTGCTTGCCATCAGATCCGAATAAATTGAACTTGCTTTCTTTGCTAAACTAACATTGGCCCAAAAAATTTCATCTTTTCCAACACGATTTTTCACTTCACTAATGTATGGCTTCTTTCTATGTAAACGACTATGAAAACCGTTGTTTCTTAGGACACTTCGAACTATTTTTGGTAGACTGAGGTAATGTCATTCATTAAATTCAAGGTGATTTTCAATTTCCACTATTGGTGGCCTAGGACTTTTTATTTCACCCAGTATCTGACGTTGTAATGTAGGAGTCACTATTAGTGGTCGACCACTTCTAGGTTTACTTGCAAAACTTTTAGTTTGGTTATATTTTCTAATTATTTTTTGGATAGTAGCCTTTGAACATCCAACCAAACCACCAACTTCCCTAAGAGATTTTCCTTCATCTCGAAGCTTTATAATAATTCGGCTCTCATCCAAACTTATTTTTCCATTTTGCTTCATTTTCTAAAATGTACACTTTTATTTATGCAAACAAATTTACTTAATAATTTTAAAATATAACGGTAAATTTACAAAACAAATTTAACAATTGGTTGCACTGTTTCAACACTATGTTGTTTATTTGTGGGTAGTATGTTTACTTTTCTGTGTCATGAAAAGGTACTTTTGTTCGTTTAGATAAGGTAAAAAGCAAATAAATTTTTTTTTCATACTTAATGTTTTAAATGAAAAAAAAAATATACTATTTTGCATAATTTTTTCGGAAATTATTTTTCATAAAACTAGATTTTCAAGGGGGTATGTATACTTTCCTGTACCACTGTATATACTGTAATACTAATTTCATACAAAAGGGTTTGGCGGTAAGTTGCAAAAAAAATCTGGAAAAAGTTGCCAAAAGGAAAATTTTTGAATCAATATATTTATTAGCAGATTATAATTCGCTGATTAAGTTTTTTAATTCATTTTTTATAAAACCTTTTTTCGGGTTTCGCGATTATTTTGCAATTTTTTAATTGTTTTCTTAATTCATAATCTAGGGCAGCGCTGGCAAAACTATGACACGCATAGATTGATAGTGTTTTAAATATTTCGATGGGAAAAGGCTCTGGAATTGGAGAAATTAAAAAGTGACGGAAAATCTTTTTTTTTGCTAAAGCTACCAAAAATGGGTTCAAAAGGGCCCTGAAGAAATGCTCGAATCGATTGATCATGTTTGCTAAGAATTAGTAAAATAAAAACACCAAGTAAAAATCTGTTAAATTTACAAAATTTTAGATGTATTTTGGTTAATTGCAAATCACAATTTACTCCGCTTAAATTAAAAAAAATATTGTTGAATAGTTATTTATTCGACCTTTCCAATTGTTAATAAAACTTCAGATATTTGTGCTCTAGGTCAGTTATTTCATTATAAATATTATAACGAGAATATTATTGCCCTGTAACAGACGACGATGCATAACACAACTATAGCTAAAAGTTTGGTTATTCAAATAATATCGAAATATTGATTTATAAGTAGAATATTTATAATAAAATCATCGACCTCGAGCTCAAATATCTGAAGTGTTATTAAATGTTGTTGATATTAGTAGATTTAAACCACCATAAAAAGTTTTATATTTCGAGATTTTTTTTGCATTTATTTTTGAATGTAATTAACAATCAAACCTTCTAATATCAGTGTTTAAAAGATTTTTCCTGCTGTCTTTTACTAATATTCAGCAAATATATTCTGATGATTTTAATAGATTATGCTGTAGATTCCTTTTTAACTAATTTTCAATGTAATTTTAAATAAAAAAAAAATAGAAAAAGTAGAATTTACGTGACGATTTCTTTTATTTTAATACCTGCAAGATTTACGAATCCGAAAAATTTGTTTCGATAACAATTGCGGGAAAAAAATTATAAAAGTTGTTAACGAAAATGTTTACAATTTTAAAAGTTTTTAAAAAGAAAATATACTTAAGGTGGCACTCGACAAATTTTTACAAAAAAATTTGTCTGTTTTTGGCACGCATCGAAAAAGTCTTGCCACCCCTGATCTAGGGACTATAATACCAATTTCATACAAAAAAATGTTTCCAAAATGGAAAATGATAACAGAATGTTAATAAATTTTTCTATCATAACATCTTTTTTCGCGTTCCGTCATTATTTTGCAATTTGTTAAGTGCGGTTTTTCAAAATTAATTTGTAAATACATAAACACATATAAAGTGTTTTTCAACAGGGACGCTACAAAAGTAGAAAGACAGGGACAGCAAACGACGCCATATTTCTTGCCGCTCTTTTGACATTGCTCTTCAGTAAGGTTTGTCATTTCATGATTGAAAGATATACGAGCCAACAACGAGTCGAAATTATTAAAATTTACTACCGAAATTCGGAGTCAGTGGCCTCAACGTTAAGAGCGCTACGTCCAATTTATGGTCGTCATAATCGTCCTAGCATATCAACAATTGAGCGTCTAGTGGAAAAATTTGAAACCACAGGCACAGTACAAAATTTTTCCGTGCCAGTGAGACAAAGAAGTGCCCGTAGTGTCGAGAATATTGCTGCCGCTGAGGCTTCAGTTGAAGAAAGCCCAAATGTGTCTCTCACACGTCGTTCTCAAGCGTTGGGCATCTCTGTGACGTCGTTGTGACGAATTTTGCGAAAAGATCTTTGCCTACATCCTTACAAGATCAAATTGACGCAAGAACTGAAGCCGCTTGACCACCAGAAGCGTCGTATGTTCGTGAATTGGGCTGAGCAACAACTTGAAAATGATTCGGATTTTCATCGAAAAATCATCTTCAGCGATGAGGCTCATTTCTGGCTGAATGGCTTCGTCAATAATGGTCTATGGTTTATACATTTTCACATCTAACGTAACTTATTCGCGTTACTTCCTAGGAACTTTTGCTGACGTACGTTCGATTATAACGGATAAATTATAAACATAACCTGTTTAAAAAGTTTTATACTACAATCGATTTAACGTAGATTTGCTTTAAAGACTTAACGTTGATAGGCATGAGACAAAATACAGCTTATAGCTCCTATAAGTACTCATTAAAAAGTAGATACTTTTTATGTATGCAGTTTCACATAAAGACTCTAAAAGTTACTAGATTTTCTTAGTTTACACGATACACTAAACCTTACGTGAATCCCCCATTGTTTTTCAGTGCAATATTCAAAATTTCATATATATCAATATATTATATATATTGATTTTTTGTATATATTTCAATATACAAAAATTCCAAAATTTTGGTCGAATTGGACCTAATTGCATCAAATTTTAACTATTAAGATATTATTTAATATAATAATGTCTGGTCAAAATTCGGATTAAATTGTATATAATTTAAAGTAATTAATTCCAATTTGATCCACGTAGATACAATTGTATTTACAATTTTTCGTATTAGTTATTGTATTTCATCAAATTAGATATGTCAACATATCATCTTTTTTAATCGGGTAACTAAAATAATAGCCTAAATTAAAAATAATTGTCCAAACGCCATCTAAAAACCGAGCAAATGAAATCGAATATTGAAACCGGTGTTTGGATGCAAACATTTTTTGTCTAGCTTGTTTAGTTTTCGAGATATAGACAAACAGAAAAGAGCTTTTATTTGGAAATGAAAACGTACAACGGTTTTGGTCATGGATGGTAACCGAAACGAATGCGGTTATTGTTAGGGTAACGATATTTTAGGTTATTTTGGTAATGGTATTTTAAAGGTAACGCTATTTCATTTATTTCGCTATCGGTATTTTAAGGATAACGGTATTTGACTTATTTCGATAACGGTCTTTTACGTTTAACGGTATTTCAGTTATATCGGTAACGGTATTTTAAGGGTAACGGTAGTTAGTTATTTCGTTGCATACCACATTTTTTTTTGCAAAAACCAAACTAAAGTAAAATCAAAACGAATTTATTGACTTAATTTATGTGAAATCAGTCTTGCATTATCATTTGATGTGTTAAGTCATAGTTTATTCTGTTTCCTTAAAGTGTAATAAAAGTTTACGGTTTATTTTTTTCTTTATTTCTTGTTGTTATTGTTTGTTAACAATATTTAAATGTTATAAAAAAAAAAACAAAATTAAACGCAATCGAGTAGAAGATGTTGATGCCTGCTCTGGGTATAACATGAATAGAAAAAAAATGGCTAGCAATTCAAATTATTTTGCACCTCTGCAAACTATTGATGATGACGATAATGATGAAACAATTATCGAACCAGCTGTTAAAGTTAACATACCACCAATAACAATCTTAAAATGTAAAATTGAACAAGTTCATGAAATATGTAGAATATTAAAAATCAAAGATTACTCTATACGTAAAATTTCCATCGGTCTAAAATTGTTTTGCACAAATAACGTAGATTTTACTACCGTGTGTGACTCTCTCACTAAGAAGTTTCAGCTCGAATATTTCACATATGCTGCTAAAAACGAAAAGCCTTATAAGGCTGTACTATTAGGTCTAGATAAAACAGACCCATCAGTTGTTAAGTCCAGACTTTTAGACATGGGCCTTAAATGTATTGATGTTAAAATTGTTACTAGAGCCTATGTTGGAGCTAGCGACAGTAACAACGAACAAATTATATTTATTGTCTACTTTGAAAGAAAGTCAATCACATTAAGAGAATTAAGGCAAAACTACTCAGCCATCAACTACATAAAAGTCAGGTGGGAATACCAAAAACCCAACAAAACAAAACTGACCCAATGTTATAATTGTCAGATGTATGGACACGGTGCCAGCAGATGCAATGTTAAAACATTTTCTGCCCATTGCGCCGGGAATCACAAAACTGAAGAATGCAAGTCAACCATTGTAAAATGTGCTAATTGTAAAGGCCCCCATAAGGCTATGTCCCCTGACTGCCCTAATAGGGAAACATATAAGCAAATAAGGCAACGTGCTCAAACAAAGAGTACCACACAAAGAAGCCAACAATTCAACAATCAATCAAATTACAACGTTAATTTCCCAAATGCTTTAAATCAGAGCGAAACACCAAATCCATCTAGAACGGGTTATAACCAACCATTCACCCAAAATAACGATAGTAGTAATTTGTTCTCTTTAGAAGAATTAAAAAATCTTACGTTTGAATTAATTTCAAATTTAAAAAAATGCTGATCTCGTGAAGAGCAATTCGAGGTTGTTACAAACCTTGCATGCAAATTTTTGTACCAATGAACAGCAACATAACGTTATTACAATGGAATGCTCGTAGCATTCGCACTAAAAAAGACGAATTATTCCATTTCTTGGAAAAACCCAATATTGACATTTGTTTGCTTTGTGAAACCTGGCTAAATAAAAAAATTACAATAAAACATCAGAACTTCTACTGCTTCAGATACGATCGACAACGTGGTGGAGGAGGTGGAGTTGCTATTTTAATTAAAAAACACATTCAGCATCAACTTATACCTCCTATTAACACAGAACTGATTGAAAATATAGGTGTTAAGGTAAAATCTGGTAATGACTTTATAAATATTTATTCTTGCTATTATCCTGGTGGGTCAACATACAGGGACCCTAGAATAAAACAAACATTTGCGACAGTTATTCGTAAACTAACGAGCTCAAATAAATACATATTAGGAGGAGATTTTAACTGCAGACATAGTTATTGGGGATGTCAAAGAAGTAATGGCTGGGGTAATATATTATATGAGAAACTCCAACTAAACCAAACACAAATAGTATTTCCCCATGAATATACTTATATTCCGGCTGATCCAAGTAAACAACCATCAACTCTAGATTTTTTTCTAACTAACATATCTCAAAATATGTCCGCAGTAAAAGTTATAAATGACTTGAGTTCTGACCACCTACCAATCATTAGTACAATTAATTTAAATTATGAAATGGTAGACAATTTACACTACGCTTTCAGCAAGGCAAACTGGCCGCATTTTATGAAATTCATAAACAGAAATCTTCCTGTGGCGGATAGTTTTATTGAAGTAAACAACAGCACTCAAATTGACAATATGATAAACGTTTTTAATAATGTAGTAAAAATGGGAATAGAGGAAAGTGTGCCCAAACGTAGAATAGCACCAACCTCTAAACCCTTACCTAACAACATAAAAATTATGATACAATTAAGGAACGTATTTAAAAGAAACTGGAAGCGTTACAGAGATGTTAATGATCGTCGAGCTATGACACGTTTAAATAAAAATATTACGAATGAAATAAACCACTTCAGAAACCAAACGTGGAATAACATGTTGTCCAATTTGGACAAAGCATCTTCCCCTTTTTGGAAAGTTTCAAAAATGTTAAAGAAGAAATCTAGCAATATTCCAATTTTAAAACACAACAATGTAGTATGTTGCACCCAGCAAGAAAAGGCTGAAATTTTGGCTCACAACTTTAATTTGAACCACTGTATTTTATCATATTTAAGTGATACTACTACGATTACTGAGGTTAATGGTGTTGCAAACCTTATTCGTAATATTAACCCAATCCCACAAAACTGTTACTTCACTACTACTGAAAAAGTTGGTGTAATTATAAAAAAACTGAAAAACAAAAAAACTCCAGGTTTAGACGGTATTAACAACAAATGTCTAAAAAATTTACCTAATAAAGGTATCAAATATCTAACGAACATCTTTAATGCTTGCCTTAAATTATGCTACTTCCCCAGTGATTGGAAAATCTCAAAAACCATTCCAATACTCAAGCCAAATAAACCTCCTGATTCTCCACTTTCTTATAGACCAATAAGTCTGCTCTCTTCTATAAGTAAAATCATGTAAAAAATTATTGAGGAAAAGCTTATTAATTTTATCGATGCTAACAATATACTTCCATCGCAACAATTCGGGTTCAGAAGTGAACATAATACGTCTCAACCCTTACTAAAAATCAGAAAATTAGTGAAAAATAATTTTCAAAACGGCAAATCCACTGGAATGATTTTACTAGACATAAAAGCTGCGTTTGACTCCGTTTGGCATAATGGACTTATTTTTAAATTAAAAAAATTCAACTTTCCAATTGAACTCATAAAAATTATTCAAAACTTTCTTCAAAATAGATCGTTCAGCGTTTACTTGGGTAAAACCTATTCACAACAAATAAATATCATTGCAGGATGTCCACAAGGTTCTTGCCTGTCGCCAGTTCTTTACAACATCTTTACTGCTGACATTCCAACATTTTCCAATTGCATTACGTCTATATTTGCAGATGATACATCAATTCTTAGTTCTGATGTTTATTCAGCTGATATTATTACAAACTTGCAGTCTGCTCTTACTGGGTTGAGTAATTATTTTGATAAATGGAAGATTTTGGTTAACCCTGAAAAAACGAAGGCTATTTATTTTACAAGAAAACGTAAGTCTTGTTTTATACCCCAGATTTTACCTCGTTTCATGAACCATGATATTCCATGGGAAAACAACGTCAAATACTTGGGCGTAATGCTTGATACAAAGCTTAATTTTAATAATCATATTCCCTATGTAGTGGACAAAATTAACAAAATTATTAGAATAATGTACCCAATTATAAACAGAAAGTGGGAAATGAACATAGACAATAAAAAACTCATCATCAAATCTATATTCCACCCCATAATGTTTTACTGTGCTCCAGTTTGGTATACGTCTGCAAAATGTCATACAAAAAAACTCCAAGTAGCACAAAATAAGCTACTTAAAATGATATTTAAGCTACCATGGCACTATTCCACCCGACGCCTACATAGTCTCGCTGGCTTTGAACTCGTTCTGGATAAAATCGAAAGATTGACTCTAAATTTTAATGGAAGATGCCAACTCTCACAACATGTACATTAGGGATATAACTTTTTGCAATTTTTTGCAAATATCAAAATGGCCCTAGCATAGTCGAATAGGCCATTGAAAATTATATAAAAAAATGCTATTACTTTTTCGCAGTTGTCAAAAAAGTTCACCCACCAAACGTGTTTCAAATATTCCGAGTTTGTGTTTAATACTTAAAAACAATGGATTTTAAAAGAAGTCGTGGGTGAGGTTTTTTATCCGAAATGACCCCAAAATTATTTTTTCGTAAATAACACAACCTTCGCCATCGCGTGGTGCTAGGGCCAAAAATTGGTTATACCCCTAATGTACATATCAATGAACTGATCTCATCATAATTTTATCTACTTTTTCTCATTTTTATCTTATACCTCTGCTTCATAAAGGTTTTTGTAAATTTTTTCCTTCCGTTTAATAATAATGTACATAAATTTCATAAATTAAAAAAATATATATTTTTTTTTTATTAAATCTTCATTTACATAACCGAGCCCTTAGGGCCTTATATGGCTAATTAAAGCTACTAAAAAATATATAACAGACTTCTATATAAATTTATGTTAAGGCTAATGCATAATACAATAATAATATATAAACTCAAAATTCCAAAAATTAACATTTACATGTGATCAATTAATACAATAATATATTTAAAAATTAATTAGATCTAAAAAAAAATAAATAATAAATGAATGCTGCAAGAATAAATTCTAGAAACAGTTGAACTCTCACAAGATAAGCTTTCAAAGTTTCATTAAAAATGCGTACATACTAAAGCTATCCATACATTGCGCAACCTCTCCATTTAAGTACCCAAACTACTAACACACATGGTATTAGAATAAAGAACTAAAACGAGAAGCTGTACAACAATATTGCAAGTGTATGGCCAGACTAAAGAGATGGAATATATAATTTCCACTTAAGATTCCAATACATGCAATTGTGCAAATTCTACTAATTTAGATTTGAACACAATCAGCGAATAAGTAAACTTTCTCAGTTCCCTAGGCAAATCATTCCATAAACTCGACACACGAGTTTGAAATGATTTTTCAAAAATACTTAGATGTCTAATGGGTGGAATAATTTGGGGATTTCGTATTGAACGAGTAAAATGAAATTTATTAACAATGTATACCGGGTATCCATTAACGATAGATTTATAAAAAAATAATAATAACCTTATGCTTATGAAATTTTCAAAAGACGATCCTATAAAACTAAATGTATGTTGAGATACATGATCTCTTCTTTTCAAATTAAAACCGTAACGAATAATCCTGTTAAAAACAAGCTTATATTTCCTCAGCGCGAAATTTCTAGTACCCGAAAAAACCTCCATGCCGTACAATATATGCGGCATTAAGATAGCCGTGGCTACACGCCTTTTTATTGAACAAGGCAGATAAATATTCAATGAATACAACCTTTTTAAAAGAAAGGATATGCGAGAGGACAAGTAATTTATGTGTGGAGAAAAATTCAATTGGTTATCCAAGACAAGACCTAAACATTTCATCTTATTAACAAACTCAACAGGAATACCACCAATAGTAATACTCATGTCATTTGTAGCGAATCCAAACCCCATTAACTTCGTCTTGACTGGATTGACACAGAAACCATTATCGGATGACCATGACACAACTTCCCGCAATATAAAATTGACGCCCTCCTCCAACACATCGACAAACTCAGTATCAGAATAGCAAACAAATTGCACATCATCAGCATATACATAAGGCAAGCAGGAAACACCATTAAAAGAACGTAAAAGATCATTCATATAAACCATAAACAAAAGTGGGCCAATAACAGATCCCTTCGGGACACCACTAGTGATCCGTAGAGTTCGTGAGAAAGAGTTACCAATAGATACATACTGGAATCTATCATATAGGTACGACTTAATCAATTCGCATGCACGGGTAGAAAACCGGAACTCGTACAGCAATTTATACAGTAATCTAGAGTTCATTACTCTATCAAATGCCTTAGACAAGTCTATCGAAAGCAATACAACATTCTTACGGCTATCCAAAGACTGTCTTAATAAAATCCGTTGGCGCTAGCAGTAGAGAAGTAGTACTATAACCCTTTCGAAAGCCTGATTGGGATGGATTTATAAGAGAGTTGCAATCAAGGTACTCGATAATTTGGTCTTTCAAAATATATTCAACCACCTTAGAAAGGACCGGTAGTACTGATATAGGACGTAAATTATCAAAATCACTAGATTGACCGTCCTTCTTTATAGGGACAACCCTAGCTATTTTCCAATTCCTAGGGAAACACGAAGAGGCAATAATTATGTTCACAAGGTGCGGTAAATGTGAGGAAACAAATGGGAAAATAATTTTCAAAAATATCAATGGCAAGGAATCATGACCAACCGCATTAGACTTGATTCTGAGGAATGCTCGGTATAACGTGTCAGAATCAACACATGAAAAGGAGAAACCTCCATCAACAGAGTTGTTCATATTATTAGAAAAATCATCCTAGTCTCGTAACTGACAAGCAGCAAAATAATCATTTATCTCATCAGTACCCCGTTTCTGTATCCAATGCGAGAAGTTTTGTCATCGAGAAATGCATGGTCATCCTGCATTAAACAGGGTGATTTAAGTGATGATAAAATGGACTAGAGTTTTAGTCGTAAATTTTGCAGATATTTTAACTTTTATAACTGAGTACACATGTAATTTTTTAAAATACCTGATTAAATTAGAAATAACTTACATGCACCGCATTATTAGCTGATTTGGTTTCATATATATTTTATTGTTTGCGACTCATCCTATATCAAGCAGATCAGGGTTGCATTTCACATGTTTTTTGCGAAAACTTTTTCGTTGCGAGAAATACAGAAACGGGGTGCAGGATCAGATGAAGTTAAATGTTCCTCAGACTCAAGACAACCATTGTTCCTTAAGAATCCCCACATTTTTTTCGAACTAATATCATGAAAAAAGTGTGTGTGAGCTCGCATCCTTACCTTCCTTATAACCCTTTTCACCTTATTCCTGTTTACACAATAAATCGACCAATTATGTGGAGTCCTATGTTGGAGGTAATGCTTATATGCCAAATCTCTCAATGAAACTTGAAAGGAAATTTCCCTGTCATCAAACCAATTATCCAAACTCAAACCAACCTTTCGACGAACTAATGGCACCAAATCATGTAAAACATTAATATTCGACATGAGAACTTCAAGTTGCAAATCCACATCATCAGTCAGGTGTATGGGATTAAAATCACAATTAACAACCGCAGCCTCCAAATCCTCCATTCTCAACGCTTTATAATTCGGGTACGATATAAAACGTTGAGATGACGAATTCGGAACATCGACAGCTATAAAAATGAGAGAATGTCGAGTCACACCAGGACACTGCTTCTGACCAGATGTGCCCAAGGAAAGAGTATTACTCAAAAGAAAATAATCAATTAGAGAAGTCGTATCACACCCCACATGGTAATTCGTTGGTATACAATTGTGGTGGTAAGTAAAATCAAGTCGCTGACACACAGAGCGTAAAACAACAGAATCAATTGGACAAAAAATATCTGTATTAAAATCTCCCATCAGAATAACATTTGAGTACTTTACTAACAAATCACCCACAGAATCCTCAAAAGCACTTAAATCACCATCAGGCAAATAACAAACACCAACAAGCAAGTTAATATCCCTGACAGTAACCTCCACAAACAAATACTCGCAAGCGTCATTGCCATCGGACATAAAAACGGTTCTATATTTCATACTGTCCGATATAAACAACGTAACACCTCCACCTCTTCTTTCACCAGGTCTATAATTTCTGCATATATTATAGCCTGGAATATTTATAGCCTGACACAAAATGTAAGGCTTTAGCTCAGTTTCACTGAAGCCAACAATATCCAAATGATTACCATCTAGAATATGCCTTATCTCATCAATTTTACAAGATGTAGTGGACGCACAAAAACTTGTTACATTCCAATGTCCCACCCTTAAAAAACTTTGGAAGCCATTTAAACTATTGGCAATGAAAAAATTATCACTGTAGATAGGACCTAAATTTACAGCATTCATTGTGTAATAAAAATAAATAAAAAAAATATTAATAATCGATATTTAATTTTAAAAGCAAAATAAAAAATAAATAATTATTAATAACAAAGAATAAAAAAATCAAAATCAAATGCTCATAATAGTTATTAAGAAAATTTAAAGGAATTAAAAAAAAAAAAAGCAAACTTCTCAATTAAAGCAGCAAGTTACCAAACTGAAATTATGATTAAAAAATTTGTTTTTTTTCTTTTACTTCACACTTTGAAAACCGTAGACATAATTGTAGACATATTTATATATCTAAGTAGAAAAGGAACGAAGTTCCTAAACTCTTTGCTTCTAAGTCAAATGTAAATAATATAAATATTATAAGAAATAAATTGAATTGAATTGAATTTATGTGAAATGACCAAAAGCAGAGAATTAAAAATATCGGTAACGTTATTTTAAGGATAAAGGTATTTTATGTATTTCGGAACGGTATTTTAAGGTTATTGATATTTCATTTATTTAGGTATCGGTATTTTAAGGATAACGGTATTTCAGTTATTTCGGTAACGGTATTTTAAGGATAACGGTATTCCGGGTATTTCGGTAACGGTATTTTAGGTGTAGCGGTGCCAGTTGAAAGGCTTTTGAATCGATAACTAACTAACATACTAAGCCATCTACAAAAGAAAAATGGAAATCGCTTAGATAAAATTGTCATTTAGGCGATTTTTTTCAATCCCAGCTTTTTGTCAATTTTGTCGACTTTTCAGTTCTATTTTTTTTTAATTTTGACGATTGTCTTAAATTTTTACCTTTTTTTTTTTAAGTTTAGCTATTTTTTAATATTTTAGCTTTGGTTTTTTAAATTTTGTCGTTTTCTAGTTTTAATTTGTGCAATTTTTTAAATCTACCGATGTTGTTTTTTATTTTAATGTTTTTTCTAAGCAATTTTTTTGAATTTTTTTGATTTTTAACACTTGTATTTTTTTTTAAGTTTAACAATTGGCTATTGTTTTTAATTATGTCGATTTTTCCCATTTTAGCGATTGTTTTAATTTGAGCGGTTTTTTAGTTCTAGCGATTTTTTTTTCTAATTTTTATGTCCTCGGAGTATGCATACTCCTAGGTCTTGCGAATAATTTGAAGACATTTTTGACCAATATACCGCATAGTTTGGGGCATTTTTTGGCGATGACCCCGCAATGAATTCATTCATGTAGGCCTTTAATATATAGGTACGAGAAATTCTTGGAAATATCCCCTTTTAGCCGACATTAGCCGCCCCCAGCCGACATAATTCATCGGGTAATATCTCTAGTATGTCTTTGGAAATATTTTATATCCTAACACATTTTTCTGATTTTAAATTCATTCTAAATTTTGAATATGATTTTGGTTTCTGTATATTTTAGCCCAGAAGCAATTAAAGAAATGATAACGTCTGAACGAAATTTAGCTACAAATTTAAATGCATGTGCTACATTTGACTGTGATAAATCATGTAATCGACAGGAATGTGATTTGTGTTTACCCTGTCTCAGCGGTAGTGAATATGAAATGTTGGAAAAGGCGCATCGTGAACATTTACATAAAACCAGCATGAAGCGTATATTCCCTAAACCAATTGTAAGCTTAATCAAATGAATGTTGAGGTTCATAATACACTATTAACCATTTTCATCTTTTTCATTGTTTTATTTTGCAGCTACAACCAGAGAACTTTGATATTGAAACAGAAGTACAAAATATGACAAAACGTAATGCTTGGATGATACGCTGGTTTTATTACAAATGTCAATATGACTTATCCTGGTGTTATTAGTTACTTACTTAATTAGTTAATAATTAAACTCAATAATGAAAGTTTTTTTTGTTGATGTTGTTAATTTTAAGATCCCATTACATGATATATATATACATAAATAAGTTA
This sequence comes from Leucophora obtusa, assembly GCA_949987735.1. Classification (NCBI taxonomy): domain Eukaryota; kingdom Metazoa; phylum Arthropoda; class Insecta; order Diptera; family Anthomyiidae; genus Leucophora; species Leucophora obtusa. Next base: position 226,539,989 of record OX465295.1, on the reverse strand, counting down.
TTAAAGCCTCATAAAATCAAAAATATATATTTAATAAAGATATATAGATAAGTAAAAAAATGTGCAATCGAAAAAAGAATTTATGTACAAATTATTTACGCAATTCAAATAATTGTAATTTTGCTCCCATTATTTCTTCATTGCGTTCCAAATTCATTAGATATGAGGCCAAGAAACTTTTTGCATCGGCTGTGTGGTGTATGTGGAGTTGAGCAAATGCTTTTGTTAAAGTATTTCCCATCTTACTTTTTATCTCTTTAACAATCGAATCAATCGTATTCATGCATTTTCCTAAAAAATACACATAAAATAAGAACATCATTAAAATCAAATCGGTGGACTTTTATCGTAAGAACTTGTAAAAAATATAGGGTTTATTTTAGCTAGAGACTATTAATTATATTTAGAGATAGGAAATCAAAACTTACACTACTCACCGGTAGGGGGCGCTAAAATTTAGTATCACATTAGTATCAGCTGAGCCTATATTTAAAAACACAAAAATTGCTGAAAACTACGCAAAATAAGAAAAAATCAAGCGCAAAATATGTTTAAATAATAAAATTTGAGAATTCCTTTTTTTATTTGCTTTTTTGTTTGTTATTATTTCAATTAAAATAAAAAAAGAAAATTGTCAATTTTTTGAAAAAAGTGCCATCTAGTGATAACGATGTCGTTATAACTTTTGGTGTTGGTGATGCCATACCCCTGATTTTAGCCCTTCATATCGCACCCTAAATACAAAAGTGACACAACTCAAAATTTTTAAATTTTCAGGAAGGCAAAAAACCCTTTATGTAAAAATGATTGTAATATGAAGAAAAGTCCATTTTGAAGAAGGTTTTGATATACATATTTTAATATTAGGGGTTTTCATATAAACTCGTAAATGCCTTGTAAACCTTGTATAAATACAATTCAAAACATATTTTTTATGTATGGAGTTGACTTTAAACCAGAGATCGGCAAACAAATACAACCACATTTGTATGCTTGTGTGAGTGAGCTGCAACTTTTCCTCTCTCAATGCAGTGAGAGAAATTTTGATGTAATTTTCTCAAACCTATTAAGTAAAATGAGTATAGAAGTCAAAATAAACTTCGATGTATTGGAAGCAAAAAAATATTGTAAATAAGAAAAAAAAAGAGCAAAGGTATAAAACAAAACGCCTTTTTAGAAAAAAGTTCAAACATTAATTTTTTATAAGCAAAATAAAAAGCATTTTTCGGCAAAAAATCTTTAAATACATAAAGTCAAATTTGTTTTTTCTGGTTATGGGATATAAAAACAAAAATATCTTAAAAAAACAAATCCATTTTTTAAAAAAAATTTATTTTTTCATTCTTTAAAATCAATAATCATTTGTTCATAAAAAGCTTTTTTCAACTCTATAACTAATAAATTATTATATTTTCATATTCACCATGACACAAAACATTTAGGTTTACTAAACATTTCGTTAAGTGTATTGCTATCAACAAGCGTCGACACAACCTCTTTCGACGAATGCTCAAGTGAGACTGAATAAATTTATTTGGTTTTATTAAATGTGTGAGCGTATGTAGGTGTGAGTGAGTTGCACGCGGGCATAGAAATGTCGATCACTGCTTTAAACTCATAAACATACACACAGAAAAAAACTGGGAGAATATTACCTAAGATCTATTTAATTATACAACTACATAGGATTTGTCCTGTGACATGTCACAAGGGGTCAATTTCCCCTCCTATGACAACGCCATGTAAAAGTGACCAGTCTATTTCATATAAAGGGGCCAGTTCGGTGACAGTTTGTTAAAATTTCCCGTAGGATAGGTTTAAAATGTGTTTACTCCCAAAATATGTTCGATTCCCGATGAGTTAATTCAGTATAATTGTTAGATAGAGTCAAAGTTGTATCTTATGTACCATCTGCAAAAACAAATAGGTTTGACTTCTAATATCTTTGGTGTTTGAAGTGTGAGTGTGTTTGAGAATATATTAATAAGTAAAAAACGAGTAAAAAGGTTAAAGTCGGGCATGCCGACTATACAATACCCTACACCAGTCTGGGTAAAAGCCAACTAATGTTTGGATCCGAAATTCTAATAGGTTAAAATGGGGCTTGTGTCAAAATTTTCTATGTGAGTCAGCGCACCAAATTTAATTAAAATATCTTAATAGTTGCGATCTGCAGACAAGCCAATTTTGGGGACCCTTATATGGGCACTAGGTCTAAACATGGACCGATGTTCACCAAAATCAATAGGCTTCGTCCTTGGGCTGATAAAGGTCGGTATACCAAATTTCATCAAAATATCTTAATATTTGCGACCTGCAGTTTGTAACCAAGCCAATTTTGGGGGCACCCTTATATGGGCACTAGGTCTAAACATGGACCGGTGTTAACCAAAATCAATAGGCTTCGTCCTTGGGCCAACGTAGGTCTGTGTACCAAATTTCATCAAAATATCTTAATATTTGCGACCTGCAGCGTATAAACAATATAATTTTGGGGGGACCCTTAAATGGGCACTAGGTCTAAACATGGACCGATGTTCACCAAAATCAATAGGCTTCGTCCTTACCAAATTTCATCAAAATATCTTAATATTTTCGACCTGCAGCGTATAAACAATATAATTTTGGGGTACCCTTAAATGGGCACTAGGTCTAAACATGGACCGATGTTCACCAAAATCAATAGGCTTCGTCCTTGGACTGCCATAGGTCTGTGTACCAGATTTCATCAAAATATCTTAATATTTGCGACCTGCAGCGTATAAATCATATAATTTTGGTAGGACCCTTATATGGGCACTAGGTCTAAACATGGACCGATGTTCACCAAAATCAATAGGCTTCATCCTTGGGCCGACATAAGTCGGTGTACCATATTTCATCAAAATATCTTTATATTTGCGACCTTTTATTTATTTTATTTATTTATTTTGTAAAATTGCTCCATACACAAGACTAAAAGTCTTATTTTGCAGTATGGAACTGAGGATAGGTAAATTTATGAAAATCATTAATCAATTAATAAGTTAATAACTAATTAAAAATTTTTATATAAAATACAAAAAACATTTAAACAATTACAATTAAACAATAAATATAAAAAAAAAAAAAATCAATTTAAATAATTAAGTCATATCATATCAAATAATTATTTTTTCAAATTGTTATGCCGAAAACAGTTAAAAATATTTTCTTTGAATTTTCGTGCGTTACTTAAAAGTTGCATGCTATGGGGTATAGAATTCCAGAGAATTACTGCGAATATGTAGAAATGCCACTCGGAAATAAAATTTTTGTATCCAAATGATCTAATTCGTTTTCCCCTGCTTATATCTGAAATACAAAGTCTGCTGTACAGATGATCAGGTTTATGGGTGTATATTATTTTATGTAAGAACACTAAAACTCTTATGTTTAGTAGTATCCAAAGAAAGCCCATATAGCTGAGATGAAAACAATGATACACTAGAACGCCTATTAAGTCCATACACGTATCGGATTATGTTGTTAAATGCAATGTTCCATTTCCTTTTACTAGTTGTATCACATTTAGCAAATAGCTCACAACCATACAGTAAAACGGGCATCAGATAAGTTTTGGCAAGTAGTATTCTTATTCTCATAGGTGTACAATGCTGGGTCTGCCAAAGAGCTCTAATCATAGAGAATGTGCGACCACAAGCATAGTTAATGTGGTTCGACCACGAAAGAGTGTCATTAAAAAAAATTCCGAGATTCTTAGCAGATTTTACTATTTCAATTTGTTGATTATTTATAAATATATTGGGTATAATATTTAGTTTGGCAAGTCGCTTTTGAATTACAATGCATTTAGATTTTTTCGGATTTATTCCTAAACCGTTTGCCGTTGCCCATGTATAAATACGATCAAGTTGCTGATTAATAGAGATAATACACTGGTCAATTAAGGCATTAATACAACTGGTATAAAGTTGAACGTCATCCGCGTACATTCTTACATTACAATTTGTTAAAATGCCTGAGAGGTCATTAGAGTACAGTGAGAATAATAGTTGCCCAACAATGGACCCCTGAGGTACTCCTCTTGCCACAGGCAGTGCCTTGGATTTCCGGATTTCAGTTTCAACATACTGATATCTGTTACGTAAGTATGTTGACAATAACTGAGTAGCGGTCGAAGAGAAGTTAAAAAAATGATTAAGTTTGTAACAAAGAATGTTATGATCCACGGTATCAAAAGCTTTTGAATGATCTAAAAGTATCAAAAATGTAGTCTTGCCATCATCAAGTTTCTCCCTAATCTCCTCTGTAACATCAACTAAGGCCGTTATGCAGCTGTGTTTCTTTCTAAACCCAGATTGACGATCTGTTAACAAGTTATTGTTATCTAAGAAACAAGTCATTTGGTTATGCATAATACGTTCAAATACTTTAGAGAGAAATGTAAGAATCGCTATTGGGCTATAATCAGAACCAGCTTTGGGTCTTGGAACGATTTTAGCTATTTTCCAATTAGAGGGAAAGTAATTTGAAGTTAATATTTTGTTAAATAAAAATGTTATCATTGGAAGTAGTTGAGGTAATAGAATCTTTAGAAACTTTGGACTAATTTCGTCCACTCCTATAGAGTTGGATTTTATAGACAATATACTGGATAAAACGTCACATTGATCTACGGCAGCAAAAGAAAAAAAAGATTCAGAATTGTTATTCGAATTATTATTGATATAATAATTTTGATCTGCTTGAACCATAGGGACATTTAAAAACTTTTCATTGATTGTATCGGCATCAATCGAACATGGTTCTTCATTCGTAGATTTACCGATACCAACTTCGCGTATCGTTTGCCATGTTCTTTTGGAGTCAATGGCGGAAGAAAACTTTTCAGCGTAAAAAACAGATTTGGCCTTTTTAATAATTTTATTTGTTTTTCTTTTAGCAGTCAGATAATCCTCATGAAGCGTTGTAGTCTTAAATATTTTCCAACGAGCATACGCAAAATCTCTTTGATTGATATAAGTTTTAATTTCAGATGAAAACCAGGGTTTTTGTTTTTTACTAATAATTTTTGTCTTTATTGGTACAGTTAGATCAAACAGATAATTTAGATTTTGCTCCAAAAAAGAAAGTTGATCATCTACAGTATACAAAGAATACAAAACATTCCAATCGATTTTAAAAAATTCTTCCCCAAGAATTCTAAAATTAATATTTTTGAAATCTCGAAAAGTAATTCTCTCAACTGGTATTACAAGTTGGAAATTGTAAGTCATGAAAATGAGATCATGCTTGGAGAAACATGACGCAGACAATTGATCATAGAGTAGTATATTAATTTCATACGCTCACTGCAGCGTATAAACAATATAATGGGCCTGATTGCGGTTGGCGTTGTCGATGTCGAAAAATACGCCTGCATACAAAATGAAATCTTTTATATTGAAAATTACAAATAAATATAACTCTCACGGCAAATCCACTGCAATTTAGAATATATATAAGGTGAATTAGCTTGCTAAATTTTGCAAAAATTGTTTTTATAACTTTTTATTAAAAACGCCTAACTGTCGATATCGACAACGCCAACCGCAATCAGCCTGAATTTTGGTAGGACCCTTATATGGGCACTAGGTCGTCCTTGGGCGTCGTCCTTGGGCCGACATAAGTCGGTGTACCAAGTTTCATCAAAATATCTTAATATTTGCGACCTGTAGAGTGCGCACAAAGAATGCATGGACAGACAGACATACGGACGGACAGACGGACATCGTTAAATCGAAATAAAAAAAATTCTGAGCCGATCGGTATACTATAAGGTGGGTCTAGGACCAATATTTTTTGGTGTTACAAACATCAGCACAAACTTATAATACCCTGACCACATAGGGGTGTAGGGTATAATTATGTGGTAGTATACGGTGGTTTTTATAAAAACGGTTTATTTTAAACGAGTAAAAAGGTTAAAGTCGGGCATGCCGACTATACAATACCCTACACCAGTCTGGTGTATTGTTTGGATCCGAAATTCGAATGGGTTAAAATGGGACTTGTGTCAAAATTTTCTATAATGTGAGTCAGCGCACCAAATTTCATTAAAATATCTTAATATTTGCGACCTGCAGTTTGTAACCAAGCCAATTTTGGGGGGACCCTTATATGGGCACTAGTTCTAAACATGGACCGATGTTCACCAAAATCAATAGGCTTCGTCCTTGGGCCAACATAGGTCTATGTACCAAATTTCATCAAAATATCTTAATATTTGCGACCTGCAGCGTATAAACAGAAAAATTTTGGTAGGACCCTTATATGGGCACTAGGTCTAAACATGGACCGATGTTCACCAAAATCAACAGGCTGCGTTATTGGGCCAATGTAGGTCTGTGTACCAAATTTCATCAAAATATCTTAATATTTACGACCTACAGCGTCTAAACAGTATAATTTTGGTAGGACCCTTATATGGGCACTAGGTCTAAACATGGACCGATGTTCACCAAAATCAATAGGCTGTGTTATTGGGCCAATATAGGTCTGTGTACCAAATTTCATCAAAATATCTTAATATTTACGACCTGCAGCGTATAAACAGTATAATTTTGGTAGGACCCTTATATGGGCACTAGGTCTAAACATGGACCGATGTTCACCAAAATCGATAGGCTGCGTTATTGGGCTAACATAGGTCTGTGTACCAAATTTCGTCAAAATATCTTAATATTTACGACCTGCAGCGTATAAACAATATAATTTTGGTAGGACCCTTATATGGGCACTAGGTCTAAACATGGACCGATGTTCACCAAAATCAAAATTGTTCGTCCTTGGGCCAAATTTCATCAAAATATCTTAATATTTGCGACCTGTAGAGTGCGCACAAGATTGCATGGACAGACAGACGGACGGACGGACAGACGGACATCGTTAAATCGAAATAAAAAAAAAATTCTGAACCGATCGGTATACTATAAGGTGGGTCTACGACCAATATTTTTTGGTGTTACAAACATCAGCACAAACTTATAATACCCTGACCACATAGTGGTGTAGGGTATAAAAATCTTAAAAATAAATATCATTCGCCGGTAATGGGTAAGCAAACAAAAAAACTGTCGTCCATAAGATATTTTTACTATCTTTCAAATGGTATATATATATTGTTCCAATCCGACTATAAATGACTTAGATATATGTAGCTAAGTCCATTTCCAAACTTTTCACAGAAATAAACTCCCTACAGAGGTCTTTCCGCGGATTTTTTTTTAACAGCTTGAAAAGTATTACATCGGGGTAAAAAAAAATTCACTGAGATCAACTTATTGCAAAATTGAGATTTAAAATACGAATTAAGGAATTATATTTTTAAAGGTCTGCACACATCTATATGAATAACATAAGCAGTGTTGCCACTTTATGGGTAGGGCATGGATGACAGAAATTATTAAATTGTTTAGTTTTTCACTTAAATTTCAATTCAAATGAATGAATTGAGAAAGTTATCAAATTTGTAAATAAAAAAATATATTATACATAAAAAAAGAATTTAATTCATAAACTATCCAATAGATAGTGGGTCTATGAATACAACTTAGCAATTACTTCAAAGATTTGTTGGTAGCAGAAACGGTGCGATTATCGCTAACAGTATTTTAAGGATAATTTCGGTTACAGTATTTTAAGGATAATTGTATTTCGATAACGGTATTTTAAGGTTAACTGTATTGCAATTATTTCGATAATGGTATTTTAAGATAAGCTGTATTCAGTTATTTCGGTGCATTCCGCAAATTTTTTTTATGAAAAAACAAAGTAAAGTGAAATAAATTTATTAACTAAGTGTATGTAAAATTCACAATTACGACGTGGAATTACAAAAAGTTTAGACTAAAAAATAATGGTGTTGTAAGGATAATGGGATAATCTCTATATATAAAAGAATAACGTGACTGACTGACTGACTGACTCAACATCGCCCAGCCCAAACCGCTGAAGCTAGGAAGTTGAAATTTGGTATGTAGGTTCCTCTTTCGGGGTAGACGTCCACTAAGACGGGATTTTTGGAAATTCCTACCGGAACGGGCAAAAAGGGGGAAAGTGTCCCCCTTGACGGCCTGCCAAAACCCCTTTGGCTAGAAAGCTGAAATTTAAGATATGTGTTCCTTGGAGTAGGGGCTAACTTTTGTGGAAAGTACTTTCTAGAATTTTGGACAGGGACGTTGTAAAAATGGGGGGAAAAAGGCCCCCCTTGACGGCCTGCCCAAACCGCTGGAGGTAGGAAGTTGAAATTTGGTATAAAGGTTCCTCCACTATCGTAGACATCCGCCAAGACGGGAGTTTTGGAAATTTTTACAGGGACGGGCAAAAAGGGGAAAAAGTCTCCCCCTTGAGGTCCTGCTCAAACTGCTGGAGCTATGAAGTTGAAATTTGGTATGTAGATTCCTCGACCGGTGTAGACGTCCGTTGAGACGGCATTTTTGGAAATTCTTATCGGGAGGGGCAAAAAGTGGACAAAAAAAGTACCTTTTTCCAAAAAAAGTACCTTTTCCCAAAAAAAGTACCATTTTCCCAAAAAAGTACCTTTTTCCAAAAAAAGTACCTTTTTCAAAAAAAAGTACCTTTTTCCAAAAAAAGTCCTTTTTCCAAAAAAAGTACCTTTTTCCAAAAAAAGTACCTTTTTCCAAAAAAAGTACCTTTTTCCAAAAAAAGTACCTTTTTCCAAAAAAAGTACCTTTTTCCGAAAAAAGTTCCTTTTTCCAAAAAAAAAGTACCTTTTTCCAAAAAAAGTACCTTATTCCAAAAAAAGTACCTCTTTCCAAAAAAAGTACCTTTTTCCAAAAAAAGTACCTTTTTCCAAAAAAAATTCCTTTTTCCAAAAAAAGTACCTTTTTCCAAAAAAGTACCTTTTTCCAAAAAAAAGTACCTTTTTCCAAAAAAAATACCTTTTCCAAAAAAAATACCTTTTTCCAAAAAAAGTACCTTTTTCCAAAAAAAGTACCTTTTTCCAAAAAAAGTACCTTTTTCCAAAAAAAAAGTACCTTTTCCAAAAAAAGTACCTTTTTCCAAAAAAGTACCTTTTTCCGAAAAAAGTACCTTTTTCCAAAAAAAAGTACCTTTTTCCAAAAAAAAGTACCTTTTTCCAAAAAAAGTACCTTATTCCAAAAAAAGTACCTTTTTCCAAAAAAAGTACCTTTTTCCAAAAAAAGTACCTTTTTCCACAAAAAGTACCTTTTTCCAAAAAAGTACCTTTTTCCAAAAAAAAAGTACCCTTTTCCAAAAAAAATGTACCTTTTTCCAAAAAAAGTACCTTTTTTCAAAAAAAGTACCTTTTTCCAAAAAAAGTACCTTTTTCCAAAAAAAAGTACCTTTTTCCGAAAAAAGTACCTTTTTCCAAAAAAAGTACCTTTTTCCAAAAAAAGTATCTTTTTCCAAAAAAAGTACCTTTTTCCAAAAAAAATTCCTTTTTCCAAAAAATGTACCTTTTTCCAAAAAAAGTACCGTTTCCAAAAAATGTACCTTTTTCTAAAAAAATGTACCTTTTTAAAAAAAAGTACCGTTTCCCAAAAAACATTCATTTTTCCAAAAAAATAACTTTTTCAAAAAAAGTACCTTTTACAAAAAAAGTACCTTTTCCCAAAAAAAGTACCTTTTTCTAAAAAAATGTTCCTTTTCCCAAAAAACATACATTTTTTCAAAAAAATACCTTTTTCAAAAAAAAGTACCTTTTCCCCAAAAAAAAGTACCAAAAGAAGTACCTTTTCCAAAAAAGTACCTTTTTCCAAAAAACATACATTTTTCCAACAAAAAACACCTTTTTAAAAAAAATACCTTTTCCAAAAAAGTACAAATAAAGTACTTTGTAAAAACAAAGTATCTTTTTCCAAAAAATTTCGTTTTTCCAAAAAGTACCATTTAAAATAATATATAATTTCAAAAAAACTACTTTTTTTCCTCCCCCCACGGATATCTCCACTAAAACAAGGTTTCTTAATATTCGGCATAGACGTGCGCTAAGACGGGATTTTTGGAAATTCCTACCGGAACGGGCAAAAAGGGGAAAAGTCTCCCCATAAACAGTCTCACAAATTGGAAAAGTACCTGCCCAAACCACTGGAGGTAAGAAGTTGAAATTTGGTATAAAGGTTCCACCACTATAGTAGACATCGACTAAGTTTGTATTTTTGGAATTCCCTACAGGATATCCCAAAAGGAAACTCGGTATGTGAGTTCCTCCTTCTGTGCAGGCGTCCGCTTAGACGGAATTTTTGAATTGGAGTAGGACTAACTCACCGGCAACGTAATTTTTCTATTTTGGAACAGGAACATAGTAAAAATGGTGGTTAAAAGGGAAAAATGTCCCCACTAACGGCCTGCCCAAACCGCTTAGGCAATGCAGTTGAAATTTGGTATGAATGTTCCTCATCCATCGCAGATAGCCGCGAAGATGGAATTTTTGCAAATTCCTAAAGTGAGGGGCAAAAAGAAGAAAAGCCTCACCTTGGGGGCCGGTAAAAACCCCTTCGGCTAGAAACCTGAAGCTTAAAATGTGGGTCCCTGGAGTAAGGGCTAACTTATTAGAAAGATACTTTTTTGAATTTTGGACAGGGTCGTTATAAAATGGGGGCTCAAAAAGGGAAAGTTGCCCCTTAACGACCTGTCCAAACTGCTGGAACTAGGAAGCTGAAATTCGGTACTTAGGTTTCTCTTCCAGCCTAATTCCAACCGGGAGGGACAAAAAAAGAAAAAGTGTCCCCCTTGACAGCCTGCTCAAACTGCTGGAACTAGGAAGCTGAAATTCCCTGTCGATGGATTTTCGGAAACTCCTACCGAGAGGGGCACAAATAGTAAAAGTTGGCTGGAAACCTGAAATGTAAAACATATGTTACTTGGAGTATGGGCTCACTTACCGGGAAGGTGCTTTTAATGGGATTAATGAAGCGAAAAGTGCCGCTTAAAGGCCTGCCCAAACCGCTGGAGGTAGGAAGTTGAAATTTGGTATTAAAGTTCCTCCTCTATTGTAGACATCCGCTAATATGAGATTTTTGGAAATTTCTACAGGTAGGGTCAAAAACAGGAAAAGTCTCCCCCTTAACGGCCTGGCCAAACTGCTGGAACAAGGGATCTTAAATTGGGTTCCTTCTCCAACGTTGACGTCCCCTAAGATGGTATTTTTGGAAATTCCTACCGGGAGGGGTAAAAACGGAATAATTCTCCCCCTTGATGGCCTAACCGAACCGAAACGTTGAACGAGTGGAATTGAAATTATAGACAATGCAAATGGATTGGAAGAGGGAATTACCTGTTCAAACACTATCCACGGAATATAAAACTTATGTGGCATTGAAACATACTCTCCAAAAAGTTAAACAAATTTTCTAAAAGAGAAAAAACCTTAGAAAAGGAATGGAACTTATATATTCCGATATTTAAACTTCATGTAACGAAGCACCTGTGGAAGAAACCGACGCAGTAAATTTTCCAACTGCATTTGTGAATTTACTTGAATTGCCAGGTCTACCTTTACATAAACTGGAATTAAAAAAAAAAACTTTAAGACACGCTAACAACGTAGCGGACTTTGCCCGCTATTTTTAATATTATAAAATGCTTTCCAACTCTGCTTTACGTTATTTATTTTCATTCAAAACACAAATGAACAAAACTACTTACGGGTCTATCTACCTAAGTTCGCACTTTACCAAATTATCTTGACATACACACGTATATTGCAAATTATTATGGATTCATTACTAACAATCCACTCTCATGAGCAAAAGTGATCAAATATTTATTTATTTTAAACCCATTGTTGTGCAGAATTATTTATTTGCGGTGGCTGGGTGAAGGCTTTAAATAAAAAAACGAATTTAATAAAAATTGTGGGGGGCGCAGCCCCCCGGGGGGGAGGGCGTAGCCCTCCCCCCCCTTAACCTTTAAGGCACGCTAACAACGTAGCGGGCTGCGCCCGCTAGTGGTACATATTTCATTAATTTCGGTACTGGTATTTTAAATGTATCGATATTTGAATCTATAACAGTATTTTAGCGATAGAGCCTACCAACCTTGCCTCAATGTATGTAATTACTTTTGGCTTATGAATGACTTAACATCTAATTGTGAAGTTTGCATAAAAATTCCAATGTCTATTTTTTATTCATACGAGTTAATGAATTGATTCACAGCGACTGATCATCCACGAATTAAACCGATACATCAGGAAAGTGTATTAATCTATACATGCTTTGAAATACTTTCGTTATACAAATAAGCTATTAACGTACACAAAAAAATCGTTACCAAGTAATTAAGCAAATTTCAACTAATAAAGTTTTATCGAATAATTTATTATATTGTGTATGCCACAAAAACATTATTTTAGTTGAAGTGCTCCCAATTGCTTGCCAAAGATTTTTTTGTGTGTATTTAAAAACACAAATAAAACTTGATTTTTGAAAGACTTTAAAATAAGATTATTTTTAAATCGTTCACATGTGATCATAACTGACTCTTATTTACAAGCTTTTTAAGTGTTTTGTTCTAAAGTTAATTTTTTCTCTAAATTTTATGAAGATTCATATAAGACTCAAAAGTTCATCATAAATGCTGCATATTTAAGGAACTTTTCTTTGTAATAATATAACGCCCAGAACGATGGTACAATTGAAATGGCCAAATCACTTTTTTTTTAAGTTTACTGATGAGGTTATTACTTTTTTTCGGAGTTCAAATTGTAATATGTTAATTGAAGTCATTTATAATTTCATATTTTTTGGGTAATTTTGTCTACACTTTTGGGAATTTTGAATCTTGCTTGTGGCAGCACTGAGATTAAACAACCCTGCAAGCATTTAGAAGATATCTTCCAAGAAGATATTAAAGCGATATCTTCTATTTTTCATTTGAATGAAAATAATCAAGTAGTATTTTAAAATTGTCTTTCTTTTATTATTTGGAAGATAATTTGGTGATATTTGGAAAAAAGTAATTCAAAAATTGGATTTTTTGTCATAAGTTTTTATGATGATATTGCGGCAATATTGCCTTCTTATCATCCGGAAGATAAAGAAAATTTGTTTGAAATTCTTTGTCATTTTGGAAATAATTAAAACAAAATTTAAACAATTAAAACAACAAACACATAGGAAAGAAATTCGTTGAAAAAATCAAGATTTAATGCGCGGAAAAAATCGGCTACGATGAAATCAAGATAATTAATGTGTTGGTCAATGGATTATGTATGCAGATGTTCTTTTTCAGGCTTAAAATTAATAATGAAAAAATAAAACCTTTATATTGTACCGGGGAGTTTATTTGGCGATATCACCTTTTTATCTTCCAGATGATAACTTAGCGATATCGCCAATTTATCTTCCTGGGGTATTGCTTTCGTGTTACCTGGAAGTATTGCTTTCGGGTAACAGATATTCCCGACGGAAGAAACTTCCGCAATACGAAATTGATATTGCCGGCAATAAATGTTTTCTTCCTGGCAATATGATCGGGGAATCTTCTTCGTATTGCCATGCTTGCTGGGAAGATTAAACTGAAATATTTACTTGTAGTGGTGGAAAAAATCATACACATTTGTTGCACAGTGGATTGACCGAATACAAAATGGGTAATAATTCATACTTGTTTGTACTTAGTAGAATCCCCGAATAAAAACACTAGGATGGAGGTTATCTAAAGACTCGGCACAGCCGAATTAAATCTTTGGTTTGTATAAGTTCCAAGTCACCTGGGGACTTATACAAACCCGTTTGTTTTATTTAACTTGTTTATTAAATATACTTAAAATTATTCAGATACGGAATTTTGGTTTCGCCGGATATCATTAACCAACTTTAACCTGGAACCGAAAATGCCCATAAATTTAATAGAAATGCAAAAACTGCTTCTTTTAGTTATTTTTAATTTTTTTATTTTTTGTAATTCATAATTTGGAAACGTCAAAATCTATTTTTGTAATATAATATTTGTAATTAAAGAAAAAATAATAAATTGAAAAAATGATATTGGGGAGCAACTACTTTCCAGGACATTTTATGAAAATTGATTATTTTGTCAATTGGAATTGGGCTGTTTTCACAAAATTTTGCACAAATTTCCAAAAAGTATCAACTTAGTATTATCATGTTATAATTATCTTTATTTTTATTGAAAAAATCTTTAACTCTTAGAGTCCTGGGGACAAAAAATACCCATGAAGCTTATTTAATTTCTGACTCCTGGTTTAAAAAATTTTGAAATTGCCCCTTGATGAAAAGTGTTCTGTAACCTGATCCACACAGGATTAATATTTATTTAAAAAATCTTTAACCCTTAATATCCTATGTTCTACTTGATAAAAATAACTATTTTATACAACCTTATCTATACAGGGTTAATATTTTGATTTCTGGTAAAAAAAAAACCCCCAATAGTTACTAGAACGCTTGTAGGATGATGCCTTTTAGGTGAACTTTCAGACTTTAATTAAATTTGGGTATATGATATAGTAATCTAAGTTATAAAATATGCTCTATTCTTTACGGTCCAAACTCACATTTTAGGGTTAAAAAGGTGGGGTCAAAATGGCCCTAGATTCCTTTTCTATGCATAATGGAATCTGTGAAGAAGTTCTAAATTTTTTTGCCGCAAATGTAAAAACTATATTCATTTTTTACACCATATTTCCTAAGTTTCAGAAAAAGTTACAAAGAGCTAATATTCGTATATGTTCCCAAAAAAGAACAAAATTTAAATAGAATAAAATTGCAAATAGGAAAAACTTTCAAAAAAGCTTTTCCCAAAAAGAATAATAGAATAATGAATAAATTCCTATTTTCATTTACAATGAGTTTTATTAGCTGGGAAAGGTGCCACCTTTTTAGTACTTGGGTGCTTAAATTTAGTTTTTTAGAAAAAGGATATATGGGAGATAGTCATGTCATTGCACCGAATGAAAGGAAATTTGCCACAGAGCTAAAAAGTATAATTTTATAAACTGTTCTAAGTTTTTAGTGCATTCTGATCATAAATCCATCCAAAATATAGTTTTTTGAGAAAAAGGATATATGGGAGGTAGTCATGTCCTTACACCGAATGAAACAAAATTTGCCACAGAGCTAAAAAGTATTATTTTACCAACCATTTTAAGTTTTTAGTGCATTCTGATCATATATGTAGTCAATATATGGTTTTTGAGAAAAAGGATGTATGGGAGGTAGTCATGTCCTGCATCGATTTTTCCGAAACTTCGAATTATTCTTAATTTACATGTTATAACCCAGCGCACCAAATTTCATTCTTCTGCGATAACTCCTCTAATTTTGCCGATTTACTAAGCACTGTGCGACGTTTTTAGAATTTCTGGAAATATTTGTTAAGTTAAATAACAAACTCAATGAGAATTTCTTGTTCTCGTCTAGGAGCGTTATTAAACATTTAAAATATCAAAGAAAAAACAAAAAAAATTACCACAATTTGCTTTGTCATCTTCCAATATACTACTCTGTTGTTTTGACAGATTTAGCAATGTAGTGACATCTATTCATGTATAAACAACAATAGAAAACAATGTTTTCTAAAGTGTTAGTAACATTTAAATTTGCACAAGCACTTGCATATTAGTTCTCTTATATACATTATATATATACATATATACATATACATTATATATATATATGTATATATATATGTATATATATATATATACATTAATTGCATTAAAGGATTTAATTTTTGATTATTTGATATATGGGCATTTCCACAGAAAGGTCCACCGTGACCGAAAAATAAAAGCCCTTCCGAATTGTATTAATAAAAAAAATACTGAAATTGAATTAGTCCAAAGCTTATCTGATATTATAAAACTAATTACAGAGTTGCGTTCAGGTTTTGTTCAACTTTTTCGTTTTTAATAACATTTCTCCTTATTTTTACTTGTTTTAGGATGATGATTAAGTGCACTCCTATGACACAATATTTGTTATAACAACAATTAACTTTGAAAAAATGGAAGGATAGTAACTAAAGATTAGTAAACGGTGAATTTTTAATTTCCTTTCATTGATATTCTATTGTCCAGGGTTGGCAGGCAATACCGCTAAAATACCGTTATCGATTCAAAACCCTTTCAACTGACTACCGTTACCCCTAAAATACCGTTACCGAAATAGACGGAATACTGTTATCCTTAAAATACCCTTACCGAAATACCGTTATCCTTAAAATACCGATACCGAAATAAATGAAGTATCGATAACCTTAAAATACCGTTACCGAAATACATGAAATATCTTTATCCTTAAAATACCGTTACCGTTATTTTTAATTCTCTGCTTTTGGTCATTGTACGTGGTTATTGAGTATTTCACATAAATTAAGTCGATTAATTCGTTTTGTTTATACTTCAGTTTAGTTTTTGCAAAAAAAATGCTGTATGCACCGAAATAACTGACTACCGTTACCCTTAACATACCGTTACCGATATAACTGAAATACCGTTAACCTTAAAATACCGTTACCGAAATAACCCAAATATCGTTATCTTTAAAATACCGTTACCGAAATAACTTAAATACCGATATCCTTAAAATACTGATACCGAAATAAATGAATTAGCTTTACCCTTAAAATACCGATACCGAAATAATCTAAAATAGCGTTACCCTAACGATAACCGTATTCGTTTCGGTTACCATCCATGCTATTGTCACATTCACATAAAGTGACGGGAAATTATGTCGCGTGGGGAATGTCACGTGGAATCATATTAAAGGTTGTAAAAAAAAAACGAATGCAAATATTTCAGTATAACAACTATCGATAGAAATTTACATTATTCCATTTTAGAGTGTGCGTGAAACGATAATAAAGTACCATCAGGGGGTATCCATTAAGGTGTTTTAAGAGTTCGTAGTTTCCCAAAAAATTTCACACACGAATGAGAAGAAAAACATAAAGAATTTGAAGAAATTTAACAGCGAACGAGAGAAAATGAAGGTCGTCGCGAAAACAATAAATTTAATTAAAATGATTTTACAAGCAAAAACCAAAAGTAAAAACAATAACAAAATAATCAAAATGATTATTTATATTTTTATTTAATTCTTAAAGTTGTTTTTGTTACCGCTTTAATCAATAATCATAAGAAACAATAAAAATAGTGCACTGGTTTTCCTTTTGTTTCTCTTATTCTTCACGGGAATTAACAGGATCACAATCCATATAAACTTTAAGGGAACGAAAGAGTGTACTTTTTTCGTATGGGAACTCTTTAAGGCTCCATTAGTCTGGTAGTATCGTAAAGTATCGTGTCAGCTGTTTACTTTTAACTAGTGATAGTATACACAACTACTTAGTTTGGAAGTAGATTTGACATAAGAAAATCTATTGAAAATAGATTTCTACTTTACGATACCTCATTTCACCTCTCTTTACTACCAAACTAATTTGGGCTTTAGCCTTTACCCTCGTTGGTACCATGGTGAAAACCATTTGTTCTATGGTGAAAAAATTTGGAATTTTCCTGTGTGAAATGAAATTTTTTTTCGACAATATACAATTTTTGACAGTTGTAAATAATAGCGAAAAAAAAAATAAATAAAGGGAAACAAATATTTTCAGAAAAATATTCGTTTACTAATTGCAATTCTCCTACAAACCAGATCGTTGCAATTAATAGAAGTTTTAGTTTTGAATAAAAAAATAGACGAAGCCGAGAAATAAAAATGGTAGCCTACATGTAATAAGTGTGTTTCTTTATTTTTTGGGTAAAGTTCAGTAAATTGAGAGTTAACAAGAAATACTCTCATGAAGTGACAAAAATGCCCAAAGCAAACGAACGCGAAAAACCATATTTGAAGCCCAAAAAACAAACGTAAATAGATTTGTGCATTATAGTTCGTTTTGGTGAGTGCTCTTTCTCATTCCTGTTCAATTTGTTGTAAAAATCTAGATAGCTTTTCTACTTAAACCGCTTTTTAAATAAAAAAATTTAATAAAAATTTCCCTCTGAGGCATTTTATAGATACCATTTACACTGATTATTCGAAGGCTTTTGATAGTATTTCACATAATATCCTTATTGCGAAATTAGAAAAAATTGGTTTTCATTCTAAACTTTTGGAATGGTTAAGTTCTTATTTAAGCAACCGGATTTGCTATGTAAGTATAGATGATTGTCTGTCCATCCCTTATGTTACTACTTCTGGTTTACCTCAGGGTAGTGTTCTGGGACCATTGCCTTTTAATCTTTTTATGAATGATATAGCTTCTTGCTTTGAAGAAATTAAATTTTTATTATATGCAAATGATTTGAAGGTATTTTATCGTATTAGAAATAATTCGGATGCATTAGAATTACAAAAGACTAAAGTTTGATGTTCGGTTTTAATCGAAACCGAAACCGCGGTTTTCCAAGCCTCAAAACCGAAACCGAAAACCGACAAAAATAAGTCGGTTGTTAACAAATAGTTTAACTAATTGAAATAATTAATTAAATTGAATATTATTGAATCTTGAATTTCAAAAAGGCTCAGCTTCTATTTTACAAAATTTTGTATTTAATTGTATAAACATTTTTTACATTAAAAATTGCTTTAGAATTTTTTGTTTTAGTTATTACGGATAACATATACAAAGGCTTATAATGTTTAGAAAAAAAAAAAAAAAAATTGCACCAAAAAGTCAAGTGGTTTAAGAGATATTGAGTTTCACATATTCAGTTCAGACTTTCACCGCGTATTTTTCAAAAAGCCTTATTTCGTATTCCGCGAAATTTATAAAATTTTAACTTTATATTGTTTAAATTTAAACTCTTTAAAATACAGCTTTAGTTGCCGGAAAAAAAATTAATTTATAATGGGTTTCCGCGTTTATTTCTTCTTCCGGAAAGGTTTCGAAATGGAGTTATTGCCTTTAAATATTCGAGTGAGAAATTCAATCGAGTTTTAAAAGATATCTTGGAGGTATTAAACTATTTAATTTTTATGCATATTTAATTATCATATATTTAGTTAGAATATTGTTATAAAACAATTCTATTATATCACAAGAAAACCGAAAAATAACCGAAATCGCGGTTTTTATAATTTTAAAAAACAGAAACCGCGGTTTCCAAATTTTTCGGTTTTTAGCAAACTCTACAAAAGACCTTGGATGAGTTGACTTTGTGGTCCAATCGAAATCTTTTGCACTTTAATATTGATAAATGTTTTTATGTACATATGTTATCATAGAATTAAAAACAGATTGCCCTGCAATTATTCTATGTGTTTTAGTTCACTAAGTGAAGTGAGTGAAATACTTGACTTGGGAATTCTATTTGATGATGGTTTGACTTTTGTGAATCACTTGGATTACATAATCCCTAAATCATATTCTATTTTAGCTTTCATAAAATGAAATAAAAGGGATTTCAGAGATCCTTATACACGCAAGCTATTAAATTGTTCTTTTGTTAGATCTAAACTGGAATATGCTTGCCTAATATGGAGCCCTAGCACAAGTGTTGGTATTAATCGACTGGAAAGGGTTCAACGAGGATTTACAAAATTTGCTATCTCTTCCTTTACATCATCTAATTCTATGCCGTCTTATGAAGTGCGATGTAATATGATTAATTTGAAAACACTGTCTAGTAGGAGATCAATCCAATCTTTTTTACTTTTATATGATATATTTAATTCAAATATTAATTGTCCAGCTTTGTTATCTTTAGTTAAATTAAATTTTCCCCCGAGACTATTAAGGTATCATAATTATTTTTTTATAGGTCTACATAAAACTAATTATGCTTTAAATGAAACTTTAACAAGAACTCAGGATAGTTTTAATAAGTTATCTGGCAATGAAGTTTTAGATTTCAGTTTTTCTAAAGAGAAGTTTAAATTACTTCTAGATAGTTTAATTTAATATATTTAAGTTTATTTAAGCGAACATTCTGTAAGGATCATATGTAATCCATAGACATTTATAAATAAAAATGAAATGAAATGAAAAAGAAAAAGGAACACATAGGCCCTTACTATAAAATAGTATTTTAAATTTAAAGTTGACTTTATTTTTAATCATACGGTTTTGTTCATTTTTATATGAAAACCCTACAAAAATATTTGTATTTTCAAAAATTTTGATTGGTTGAAAATAAATTAACCAATCGGCATGCTCCAAAAATAAACCAAGTCATGGCATACTGCCACCCAATATTTTAACTAAAGTCGACTTTAACTAAAGTATACATTTGAAAAATTTAGATAGTAAGGGTGATAGTTTATTAAATCTGGAAAAAGATTTTAATATTAAACAAAAGCTTCGATTTATTTACATATTTATCTCTTTAACACATTTAAACAAGCGTCTTCAAAAAATTGTCGGTAATTTTATGAAGTTGTAACATTAGAGATAAGCCTTTGCAACTTTTACAATAATTTTTGTAAATGATACACATATTTTTTTGAATGAATGAAATGAACGATTGAACTAAAAGAGCTATTAGTTGTGAACTAGGTCTTTGGTTCAAATTAGAGAATAGTTCAATTGAACTAGTTGAACCCAACTGATGATATAACAGCTGATAAAAACAGTTTACCCAAATTTACATGAAAAAAAGTCTGGGCTTCTTCGTGCAAGAAGAACAAGAATATTACTCTCTCATGACAGCTCTCATTTACACAATTGTGAAGTAAGAAAACGCTTTTTGGTAAAATTGGGATCCCATTGTTGAGTACCCGAACACACATAATGTAATTTATTTCTGCCTCTTTTCTGGTAGTTAATTTTAAATTTTTTGTTCAGAATTTTTCATATATATTGTTTCTTTCACATTTTAAAATGTCAAATATTTATATGCCTATGTCAAAACTTCTACTAGCCTTATGGGCTAGTGAAATTTTATTTACCTCAAAACTGTCAAAAATTTACCATAAAGAATACTTTGCTACCGTTTTACACACACTCGTAGTCATAGATTACATACGTGCACTTGACATTCGCTCTCAGTGCACGTATATCATGAGAATGTGTTAGACATACGTGGTATACCTATACAAAAAAAATTTCAATGTATGTGTAAAAATTTGTTTGTTGACAAAAGAAGAAGAAGAGGATATCTATGTAATCTATGCTCGTAGTAAAAAAAATTTTCTTTAAAAAATTATGTTCGAATTCGCAGATTTTTGAATTTTTCTAAATACAGTCAAAAACGACTTCTATTTTTTGTCGCGTTGGGAATCACATGTTTATTGCTAATATATTGGAAACAACGAATCGACAAAACCTACATTTGGCAATAAGCATAGTACTCCTAAAATGCTATCGAAAAATAGAAATAAGAAAAAAATTGTTAAGATTTCTTTATTTCTTTTCACTTCAAAGGCGTACGAATGTCGTGTTGGGGATCCTGGAAATACACATATATAAGTATAAAATTAATAATAGAATGGGTGAAAATATGTGAAACCATCATGCGGTTCGGATCGACCTTCTCCGATTTCAATGAAATTCACTATAAATATTTTGTATTACGAGAAATCATAAAAATTCAGATCCCAAGCCCTTTTGGTTTCCGAAATTTGACATCATGAAAATTAGAAAAACATCAAAATTTCACTAAAGTGTCCTTACACAATCGCCTATATCGTTTAAAGTATACAAGGTACGAAGCCAGGGTTGCTCATATTGTAAAGGGTAAAATAAGCCCTTTAAAATGATAAAGTAAGCCCTTTAAAAACATTACTTTATGAGGATGATCATAACAATGAAGAAGATTTTCTTAGAGACCGTTTTGTTGGGTTACGTACTATACCAGGTACACAAAAATACCATTATTTTATACCTGAAGGAACAGGAAATTTAAATGTTAAGATTTTCTCAAATGATATCGATTTTTTAATTGAGAAAAATTATAACTAATTTTCTATAATCATTTACAACTTTTTGTTAACGTAAATCTTTAAGAGCTTTTAAACTATGTATTCTTAATGAATTATTTTAATTTCATAATAATCAGGCATCTCACAGACTTCAATTTCACTTGAAAGTGAAATTGAAAACGCAAATTGCTTCTCTAGAAGTAAATGGTATATTTGGACCGAATATAACAAACAGATAAACATAATTAATTATAAGTTAAGAATGCTGTTAATAATAATTAATTTCACTTAAAAAAGTTTTTGTTAAGGCACATCTACACGAAAGAGAAAATTGCTAGAGATAGAGCAAAAATCAACACTAAATAGCTTAAATCATTCACAATAGAGCTATTTAGAGGTGTTTTTTGCTCTATATCTAGCAGTTTTCTCTCACGTGTAGAGTGCATTTTTAAAGTTTTAACACATATTTCGCATAAAATTAATATGATTTCGATGTACAATTTCGTAACGTTTTACTTTTGCTTCTTCAGGTTTTTTGCGTTTTCGTAAATTCTAAAATGTGAAAAAAGACTTTTTGTGGTAAATTCGTGTTCCAACTGCCAAATTTTCATATAAGTTGCCATTTGTAGTTAAAAAGAGAAGATCGCCGATCAAAATTAAAAATTTGAATTTTTCTGACAATATTACGTTTTGATAATCAATAAGAAAATTATTGAATTTACAAACAAAAAGCGTTTTAAATGTAAATTTTTTAAGTGAAATAGTTAACGACACCTTAGGGAATACATACCAAGCACTACTAAAAAGCTTTTATGAGTTTAAGCTGCTCTAAATATCAATTCCACTTTAGTTTTTGAAAGTGGAACGAAAACGAAACGTTTTACGTTTTCTGGAGAATCTTTTAACATTTTAAGTACTATAAAGCCTGTAGCATACTCAATACTCACCAGAACGTTTTATTTTCAATACAAAATTATCTGCAGTACCCTAAACTGCAAATTCAGAAGGAAAAAAATTGTTTTCGATCACTCTAGGAAGAAAATTGCGGAAGTGAAACTGCGAAATTAAATCAATTCCGTAAAAAAAATGTGACATACCTGGATGTATATTTTATTACTTTTAATATGGTTGTGATTATGGAATTGTTTAAAAAAATATACATTTTCTTTCAATTGGTTGAGAAGACCGATGTAAATTCAGTAGAACAATTCAATCAATTGCGAATGTAGAAAATAGTTTTTCAATACGAAATATTTATTTATTATATAGTCTGAAATAATATAAGGTGCTATTAACAGAATCTTGGTGGTTTTGATGGATATCCAACCGAATCGTTTTCTGTGTGTATTGAGACATATTTCGGATTGTTTTCAGATGGATAATGGTCTATTCAATAAAGTGTTTCTTTGATTTGTTTTATATTTGAATTAATTAAGAATCGTGCGTATCGTAATCTTTCCTAAGTTCGTACTATTTATATGCTTGTTCTCTTACGGTGGGTCTCATACTGTAGGGTTAAACTTTACGCTGTGGGAAAACAGGGGTCAGTTGTAGTGAGTACATGTCCCGTGACCGGTGAAACCAGGACCGGTCTGCATGGATGTGTCCCATGACTAGTGAAAACAGGACCGGTCTGAAAGTACCTACCCGGTGACCTGTCCCGTAACCGGTAAAAATGCAACTGGTATTAAAGTACCGGTCCTGTGACTGGTAAAAAGATTACCGGTCTGAGGTGAAAATGGGATTGAACTAGTGGTACAAATATTAGAGTTGTCAATTATTCGGATTTTTATTTTGATCGATTAACCCTTATATGCCTGAATTGTAATGGCAGGGAATTTTCCGACAAAACTTCGTTGAAATATAGATCTACGCCAAAGAAATCTTTTTATTATTTTTATAATTTTGCAGCAGACCCTAGCGGAGATATTGGGAATTAAAGTTCAAACGTTAACATATTATTAAATTTTATTTTTACATTATTTTCATAACTAAACTCTACATGCAATTTGTAGATTTTAAATTTTATTAAAAAATTTTATTTTGCCGTAAACTTTAATGTCCAAAGTAAAAAAGTTTTGATATAGTCATATATTATCATACAAAATTTTGTATAATTATATATACCAAGATATAATTATATAAAATTTTACGAAATTATATCCTAAATATATAACTATATCTTGTTATATATTGCACAATATATAGCGCAACATATTACAATATCCAATTATATATAGACCTATATATAGTTACATATTAGTGCTGGTAAAAATATGAGTAGTGGGTATCGAGTGTCGAGTATTTGTCTTTTTTTTTGGGTACTCGATACTCAAAACTACTACTCGAATTCAGTTGTGGCAACCGATAATTCGGTTGTTGCAACCGAATTGAAATCGAATTCGGTTGTCGCAACCGAATTGAAATCTAATTCGGTTGCCACAACTGAATTCGGTTGCTGCAACCGAATTACGAGATTGCAGCAACCGAATCAATTCGGTTGGCAAAAAATTCCGTTGCCACAACGGAATTGTTCTGAGAGTGTAGTTGGTAAAGAAGTTTAGAAATATGTTTGTAAATTTAAATATTGAGTTACCATAAACATTTTAAAAGAATTTTACCAAAATTTTTTCAAAAATTTCAAATTTAAAAACCGTTAAAAGTATCGAGTACTATCGAGTATCCAAATCAAAAATATCGAGTAGTATCGAGTATTGAAAACTAACCGAATTTACCAGCACTATTACCTATGCCTCATATAATGATGTATAATTGTATCGTATTATATACCATTATAACTAGTTGGATATGATTATATTATATTTGATACATTTGGATGAGGACAAATTCCGGATGAAATTGTATCAAACCATATCTTATTCCATCAATTTAGATCTAATTGTGTCAAATTAGATATAATTAGATCATAATATGATCTAATTTGATTCAATTAGATGTTCTCATTTTTCGGATATAATTATGTATATATTATAGCAAAAGTCATATAATTTTTTTTAGTAGGGGTGAGAAAATTTTAAAAACAGCTCGCAAATGAACACTATCAATGTGATATAAAAATATACATACGCATTGTATAAACATATATTATAAAACACCCTACACCAGTCTGGTTAAAAGCCAAGTAATGTTAAAATAGACTTGTGTAAAAATTTTCTATAAAATGATAAAAGAGAAAATCGGAAATATAGCCCATATGGGCGATAGGTCCAAATATGGACTGACCCTATTTAAAATCAATAGACTTTGCCCTTGGGACAAATGTGTACCAAATTTCATTGAAATATCTTCGTATTTGCGACCTGCAGCGTGTAAACAAGCCAATTTTGGGGGACCCTTATATGGGCACAAGGTCTAAACATGGACCGATTTTAACAAAAAAAATAATAGGCTTCGTCCTTAGGCCAACATAAGTCTGTGTACCAAATTTCATTGAAATATCTTCATATTTGCGACCTGCAGCATGTAACAAGTAAATTTTGGGGGTACCATTATATGGACACTAGATCTAAACATGGACCGATTTTAACCAAAATCAATAAACGTCATCCTTGGGCCAACGTAAGTCGGTATTTTATCGAAATATCTTAATATTTGCGACCTGTAGAGTGCGCACAAGAATGAATGGACAGATAGACGGACATCTTTAAAGTGATTCTGAGCCGATCGGTATACTAGGTGGTTCTAGGTTAGGGTGACCATTTTTTCTGACTTCAAATCAGTACAAATTTTAAAAGATATCATAAAAAAAAAGATTATTCAGCCAACCTAATTAGTTGTCAACCGAATGGTTTGGTTGAGGCAACAAAATTTTTTGGTTAACCATCCTAAAAAAACTTTAGTACACATTTCTCCCTATAGAGACCAAATATGGACTGACCCTATTTAAAATCAATAGACTTTGCCCTTGGGACAAATGTGTACCAAATTTCATTGAAATATCTTCGTATTTGCGACCTGCAGCGTGTAAACAAGCCAATTTTGGGGGACCCTTATATGGGCACAAGGTCTAAACATGGACCGATTTTAACAAAAAAAATAATAGGCTTCGTCCTTAGGCCAACATAAGTCTGTGTACCAAATTTCATTGAAATATCTTCATATTTGCGACCTGCAGCATGTAACAAGTAAATTTTGGGGGTACCATTATATGGACACTAGATCTAAACATGGACCGATTTTAACCAAAATCAATAAACGTCATCCTTGGGCCAACGTAAGTCGGTATTTTATCGAAATATCTTAATATTTGCGACCTGTAGAGTGCGCACAAGAATGAATGGACAGATAGACGGACATCTTTAAAGTGATTCTGAGCCGATCGGTATACTAGGTGGTTCTAGGTTAGGGTGACCATTTTTTCTGACTTCAAATCAGTACAAATTTTAAAAGATATCATAAAAAAAAAGATTATTCAGCCAACCTAATTAGTTGTCAACCGAATGGTTTGGTTGAGGCAACAAAATTTTTTGGTTAACCATCCTAAAAAAACTTTAGTACACATTTCTCCCTATAGAGACCCCAAGACAAAAATATTTTTTTTGCATGGAAAAACTCCAGTTTTTTAAGTACAGGAAACGGACCCACTATTTAGAAATTTCAATGATCTGTTACCATTCCCTTTCTAATTTTTTTTTAACAAAGTGATGAAATATGGCCATGCTACGAATGGACCCCAGGATAGCTAATTCTTCAGAATTTTTATTCAGGCCAACGAATTTCTGTTGTCACGAGCAAGTTGCATTGTCTAAATTAATTTGCTGTAGTTACAAACTAACCAATCGATTGGCTACAAATTTAGCTATCAGAACAAACCTTTTTTCTCTTTGATAATTTCTGCATGATTTCTGAAATAAAAACTTCTCCTTTTGGCTACGTTTTTCTAGAAAAACACGTAACGTTTTTAAAAATGAAAATTTTAAGGTTTTGTGTACTTTTTCCTATTGAATATCCCAAAGATTTCTTTCGATTTTAAGAATTTTTGTACGGAAAAATCTTCAGCTTTTGATGTCGTTTGCTATACTCAGAAAGCAGAATCATTCTGACAACCGCTCTGACAACCGGATAATTAAAATATTTTTTTATCACAGTCATATAACTGTTGTATCAACTGATGTTCTGTTATCGGTTGTCACCACGAAGCTTCTCTGTGTATGAAACTACATATTAGATTAAGGAATTTACATGTAGAAAAATCATTTTGAATGCTTTCTGGTAGAGAAAACCTCTCACATTCACAAAAATTTATCCTGCATTTTGGCTTTTTTTTACTAAAAAAAATTTAATATTTTTTTAATGCCAAACGTTAGTACAATCAGTACAAATTTTAAAAAAATCAGTACAAATCAGTACACGACATTTTCATCAGTACACGTGACCAAAAATCAGTACATGTACTGATCAATTCAGTACGAATGGTCACCCTAGTCTAGGTCCAATATTTTTTGGTGTTACAAACATCAGCACAAACTTATTATACCCTCTCCACGTAGTGGTGTAGGGTATATAAGGAAAACAAGCACTGGGAAGCCACCCTTTTCAAGCATTTGTAAAGCGTCCATATTTAGTGGTTTGCAAGTACTTTGTTTTGTAACATCGCGGTCTACTTGTGCTTTGCCAGTACTTGTTTTTTGTTACCACACATAATTTCTACCTAGATTTCATAGAGTTTCCAATACAGTGTTTTAACACAGTACATTATAACCAGTAGTAATTTATCTTAACACAAAATCATCAATAATGTCAATATTTATACCCTACACCACTACGTGGTCAGGGTATTATAAGTTTGTGCTGTGTTTGTAATTTTAAGTGTGGTTTTTTAAAATTCCTAATCTAGGGACTATAACACCTTTATTTTATAACAAAGTTTGGTGGTTAGATTGCAAAAAAAAAATTGCAAAAAGGAACATTTTTGCGTCAATATATTTGTTTCCAGAGTGTAAATCCATGATTAAGTGTAAACAGTTCATTGAAATAAAATTAGTTTTTCTACCTTCTGGCATCCAATCGTATTCTTTGAAATTACAACATTTACAAAACAATCGACTATTACAATCATGTAGTATCTTTAAGAATGGCTGCAAAACACTTTCAGATTTCTTAATGAAGGTCACTTCTTTTACAAATTGTTTGTTCATTTCATTAATACCCTTTTGGCAATTTTTTACAATTACCGGATCATCGCTTTGTACAGCAAATGCCTTTAAATGATCTATCGTTTTTTCATGAAATTCTTTTAATTTACATTTTCCAACATGAAATTCCGCAAAGCATTGCCTAGCTCTGTCCAAGATTGATTGACGCCTATTTTCCAATTCTGCAAAACGTTTGTTATAACATTCTGTGGTGTTGTCAATATTTTCAACATTTTTTTGGAATTCATTAAGCCTTTCTTCGGAGCAGCAGGCAAGTTTTCTTTTTTCTGAACATTGAAAAATGGCCTTGTCAACTTTCAGTTTAAATTCTTGCTGTAAATTTCTTAGCTCGATATTGGTACTTTGGTATTCATTGTCATAACATACTAGCGAATTTAGTAATTTATTAACGCAATTCTTGTGAGGATTAGGAAGTTCATCTTCACAGGTTGTCAACATGTTAAAGCGATAGATTACGTTTAAACTAATGAGTTAAAAAAAAGTTTCTCTTGTTGATTGAAAATAGATATGTTCGATTACATTTCTAGTAAAACTACTTAGTACAAAACAAATTTAAAAACTTGTCAAAGCATAAAAAGTACACCCTAAAAATTACATAGTTGCTGATCACTACATTTTCAACTATGTCTGTCAAACTTACTGGACGGTCGTTTGCGAGGAGCGAATTTAACAACACCAAACAAAATACGTTTCCAAAAAAGAACCACAATGTTGTTTAATTTGTGTGTATTAATAAATATACGAGTGCGTTTATTTTCAGTGGTGTTCAGTCCATAGGACAATTGTCCCCGCTCAATTCACATGTATTCTTACGCTCTTGCTTTTAGTCGTCACTGAAACAGCGACGAATGAACATGAGTTCGGATGTATGCTGATTTTTTTTTAATGTACTGAAAAAAAAAAAAATTAATAACAACCCAAGAAACAATTTTACGGACTCTCCGGCACAAACGGAATCATGAATCCAGCATTGCCGGTACGTTTCCTGACCGTAAATTACGGATCCGTTGAAGCCGGTACGAAAACGGATTATTAACGTACCGTACAAACGGGTTACTCATATTTTCGAAAAATATACATTTTAACTCAGTTTTGTTGTATCCGCTTCGGTTCCGTTGATGACGGACTACACCGATTTTCAACCGTTTAAACTCCGTTACAATCGGTATCGTTTTTCTTCCGTTACTTCTTGAGTGTTTTTTATTGTGACTACACAAAAAAATTAAATAATTTTTAAAATAATTATTATCGCGGGACTTTTAACGAAAAATAACATTAAATTTGTGTTTCTTTGCAACGTAAAAGAGCGATTGAGTCATTGGAAAATTATATTGTTGTATTCTTGTGTCTTTGACAGTGACCTTAATCTAATATTGGTAAGTTACCAATCGTTAAAACATTAAGTTTTCCTGGACCGTTTATATTCTTATTATTTTATAGCCACAACGCACAAGCCGTACGCTGCCAACACAAAGTCTTTGGAATTACATTTAGTGCGCTAGTAAATAGTAAAACCACTGCTATATTATTTTGCAGCCAAAGTGAACTCTCCACGTAAAGTCATTAAGTAAGTAAGTCTTTGGTAACATGGCATAATGGCTTAAGTTGGAAGAAATGTTAAAGTTTTTGTGCATCATATACAGCTGTAAAGAAAAATTTACATAACTTTTGAAGCAAATTAATACTCATATTATGCCATGGTTTGGACTAATTAGTGTGTCTTAATAAGGTCAACTATAATTAGTAAATGTAATTTTTCATTTATTTGAAGTGTTCAAGATATAGTTGTAATCTGTGATATAGTTTTTTGTCAAAATCCCTTGTGTTAATTATTAATTTATTAAGAAACTGGAATTTTTAATAAGGATTATAATGAAGATATCCATACAAATTAACAACTTCGGTGTTTTCCAAGATTACTTAAACCATTATGCAACATAGCATAATAACACCACAAGTAAAGTTCGTAGTAAATTTCCCGTAATCATTGGAAATCTCGTATTCATCAGTTGGTATAAATAATTTTTATGTATTTAAGGCTACTCCTACAAAATTCAAATTGGGTGGAACGATGTAGAAATAGTTACCCCTACCAAAAACTACTGATTTTATTTAAATTTTATTTTGGTTCCAGACTTACATTTCCACAGCGTAGATGTAAATGATTAAAATTTCGTTGTTATAAGGACTAGGAAGTTTATGTATTCCCACCATATTAGATCAGTCATATTAAACTTTAAAAAATCCCACTCGGCATTGAAAAGTAAATATTTTAAAATCTTTTTGTTAAACTAAATTTATAAATATGTAAACTATAGTTTTTTTTATTATTTATTTATTTTAACATTTGTAATTAGAAAGCCTCATTGGCCAATTAATAAATTACAGCATTCCACTCTTTAGCTGTGTTTGTGTGACTCTCTATCAGTGTTATCAAGAACGATTTTGACAATTTTCCAACGTATTTCGGCTTTATACTGGGAAAATTGTTCGAGATATCATTGATACACTCACAATATTTTTTCCTTAAAATCAACCGAATATGTACATTAAAACAATTGAAAATAAGTTAAAAAAAGGACTACCCACTTTTCGTTCAAAACAATTGTATTTTGTCGTTTAGTTTTAATTGTTAATTTATTAACTGGTAAAGTCGGTAAAAATAATAGATTTCTCGTTTATTTTGAAGTTAATCGTATTATAACAACTGATTGTTTTTAATAGAAAATATTGATCGAATATTTTAACTTCTACCGAAAGTCCGTATTTTGTGTATTTTGTTTATTGAATGACTGATAGGAAAAGTTAAAAAATATATTTCTTTGCAATTTAACTACTTATTCAATTGAAACAACTTTACTGATTTACTTTTTAAATAACTGTTGAACTTTTACGGTAAAGTTATTGTGAGTGTAGGAATGCCACACAAACACAGCTATTGAGGATCTTATGTTAAACCTAAAAAAATTTTCGCAGATATAAAACCAAAACTATTAACATGCGCAGTTATAAATCCTCTCGCAGGGTCACAAAAAATATTTTTGAATCAATTTTTCCAATTGAACTATAGCCTCTTAAAGATGACAGTGTGTTAAATTATTTTCCAAGTAATGTGGGTAATATGGATGTGGACCTTGTCATTTGATGAAACATTGATGATGTCAAGTAATCTGGAGGAAATGATGTCTGATAATTCATCGTTAGCAGCAAGTGATCTGGAGTCAGTTAAAGAAGAAATAAACTTATCAATAAGGGAAGATATAGCTACTTGGGCAATATCATATGGAATATCAAACGAGGCGTTAAATGCACTTCTCGGAATTTTAAGAAGATTCGGCCATTGTGGTCTACCTCGAGATAGCAGAACTGTAAAAAAATTTACAAAAAAGGCACCAGTCGAATGTATGGAAGATGGTGAATATGTCCATTGTGGTCTTCGGAAAGGGCCTGAAAATGTATTAACAAAAAGCATCAAGACATCTAGTAATATTCAATTGGATTTTAATATAGATGGTCTTCCAATATCTAAGAGCTCACAAAATCAGTTGTGGCCAGTCCTCGCTAATGTTGTAGGTACAGGCACTGTATTTTTAGTTGGAACATATGCAGGAAATTCTAAAATAAAGAGCGCAAATCTACTCTTGTCGCAAGTTGTAGAAGAAATTCAAGACTTAGAGCGTTTTGGAATAAATATTAATAACAAAAACATTACTGTATTTTGTAGATGCTTTACATGCGATGCACCGGCAAAGGCTTTTATTGCGGGAAGGAAGAACCATAATGCGTATTTTTCCTGCTTTAAATGCGAACAGAAAGGTGAAATGTTTGAAAGACGGGTTACTTTTCCCTTAGAAGATTGTACTTTGCGAACCGATGAATCTGTTCGAAAAAGACTTCAACCGGAACATCACAATGAAAAGGACAAAACTAAAATAGAAAATCTTAATATAGACACTGTTCGAGATTTTCCTGCCGATTACATGCATGTTGTGTGTTTGGGTGTGATGAAGAAGTTAATGATTGCATGGTTTCGATCACATAAAAAAGAAAAGTACCATATTTCTTCCGAAAAAGTCCTAAAACTCGAAACAGATATAAAGATAATTGCGAAACAATGCCCTATAGAGTTTGGCAGGAGAATACGTAGTACTAAAGAAATTGAAAGATGGAAGGCGACAGAATTCCGCCAATTTTTACTATATTCTGGCCCATTTTTACTAAAAAAATGTTTGCCTGATGAGTATTACACCCACTTCTTAAAGCTAAGCTTGGCTATCCGTATTTTGTTAGACCCTAAAGACTCTAAAGCCAATAATGAATGCGCGTCGCAACTATTACGAAGCTTTGTAAAAGATATACCACAGTTATATTCCCAAGCGATATTAACATACAATTTCCATGCCCTAACACATATTTCAGAAATGCTTTGAATTTTGATGGCTTGGAATCAATAAGTGCTTTCAAATTTGAAAACTTTTTAGGAAAACTCAAGAAAAAAGTTAAACATGGATATAATGTTGCCGCCCAAGTTCACAATCGAACTGAAGAATCAATACGTGTTTCCATTGGAAATCAGGACAATGTCACGGATTTTCAAAAGAAAAAAGAAAATTCAAAAGATTGGTTATTTATTAATGGATTCGTATTGTCTACTTTTCCACCAAATAACTTGTATCTTGTTAAGGATTGCATATACAAAGTAGATACAATCACAAAATATGGCGATAGAGCTATGTTGTCCGGTCATGAAATTCAAAATTTGAAATCATTATTTTCAATCCCTATACCATCGGACAAATTCGGATTTTGCAACAACAATTATCCAAAAATAGTTTTAAACATGATAGCCGAGAAATAAATTGTAAAATTTTAAATTTTGTAAATATTTTTTTACCTTTAATTCATTCAACCGAAAAACAATAAAAATTAAAAATATCAAATAAAAAAACTTCAACATGTCAACGTCCAAAAACAGCTCATCATCTCCAGACATTTTCTGCTCAGAAGACCCACTTAATGGTAAAAATTTTAAATTATATAAAAACTAAAACAATTTATTCTTTTCTTTTATTCAGATAATGTATTTAATTATACACAACAAGGAGTTCATAGTAATGGAAACTACACAGAAGGTAAACATGTTGTTCTATTATAATTCAACTAAATTTACATTTTTCCTATTTTCAGTTTTCTATTTAGACACCTCCCAAAGATTGGATAGCACGACTACCAACCATAGTTTGGATAAATCTACATTCAAAGATTCCGAGATTTTGCGGGCGACAACATCTAACATCACCCAGAGCTTGGATGAATCTAGTATATACCAAGTTTCTGCGATTCTGCATGCGTCGACACCAAACAAATGTAAGTGAACATAAAACTTTTTGTATAATTCAAAAACAGGCCCTTAAATTGATAATTCGCGGATTATTTATCAAATATAGTTTAAGGCCTGTTTATATATTACGAAAATAGTATGGACGGTACAACTGACAATAAATTTCGTTCAAAATGCTTTCGTTTAGACTATTTTAGACCTTAAAATTGTGTTTTTTAATCATATCTAGTACTTTTTTTTTGCTGTTAAAAATAATTAAAGAGACTCATCGGGTAAAATGCAAAACAATGTAGGTAACAAATAAATTTTTTAAAACAGTCTTTATTGATTAATTTGGCTAAAATACATGCATCTTACTCATTAATTGATCCCGCAGTGAAGATGTCCGACCATCTTCGTTTGTGGACAAACCTTGTGACACCTTCGATTTTTCTGTGCCTCTTCGTAGGCGTCTCGTTTTCGGTTTTTTTTAAGTTCCTGAAACAGATCTTTTTTTTAGCCATTCCCGGTTTTTAGCCATTCTTCTTTTTACTTTAAGGCTTTCTCATCGTGATCAATATTTTTATTAACGCCTTTAATTTCATCTCCTCTTGATCAATTTCTCCCTTAATTCGTTTCGTTTTTTCAATGTTAGCCTCTATTGTTTTCAGGGCCAGCGATAAATGGGGATTCATGTTAGATATTTAAGTTTAAATCCACGCAAAGTATTAATTTCGTAAAGCTGTGTAAATAAAAAATTAACTTAATGCCAACTTTTGTTTGTTAATTGTTGTACATCACGAATATATTTTGATTGATTTCATATGACGATAAATTCCTTAAGCTGCCTACACACTAGGGAACATGGTTGAGGGAACAAAAAATATCAAAAAATTTTGTAAACACGAAATGCACGCTCTCAACACGCACACACACACAAACGCACTCACACATTCACAAAAAAATGCTCTCTTTTTTTAAGTATGTTCCCTAGTGTGTAGGCAGCTTTATAGCAACAGAGGTCCATAAAGCCGCGGCGGACTTTAGTATCGAGTTCTAGATGCCGCCGATGTGTGCGGATGAATTCGGCTAAAACTGACCATACACTTGCAATATTATTGTACAACTTCCCGTATTAGTTCTATATTATTTTAGTTTAATTAAAATATTTCTGCGAAGTTTAAACAAATGAGACTCAAACGATGCTTATTAAAAGCTATTTACGGTAAAAATTAGGAAACCTTTTTGGAGGGACTTTTGGATATATTTTTTTGTAGTTTACAATAATTTTTATAATAATTCGTTATGTAAATTAAACAAAATCCCCGAACAAAAATAAGAGATTAACTAAATATTCCCCCATTCATCAAAAGTATTTTTAGAAATTGCATTTGATGCGGAAGGTTTTTTTTTGCCGAAATGACCCGCAAACACGATTTTTATTATTAATTTAGTATTGCCTATCACGTGGTAATAGGTAAAATTTTTGTTAAAAATTAGTCATAACTCTAATGTTCATGTACCATTCCATTAAACCATTCGTAAAGAATTCATTCATAACCTTTTTTCAATAATAATAAACATTTTTTTATTTAACAATCGGCTTCAGCCGACTTTGAGCCGCCGCCGCTAAATTTTTGCTTAGCGGCCGTTGATAATTTCAAGACGAATTGGATCTCATAGAAAACAGCTGTTTTTGTTTGTAGTTTTTCAATGCTATATGTATGGCTGTGTATGGCACTGTTGCCAATCCGTAGATTTTCTCTTCAGAACTTGCGATTTTAATTTGCCTCTAGCGGGAATAATTAAAGAGTTGCTACATACAAACAAGTCGTTGCCAATTAACATAGGGGTTACACGATAAATTTTTGCCTTTCAAGTTTCAATACACTCGCATTTTTTTACTAACACACTCACATTTAAAAATCGAACAGCAAATTGATATCAATTTTTGCTTTCAAGTATTGAGAAAACTTGACGGGCAAGTTTTAAACAGCTGATCAAATTTCTTGTAAATTTGTTTTTATTTTTACAAATATTGTGCCGCAATAAAACACGATTGATAAAATACGGAATGCGAGAATTTGTACAATAATATTGCAAGTGTATGGCCATCTTAAGGTTTTTAGTAGTGTTTCCAATTATTCGACATAGGCGGTTAACCGGTTAATGCATTATTCGAAAAATCACTAAAATGGATTAACCGGTTATTCGGGTCGGTTATTCGAGAAAATTGGCGGTTAATCGATTAATCGTTTAATGCTAAATTAATGTATTTCATTAACTTTTTAAATAATTAAAACACAAAAAGCTGACTCTTTTCATATATGAATACGATGTATTTAATAAAAAAGTTGTCATATTCGAAAGTTGAAAAGTTTCGGAATCTGAGATTTTTTTTAAAAAAAAGGTCTGTAAAAATGTTGCTAAATCTACTAAAATTTCGTTGAAGATGGCAGAAAGAACTGCCGAAACTAACAAAATATTAGTAAGTTAAGAACAGCAAACCTAAAACTGTTACATATCGATTACGTAGATTTTTTATTTATAAAAAAATTTAAAAATCTGAAAAGCTTAGATACAAAATTTCTTTTGATTTTTAATCTCAGTATTGACTTTAAAATTTAATATTGCATATAACTTTTTCAGACCCAACTAGCTTGCAAAAATGTATTCATTTTATAACTTTAAGGTAAAATGGTACTAAAACTATTATTGTTGTTGTAGTAACGGCTTTAAAATGAGAATTTGTAGTTAATAATTCTCATTTAAAGCCGGAGTGGCAATCCTTGCTAGGATAAATTCGAAGATTCGAATACATCCGAATCGTTCCGGCACATAGTCCGATTGCCGTGGGAACTGGGTTATACCGCCCATACTCGGTCGTCAGAGCCTTGTCAGCGTTAACAGGGGACACCATGTCCAAGGTGGACTGTGGGTGAGGTTGGCATTTGGAAATAATTTCCCTTGACCTATTAAAATTTCCTGGTGTCAATTCATATTTTATGAAATATAATTTAGCTAAAAGTATAACTGAAATTTTTTATCTAAATAAACCTATTAGTATTGAAAATATTTGTAATTTTAAGAGAAAACATCACATCTCACAATCGTGTATGCTGGGTCTGAAAGGGTTAAAGAAATGCTATACCTAAAGTTTTTAAATTTTAATAAAATTCTTCCTACAGCTACGAAATTTTCATTAAAGGCATCGATAAGATAATTTGAGTTCTCTTTGAGATTAATTTCAGTTAATTGAGAATACCAATTTACTTGGTTTCTCGGTAAAGGCCATTAACAGTAAAAAAATAACCTAAAGTTTGAGCGTACTTAATCTGACAGAATTTTATCGGACGAGCTGTAAACAAAATTTTCAATAAGCTAATGAAGTTTTTTTCAAAAAGTAAAAGCCAAGTTTATTAAATTTTATGAAAAAGCTTCACAATTTTTATGAATCTCTTTCTAAAAAAACTTTTTTGGGTGTATGACATTTTTATTAAATAATATGAAATTTTTCATAAAATTTTATGAAAAATTGCATCAATTCAATTAAAAGTTTCAATAGACGAATTCCAGCGAAACTTAATTGAATCAGTGTATAAATTCATCAATAGCATATAGACAATTCACTGAGTGTGCAGTTACAGAAGTCAAATTCTATATAAATTAAAATTTTTTAACTTTAGGTTATTTGTTTTAATTCGAATTTAAATTCATTGAAACGGGTTCGGGTTCAATGTTGCTCTAGTGGAACATGTTTTAGAATTGATGTGGTTTTTAACCGATGTGTATGTACACTTTCTTAGGAAAAATAAGAAAAGTTAAAGTTCTTACAGAATTAACATGTTAATTGTGTAACAGTTTTAAAAAAAATGCAGACTTGTCTTAAAGGACATGGATATATGATTTATATTAGTTTAAATTTTTAAAAGAATTGAAACAGTAATGC
Source organism: Leucophora obtusa (assembly GCA_949987735.1). Taxonomy (NCBI): domain Eukaryota; kingdom Metazoa; phylum Arthropoda; class Insecta; order Diptera; family Anthomyiidae; genus Leucophora; species Leucophora obtusa. Next base: position 226,502,705 of record OX465295.1, on the reverse strand, counting down.
AAAATTGTCTATTTTATTTCATAAAGCATCCTCCATCCAGTCGTGTATTTCGTGTGTTTTGTGAAGTTTTAAAAAAAACCTTCATTTAGGCCTTTTGCTATGTTCTTAAGGCTTTTTTTACAAATAGAAACTTTGATACATATTTTTTTAAAACATTTGCGCAAAATTTTATTAAAAATTGGGAGTCTGATGGTACAATAGGTCCATTCGATTACTTTTCTCAGTCAAGTCCAGTAAGAATTACTCAGTACAAACTTACAGAGTGTAAGACAAGATTTAATCTCAAAACAAAATTTTCTCAAACATGTAAGCGAACAGAAAATTTGCAACAATTTGCAAATTTGTAGACACAGCTGATTACAACACCAAATATACAAATAAATTTTAACTGGTCGCTATGACAAAAGAGAATTTTTGATGTTAAACCTTAAGCAGAACATTTTTAGAAGGTTTTTTTATCTTTCTCATAATTTATTTTGAAAGTTTCGCTGCTTTGCATTTCCATAAAATAACATAATTGGAAAATAATTTTTTTTATTTACAATAAATAAACATATGTTTTCTAAATATATGTTTTTTCTGCTTGCAAATTCTTACTGACAAAAATTTTACAGTAAAAATTTGCAAGAAAAAAAAGAAGACTTACTCTCAGCATAGAACTGTCACTTTATTCTCTCTTTTTTCTTTCTGTTTACTGAGTATTTGTGTAAACGAACGCCATCCAGTAAAAATTTGTACAAATTATCCAGTAATCGAATGGACCTAATGTCGACTTGTTTGCGGTTGCTCGAAAAAGGTATTTAAAGGCTTAAGGACCTATTTCACACGATTTTTAAAGAATTTGATGCTATTTTAGTTAGTATTTGTTTTTTCTAAGCTTTTCTGGTAATTTTGTAGCCTAGATTAAGAAAATTGTGAAGTTTTGGGAAAAAATTAAGGAAAAATTCCATATTAAAAATGTTAATCGACCAATTTTAACCGATTATTCGGGTCGAATAATTATTTGAGTTTTAAATTATTTGTTTCGACATTAACCGAAATAGAGGCGATTAATCGAGGAATCGGTTAATCGATTAACCCAATTGGAAACACTAGTTTTTAGTTAATTTTTTTTTCTATTTCTTAACTTCGTAAATAATCTAGAACTTTAACAAGAAAAAGTGAATAAAAAGCTGGCTTAATACTGCCAAGTTTTAAGTTTTTCTAATTAATTTTTGATTAATTTATGCGAAAAAAACTTTATTAGTTGAAGTATTATCAGTTTCTTTGCAACACGCAAGAAAAACTATAGTATTTTCATCTAAAATAATAAGCCATTCACATGAATGAGATAACTACATCTCTTCATTTTTATTCTTTATTGTATTATCACATAAGGCAATTTTTTGATATTATATGGTGACAGAATAAAGAATAAAAAACGAGGACATTTGAAATCTCGTTTATGTGAATGGCCCATAATCAAAGTATTGTAACTTAAAACCGCATTCACACCTAAATCCTAAAAATTTGTTTAGCCAAAACGAGTGCAAAAGAATGAAAAATTTTTGTAATAGAATAAAGAGATTAAATACGTGAGAGCTAAACACGTGTTTAGAAATTAGGTGTAACCGCTGCCTTGACTAATGCACTAAGTAACTAATGCATGAATATTTTGCGAAAAATGTAATTTTGAAGTGGGAAATTTAGCTTTAAAGACTTTGATTTTTGTAAACTATTGAAACGAAAGGTTTTTTAAGTAAAATATTGTTTTGCAAAACATTCATGCAGACCTTTATTGGGAAGGTAGATGTTTTTTTAATTTTTTATAAATGTATTTATTTCAAATATTTTGAATATAAAAACATAAAGTATGAAGAAACCCTATCTCAATCATATTTTTGCAGGTTCAAGCCCATGCAATTGCGTCAAAAACATGGAAAGTATACTGGATAACTTTAGGGATTCAATTATAAAATCTATAAAAAATGAGAATGAAAAAGTTCACGCATCTTATATTTCGGCATTAAAGGAGTGCCACACTAAAATAATAGACCTCCGCCACGAAGTCAGGGAGTTAAACAGAAATAACAACTCGTATTCTCACTCTAGAATAACTCCAGATATTCCCTTTAATACAATAGAGGAGTTCAAAAATTTTGATGAGGGTCTTAAAACAGACAAAGAAAAAAGAAACAATTTGGTAAAATTTGTAAGCTTATTTTAAAAACAATTTGTAAATATTTTCTTTTCAGGAAATTGAGTTCAAAATTATTTTCACCAAAGATCCATCGTCATTCGTCAAAGTAATATGGAAATCGCTGATATCAGAGCATTTGATGAATAGCTTCACCTATTTTGGTTCTGGGGAAAAATTGGCTATTACGTCGCTGGCCGTCTTCAAGATTTTTTCGGGTAATTTTTCGCATACTTTTAAATACTCTATTTGTTAACATATGTGTTTATATTGTATTTTAGATGTTTTCATAATGAAATACAGAGATTCTGACCTTGTTAAAATTATGATGATGAAGTTGCTCAATAATTCAAGAGACAAATTGAAAAAGAAAATGAAATGTTAATATATTTTTTATTATTTTATGTTGCTATTGTTTTTATTTGCATTTTTGTTGTTTATTGCATTTTAATTGTTTTTTTTTTGCAATGTAATTATTACAATATTTTATAATTTCCCTTAATATTGGCATAAATAAATATTTTTAAAAGAAAAAACATAAAAACACCTCTCAAAATTAAAAAAGTAGATTTTATTTCATTAGATATAACAAGCAGCTTTTTTTAAATAACGGTACGAATACGGACCGAAAACGGCATTATAAAAAAGGAGTTCACTCCGTTTTAAAAACAAATGACGGACCGTTTACGCCACGTTAACGGTACATTTTAAACGTACACTCAATAGTTACACTCCGTTATATACACTCCATGACGCCACGAAAACGGTCCGCCTTGACGTGCTTTCTACGGATTCGAATCAGATTCGATGTTCCTTTTAATCCGTTTTTCCGTCCGTTTACGGATCCAGAAAACGGTACGTTTTCGGAGTTGGATTCCGTATATGACGGACCGAAAACGGTACGAAAACGGACCATCTTGTTTGTTGGGAATGTACGGCAAATATTTTATGATTATAAATGCAGATTAAAGATATCTTATAAATATGTAAATACATTGAAATCATTGATATTGATTTAAAAAAAAAATCGAAAACCTTTTGTTTTACATAAAATGAAGGAAGCCACCCTTATGTATATTTTTTTTCTTTCAAAAATTGAATTTTGTTTATTTTTATTTCTTTAAAACAGTGTAGTATTTATTTATATTTTCCGAAAGTACTTCTCTATTTACAAAAAACATTTTCATATTTTTAATAACAAATAAATTCAAACAGATTCTATTAACCCATTCAACATTTCTTACAGTGCAATTTTCATTTTCTCACCAACACAACTACATTTTTAGTTTTGAGCACCACTGGTTTATTTCTATAAAATAATAAATGTTACAAAAAGTTGTTGAGGGTGTGGGTAGGGCCGGTGGAGGTCGTCCGGTACAGAGTATACAATGAGAGAATTGTCTGCAGGATACTAATGAATTTTTGCATAAAATCAATGAAGGTGCACTGGAACTCGTCCAGTAAAACGTTTCATTGAATTGAGGGATTTGTTTTTATAGGCTATTGTCAAAAATTCCCTTTGTTTAGTAGAGAGTTCATACACTCAATGGAAAAGTTTCGTGAGAACTAGATTCATAAAATGTAGGAAGCTTTTTCATCGAATTTAAAGGGAAATTTTTTCATTTAATTTGCGAAGAATTGGTTTACTGAGGAATTTCGGGGGCTCGTCCAGCAAAATTCTGTGTATGTCTGACACCAGAGTACCGATTCAGAATGATTTGTGAAGCGGTGAAAATATTTTTCATTCATTTGATAGTAATGATAAGAAATGACAGTTTTTCATCACTTCACAGCTTGCAAATTAGTCGGAATAGGTACGCAGGGTAGTAAGTAGTAGGATAGATAGTAGTTCCACATAATTGTTAAAGGTTATACTTACTTCTCGGATCAACAACAATGGTAGAGGTAACACTTCTTGCTTAACGATAATTTTTTTTTTATTCGATATGGGTTTTTGTTGACATAAATTCGAGGTTTGTGTTCCAAACGCGTTATACTAGGCTGAACCAACTGTTCAATGGACAAACAAGCCGGGTTTAAGCTGGTGTTCTAGCAGATGTAGTCAATAAATGTCTGGTGTGAGCTACACATTTGAAAATACCATCGAAATTTTCTTGTTGTCTTCTGGATATTTGTAATAGCGCATGACATTCAACTACTGTTTCTGTAATTTAAATACCGCTAAAACATTTTTGAAAGGTGGTAAATTTTCATTGCCACAACTTGGTTGATTTAAATTTGTATTTTGTTCAGGTAACACTAACATCAGTCTTACTTGGAACGGTGATGCGGAGGATGTGTCAAAATGCAGAAGAATATTATGTTGAACTCTTATCCCTGGAAGGAAAGTTGTACACTATTGTTGTTGGGGATCAGCATATGAAGCTCCACGAAATGTTAGGTGAAATAAAGTGTTTCTGGGTGTAGTACCCAGAATACGTTCACGTATTAAAATATTTTTTTATAGATTTTTATTTTTCTTAATTTGTGTATTTAAATTTTGGTTTTGGTCATCACGTTTTTATTCAGTAGGTTGACGTTTTATTCTTGGTAGTGGAGTTGTGAAAAACCATATGATTTTGACAATTAGAAATCTGTGGAACATAAGTTCAGTAGAGTTGTATTTTAGCGTACATTTTCCGCACGATAGAGGAAATTTTAAATTTCCAATGAAGTGGCAATGAAGATTTTCTCTTTCAATGTTACGGTAAGACGTCTCAATGCATATGCGTATGCGTAGCGTTTATGTGGTAAATACCGCTCCTAATACGTGTCATGTAATATGGACGCTCAGGAGATACATGCAGAATAGAGGTTTTTATGTAGTCAGTCGTTTTATGTAAATTTTGTATGTTAAAAACTTGACTTAGCTAGGAAATTTTGAAAATGGCTAACTTCAAATAAGTAGCTGGCGCGAACGAGAGAAGTTGTACTTGTGCTAATTTAAATCAGTATCAGTGAAAAAGTGAAGGAAGTTATAAATTGTTTCTAAAGATCCGAAGGGAATATTTTTTTTTTTCATAAAAAAAGGACATTTTATATTGGTTGATATTTGAGTTTACCCAGTGGTTTAGAGAAAAAAAGGTAAAGGTCAGGTAAATTGTTACTGGACTCAGAAATTAATTGTGATGAATTTTTGATATAGAACGAAAGAAAATCGTGTGAAAAGTGGTATCCTTGAAGGCGGAAGGGTCCTTGGTAATAGTGTTCTATCTAGAAAGGATTCTTGTGATCTTGTTGTTTTTGGGTATTTTCGAGCGTATACCGTGAGTTAATTATATGTGATAAAATAGGTTAATTTTTGTGTAACGTAAGGAATTTTTTTTATTTACATAGTGTGATCAAAAAGTTTTTGTACAAAAGGCAGAGAAGAAGGAACCAATTGCCATCTTAGCTTCCGAGTGACCACAGGAGTTTTGTATAAGGTAACGCTTGTAAAGTTTGTATTTGTGTGAGTGTGCTTAGCCAGCAGGAAAACTGGGGAAAATAACCGGGAAGTGCAAACTAGTGGTAACTTCCCGGGTTTTGTTTGTGAGTGTTCCCACAGTGGCAGGCAATAATAGTCAGGACAAGAACCGCTAAAATATTTTCCCAGGCAGTTCATTTTCTACTGCAGTGTAATTTTAAAAGCTGATCTGTTCCCAGAAAAAAAACCTGGGCTTGAAAGGTGTGCAATCTTCAATTTTTGGTGGTTAGGAATTTAGTTTTTTTTAATAGTATTTTTTTTTTTTTGATAATTTATTATTTTTGTTAATTTGTTTAAATTTTTTTTTTGTATCTGTTTATTGTGGTAGGTGCAGGTTAGGTTAAGAAAGTTAGGTTAGGTGAGCAAAGTGTTAGGGATTCACCAAGGCTGATCGTGAGAGTTAAAAAGATAAAAGTAAAGAAAAAATTAATTAGGTTTATATATTGAAAAGGACCGAATTTTTGAAATATTCCTCCAGAGAGCTCGCTAGGGGAAACAACTGAATAGGCACCGAAATAAGTAAAATTAAGACCTATTGGTCAAACTTAAAAAGAAATCAGAAGTTGGTTAGTCCCACAAAAGGTTAGGAAAATTTTATATAATGCATTTTTTTTCACGTAATTTTTTTTACTTCTTTTACTATTTTTTTTTTATTAAATTTTTTTTTCCATGTTTTTTTTTTATTCAAGAATATACGATATTTTGAAATTCATTTTTGTTAGTTTTTTTTGCTGGTGTTGATTTATCAGGAAACTCCATAAAGCCACCAAATATAGTAGATCCTTAAAGAAAAATAAGAAAATAGTTATTATTAAAATTTTCATATGTGCCACCGTGTATTTTAAGTATTTTTATTTAATAAATGTTTATTTTATTTATAGTTAAAATTTGAAAAAAGAAATATGTCGTGCTAATCATTTGTGTTGGGGGGAAATGAAAGGACAATGGGTTAATGAAAGTTGGTGTTGAATATGGTAAGTTGGTGTACCTTATAGGGGTTACTCTGAAGATCATTATAGGTGACCAGGATGGGTGGGTGAAGAAGGAGAAGTACCATCGAATTCTCCATTTGTCTTTCGTGTTATTTGTTAGTTGTCAGGTGATTTTAGTCCATCGTTACAATAGTTTTTTTTCTGTTAGTCCTTCGAGCAACGGGTTGAGGACCTGCGACCACTGTGATAGCCGGGTGGCAACAGCTCTGAAGAAGGATTCATAACAGATTGGCGCCAAATTTAAAAGGAAATATAAGTCAATAGAAAGGTTTTAATTGTGTAGAGTAAAGTCGTATTTTCATTTAGGTGAAATACTGAACTTTTAAGTTAACCGGCATATAGTGTCTTGATATTATGGTAATTTCAATAGCCTATATGTTGGATAGTTAACATAATTTTGATTTAATATTTGGATTATTGTTCTAGTAACCTAACTGACGTCTTAGTTTTTTTTATTAGGGACTAATAGCGCAGTAGGAAAAGTGTCAAATTAATAAGTTTTTTTTTTCAATTGGAAATAATATTGGCTTAACACTGAAGTAGTTAATTGTAATATTATTTTCAACGAATCAATAGTGATGATCACGTTTGTAAAAGAACAAGCGTTTGTCAAAAATTTTTTAGTAATGAACTAGCAAAGGACATGAAAGTTTTTTTTTTAAGACACACCAACGAAACACCAATTTTTATTTTTTTTTGTGAAATCACGAGAAAACTATTGTCCTTTCTAAGTACCCCTGTATGTGAAATTGTCTGATTGAAAAGTTTGTAGTACATTAAATATTGTCAGTGTCTTATTTAATTGTTTATTTATTTTATTTAATTATTTATTTACTCCTAATATTTATTTTTTTTTACTTAATTATTTTATTTTATATATTTTTTTTGCGTTCATTTATCTTTTTTTTTATTTTTTTTTGCTTCTAATAATTTTCAATTTCGAAAAATTTAAAATTTTTAATTTCGGCAAAAGTAGATTTTTGATTTTTTTTTGATAGAAAATTTTATAGAAAAATGGGGATGGAACATTCATCCGGTCAATACACCGATGCAGAACAATTTTTATGATTTTTCTGGTTCAATAAATGGGAATCCAACGGGAGCAATTCCTCGGTTGAACAACCAGACACCGGCGGCAAATGTTCTACCATTAACGGGTGATTTTTCACAGCCCCTTCCTAATTATAATTTTCCACCGAGAAATATTCCACAATCGTATACAAACCGGAGGGATGAAACCGGAAAATATGCAACGATGATTAGGGAAATAATAGCCGAATCTAATTCAAAATATCGGGTGGAAATCGAAAATACAATTGATTACAAAATAAGCGAAAGTATGAAGGCACGTTTTAGTGAAATGCTGAAGGAGTTGCGCAGTATGCATGTTGGTCCTATAAGTGAGGAAAATGACAGTGAAAGTTTAGGTAGATTTTATGAAGAAGAAGGTGCAGTAGGTGGCCAGGTAGGGATACCGTTAGCTCCCCAAAAGAGGAAAACGGTAACCGAAAACCCAGCGCTTAGAAGATTGGATTTCGAGCAACCACCTATAGCAAATCGGAACAACAAATTGGTAGGAAATCGTCCAGCTTCTGTTGCCTCAAGTGACCCAATACCATTTGGAAGGGATATCCGAATCGATAAATGGGATGTTACTTTCGATGGAAACCCTGATGGAATATATGTGGAAGATTTCATTTTCCGAATCGAATATCTACAACGATATCACGCGTGTCCATGGCTGGAACTCAAAAGAAATTTTCACCAACTTTTAAAAGGCGATGCCAAAGATTGGTATTGGCTAATGATTCAGAGTAGGGATATAGACGAGTGGAGAGTCCTGAAGGTCCAAGAATATAAATCAAACCGAAGCGAATATGAATACATGAGGGATTTTGAAGAACGCAAACAACGCCCTGGTGAGTCAATCGACGCATATTTTCACGTGATGAAAAAGTTAAGGTCCAGATTAAGAAACCCTTTGCCCGAGTCAGAAATGATTAGGATAATAAAAAGAAACTTACGTGCAAATATGGCGCAGATTTTGTATGGCACCAAAACATACACCGTCGAACAACTCCGCGACAACTGCAAAAACGTCGAAAAAAATTATCTGAGGCGAGATCCACCAGCTAATCCCTCAACTAAGTTTCCAATGCAGCGTAGGCAATACCAAGTTAATGAAATTTCGTATGATGAAGATGATGATGGCGGTAAGACTGATGAGAATATCGAGCAATTGGAAGAAATAAATAATCAGCAAAAAACAAATGTAAGGAAAAACAGCGTACTCACTTGTTGGAACTGCCAAGCGACGGGTCATACGTTCATGGTCTGCCAGGTGACTCAACGCCGATTGTTCTGCTACAGGTGTGGTTTGTCTGATGTAACCTGTCCTACTTGTCCCAGGTGTTTGGGAAACTCCCAGAAGAGTGTGTGCAGATCGGGAGACACACGCTCAACACAGACTCCCGATATGTAGAGCAGTCCACCCAAACGGAACCAGAAACGAAATTCAGCATTCTGAAAAATGAAAACGGAAGTAAAAATAAAATTAACAACATTTGTAGGAAATTTCATAAGTATAGAAAAATCATCCCGTATGAAGAAAGGTTAGCCAGTTATAATAAAATAAGAAATAAAATATTTAATGATGAAATTATTAAACGAAAAATTAATAAATTGAGGAAAATTAGAGAACGGTTTAAGGAGAGAAAAGCTATTAGGAAAATGGTTATTAATTCGATTTTAAGTTGTTCGGCATTTGAAGGTGATATGGGGAAAGATCCTCGCGCTTTTGTTGAAATTCGAATAGGGAATATGGTAGTTAAAGGACTTTTAGATTCAGGTGCTTCTGTGAGTATACTGGGCAAAGATTGCTCTGACATTGTAAGGAAAATAAATGCTAAGGTTAGACCTTTTTATAGTACAATTGGTACAGCAGGCGGAAATAATTTTACAGTTGTGGGGAAAGTTATAGTACCCGTTGAATACAAAAATTTATCCGCTGAAATGACATTTTATTTATGCCCAGATCTGATACAAACAGCCTATTTTGGAGTAGATTTCTTTAAATTATTTCAATTAGCGGCAGAAATTTTTCCAATTGATGAAATAAGCCCTGAAGTACATAATGAATTTCCATTGAAACTAGATAATGCGGTACAACATGAATTGAATGCTGAAATGGTTTTTAAACTGAATGAAGTGAAAAAGAAATTCCGGTCATATGAAGAATGTGGTTTGGGCAAAACAAACCTTGAACGGCACACAATCGAGTTGATAGAAGGAGCACAACCAATAAAAGAGCGATATTATCCAGTTTCGCCAGCTATTCAGGAATTAATATATGCAGAAGTGGATGAAATGCTACGACTTGGGGTGATTGAGGAGTGTCAAAGCCCATGGAGTAATAGGTCCACACTGGTCAGAAAACCTGGAAAGAATAGGTTGTGTTTAGATGCAAGGAAATTGAACGAACGAACCATTAAAGACGCGTACCCGATACAAAACATTGAAGGAATTTTAAGCCGTCTGGATGAAACATACTTCATAAGCAGTGTGGACCTAAAATTTGCATTTTGGCAAATTGAACTCGAGGAAAAATCCAGAGCTTACACAGCCTTCACGGTGCCGGGACGCCCTCTTTATCAATACGTGGTTATGCCGTTTGGTTTATGTAACGCGGCACAAAGGCTGTGTAGGGTCATGGACAAAGTGATACCCCAAGAGCTAAAGTCAAACGTTTTTATATATTTGGATGACCTACTGGTAATATCTGCGGATTTTGAAAGTCACCTGGAACTACTAGGTAAAGTGGCCAAGTGTTTGGAAAAAGCTAACCTCACGATAGGGTTAAAAAAATCGAAGTTCTGCTTGAAGGAGCTTCACTATTTAGGTTTTATCATAGGGGGAGGAATAATGCGACCTGATCCCGAAAAAGTTAATGCCATAAATAGAGTACCGTTACCGAAAACCGTAAGGGAAGTACGAAGTTTCCTGGGTTCTGCCGGCTGGTACCGTAGGTTTATTAGGAACTTTTCGGAGATGACTGCACCCCTCTCGGACCTTATAAAGAAAGGGAAAAAGTTTCAGGTTAGCGATGAGGCCGAGAAAAGTTTTAATAAAGTAAAATATGCACTAACCCATGCACCAGTATTAGCTCACCCAAATTTTAAGGAAAGATTTTACATCCAATGTGATGCATCAAATGTAGGTGTAGGGGCAGTTTTGTTCCAAAAAGATGCCGAAGGTAATGAAAGACCGATTTCATTTTTTTCTCAAAAATTGAACGCGGCACAAGGCAACTATAGCGTCAACGAGAAAGAATGCCTAGCTGCAGTTCTCGCGGTGAAAAGATTTAGACCTTATGTTGAACTTATGCCGTTTACAATCATTACAGACCACGCTAGCTTAAAGTGGTTAATGTCACTTCGAGACTTGAACGGTAGATTGGCCAGATGGGCATTGCAGCTACAAACATATGATTTCCAGATCGAACATAAAAAGGGGTCAGAAAATGTAGTAGCTGATACTTTGTCTAGGATGGTTGAAGAGGTTTTATGCCCTGAAGACTTTTTAGGGTTTGCCACCACAGAATTTGAATCGCCAGAATATCTAGAATTGATAAAGACTGTAAATGAAAATAGTGAACGTTTCCCTAATATAAAAATAGAAAATGGATTTGTATTTCGCAGAAACAACCTAGCTGCAGATTAAGAACTGGATGAATTCGAATAGAAATTATGGGTTCCTGAAAATTTAACTACAACACTAATCAAAGAGGCCCATGAACCTGAAAACAAATCCCATGGTGGAATTCGAAAAACACTGTATCACATCAGACAAAAATTTTATTGGCCAAACATGATCGTGCAGGTGAAAAATTTTGTTAACAACTGTAACGTTTGCAAAGAGTGTAAAAGTTCTAATGAACACATGATGCCTGAAATAGGAGATGAAGTTGTGACAGATAGGCCGTTCCAGAAAATTTACATTGATTTTCTGGGGAAGTATCCAAGGTCAAAAAGGGGAAATTCATATGTTTTAGTTGTGGTAGATCATTTCACTAAATTTGTTTTTATCAAAGCCATGCGAGAGGCTACTGCTAGTAATGTCATAAAATTTTTAGTAGAACAGGTTTTCCAAAATTTCGGGGTACCTGAAACCATCCATTCCGACAATGGAAAACAGTTTCAAAGGAATTAAATATGCTAAAAATCCCAAACGTATTTAACAAATTGTGAAAAATAATCCGCTGCAGGCATGTCCCTATCCGGATTTCATTCTTGCCTAAGGAAATCGTCAGGGGACGACGTTTTTAGAATTTCTGGAAATATTTGTTAAGTTAAATTACAAACTCAATGAGAATTTTTTGTTCTCGTCTAGGAGCGTTATTAAACATTTAAAATATCAAAGAAAAAACAAAAACAACAACAGAAAATTTTCCACAATTTGCTTTGTCATCTTCCAATGTACTATTCTGTTGTTTTGACAGATCTAGCAATGTAGTGACATCCATTCATGTAGAAACAACAATAGAGAACAATGTTTTCTAAAGTGTCAGTAACATTTAAATTTGCACAAGCACTTGCATATTAGTTTTTTAATTTTATTTTATCGGGATATACATTAATTGCATCAAAGGAATTAAATATGCTAAAAATCCCAAACGTATTTAACAAATTGTGAAAAATAATCCGCTGCAGGCATGTCCCTATCCGGATTTCATTCTTGCCTAATGAAATCGTCAGGGGACGACGTTTTTAGAATTTCTGGAAATATTTGTTAAGTTAAATTACAAACTCAATGATAATTTTTTGTTCTCGTCTAGGAGCGTTATTAAACATTTAAAATATCAAAGAAAAAACAAAAACAACAACAGAAAATTTTCCACAATTTGCTTTGTCATCTTCCAATGTACTACTCTGTTGTTTTGACAGATCTAGCAATGTAGTGACATCCATTCATGTAGAAACAACAATAGAGAACAATGTTTTCTAAAGTGTCAGTAACATTTAAATTTGCACAAGCACTTGCATATTAGTTTTTTAATTTTATTTTATCGGGATATACATTAATTGCATCAAAGGAATTAAATATGCTAAAAATCCCAAACGTATTTAACAAATTGTGAAAAATAATCCGCTGCAGGCATGTCCCTATCCGGATTTCATTCTTGCCTAAGGAAATCGTCAGGGGACGACGTTTTTAGAATTTCTGGATATATTTGTTAAGTTAAATTACAAACTCAATGAGAATTTTTTGTTCTCGTCTAGGAGCGTTATTAAACATTTAAAATATCAAAGAAAAAACAAAAACAACAACAGAAAATTTTTCACAATTTGCTTTGTCATCTTACAATGTACTACTCTGTTGTTTTGACAGATCTAGCAATGTAGTGACATCCATTCATGTAGAAACAACAATAGAGAACAATGTTTTCTAAAGTGTCAGTAACATTTAAATTTGCACAAGCACTTGCATATTAGTTTTTTAATTTTATTTTATCGGGATATACAAACAGTTTGTCTCCAAAGAATTTAAGAAAATGGCTGATGACTACAAAATTAACCATATGAAAACTCCCGTTTACTCCCCTCAATCGAACGTAGCAGAACGTGTGAACCAAAGTATTGTCAATGCAATCAGATCTTATTTGGGAAATGATCATACCGATTGGGATCTTAATCTAGCGAATATTGAAATAGCCTTGAGAACCTCTATACAAACTGCAATTAATTTGCTGCCTAGAAAAGACCGGATTGAAATAATTCGGGATAAAATTAAAGGGAATTTGCACGGTGCCTATGAGAGAAGCGCTCTCAGATACAATCGGAGGGCAAGAACAACGCGATTTGTACCAGGCCAAGAGGTGTTCAAACGGAATTTTATTTTAAGTAGCTTTAAGGATAATCGGAATGCTAAATTTTGCCGTAAATTTACAAAATGTAGAATCGTAGAAGTTTTGGGCAACAACATGTATAAGTTGGAAACGTTATCAGGTGAACCATTGGGAGTATATCATTCAAAGGATATCAAACAGTAAAGCGGTGATAGGGAAAAGTGCAATAAGGCTAGTTTTAAGAAGACACAGTATCTTACCAGTGCAATATTTTATTTTAAAAATGTGCAATATTAGAGTAAGTTGTGTCTAAGTTTTTATATATGAATTTTATCTTAAGATTTTACAAGCCTTATATAATTTTTCCTGGTCCAGTGTTTTGTGTTTCTACTGTGATATATTGGTAATGATAGATTAGTCCGAAAAAAAAGAAAATTATGAGCGTAAGTGCAAAATTTTCTTTTATATTTTACGAAATTGATGTTTGTTTGCTTAGTGCAAAAGTTAGGAATTTGCGATACCTTCATACTGCTAAATAAGTTTCCAACTTACACCGTTGAAGTACCTGAATAAAACAGATAAAATTTTAGGAATTTCAGGGTTTTATACGATCTTGATACAAGCGGACAATAATGACCCAGTGGGGCAAAGATGATTAATAAATTTTATTTGTGTTTGTGGTTAATATTTGTTTATGTGTTAAATGTTGATTGGTGTAGTTTAATGTTAATATTTGTTATTTTATCGTGTTTCAGCTTATTCAAGTTTTAAGTCTTTCTTTTTTAGAATACTAGTTATTAAAAATTTAGTTTTTAGGAATTGTTTTTGTTGAGAAATTTTAGCGGTAAGAATACCTTTTTGCCATATGTTAATACACGGAGGTGTGATTTTAAATAGATTTAAGTAAATTTAGCCAAAAGTGGCAACCCGGTAAAACCAGGTTTTCGAATTGCATAATACGGATGGATATTGTGAAAATTTAATTTGAATGTTTTGAAACCGCCAAACAAGTTAATTCATCTGTCGTAGTTATTTTACTACTTCAGAAAATAAAGTTTGGAAAATCATTTGATTTGTTTTAATCGGGTTCAAAATATAATTCAGTGCCAATAAATACGAATTTTTAACCAAAATTCGCATATTATTTGAGAAGTATTTTTTGAACATTTACAATTTTATTAGTAATTTGTAAAACAGAAAAAAAAATTGGCAACCCTGGCGTTTCGGAATTTTTGAAAATTTTGTATCTTGAAACCATATCCACCGTATACTATCCAATTGATATTGGAAGTCTGTTTATATTGATATGAACTGCTAATGACGATTTTTTGTTTGATTTTATTAGAAATCAAAATATGCGATATTTTTTTCGAGCTTTCGAATTGCTTGAAGTTTAGATATGATTGGATGAACTAAAGGCGTAACCTTTTTTATATTCAAATTAATTGATATATTAATTTGATATCGTTTAATTGAAATTTTAAACCAATGAATATTTATGAATCAGAATCATGAAGAATTGAATTTTAAAAAATATACTGTCCGATAAAATACAGTAAAGTTAACGTATAGGATAAGCCCAAATAGGGAAAATAATTTTAGAAAAGGAAGACTTAAAATCATGAATAAGAAATTATAGAATGAGGTCGCGAAAATAACCAGTAAAATAAAATTTTTTTTAATGTGATAAAGTGATCCTATTATATACCTATTTTATTGCCCGGCTAACTCATGGTTTTAGTGTAGCTAGAAGGTGGGTGTAGCCTACGTTGGGCGCTTGCAACCCATGATGGCACTGTACCACGATCAAAGGTTTAAGAGAATTAATTCTTTTATGTAAATTTTGGAAAATTAAATTTAAGTTGGAATACATTCCGTAATGGCATTCTTATGGAAGTGATTCGAAAGCGTAATTCCCAAAAGCTATAGATTATATGAATTCATCGTATTCTGATTGAATTCTAATTGAATGTTACAATCAGATTGGAAATTCATTCGATTCTGATTGAAGCTTTGGAAATGGGACGTATGGATTAATTCTTTAGGAGTCGTTTAACGGAATGAGATATGATTTTTTTTAATTGTATTCAGATTTTTTTCTTTGAGCTTAAATGGAATTACGTTTTTCGAACCTCTGACGACGACGCAGCACCCGTCACACTGGTGTTTATGGCTCAGGTTTAAAAACCCCCAGAGTTTTGTTGAGGGTGTGGGTAGGGCCGGTGGAGGTCGTCCGGTACAGAGTATACAATGAGAGTATTGTCTGCAGGATACTAATGAATTTTTGCATAAAATCAATGAAGGTGCACTGGAACTCGTCCAGTAAAACGTTTCATTGAATTGAGGGATTTGTTTTTATAGGCTATTGTCAAAAATTCCCTTTGTTTAGTAGAGAGTTCATACACTCAATGGAAAAGTTTCGTGAGAACTAGATTCATAAAATGTAGGAAGCTTTTTCATCGAATTTAAAGGGAAATTTTTTCATTTAATTTGCGAAGAATTGGTTTACTGAGGAATTTCGGGGGCTCGTCCAGCAAAATTCTGTGTATGTCTGACACCAGAGTACCGATTCAGAATGATTTGTGAAGCGGTGAAAATATTTTTCATTCATTTGATAGTAATGATAAGAAATGACAGTTTTTCATCACTTCACAGCTTGCAAATTAGTCGGAATAGGTACGCAGGGTAGTAAGTAGTAGGATAGATAGTAGTTCCACATAATTGTTAAAGGTTATACTTACTTCTCGGATCAACAACAATGGTAGAGGTAACACTTCTTGCTTAACGATAATTTTTTTTTTATTCGATATGGGTTTTTGTTGACATAAATTCGAGGTTTGTGTTCCAAACGCGTTATACTAGGCTGAACCAACTGTTCAATGGACAAACAAGCCGGGTTTAAGCTGGTGTTCTAGCAGATGTAGTCAATAAATGTCTGGTGTGAGCTACACATTTGAAAATACCATCGAAATTTTCTTGTTGTCTTCTGGATATTTGTAATAGCGCATGACATTCAACTACTGTTTCTGTAATTTAAATACCGCTAAAACATTTTTGAAAGGTGGTAAATTTTCATTGCCACAACTTGGTTGATTTAAATTTGTATTTCGTTCAGGTAACACTAACATCAGTCTTACTTGGAACGGTGATGCGGAGGATGTGTCAAAATGCAGAAGAATATTATGTTGAACTCTTATCCCTGGAAGGAAAGTTGTACACTATTGTTGTTGGGGATCAGCATATGAAGCTCCACGAAATGTTAGGTGAAATAAAGTGTTTCTGGGTGTAGTACCCAGAATACGTTCACGTATTAAAATATTTTTTTATAGATTTTTATTTTTCTTAATTTGTGTATTTAAATTTTGGTTTTGGTCATCACGTTTTTATTCAGTAGGTTGACGTTTTATTCTTGGTAGTGGAGTTGTGAAAAACCATATGATTTTGACAATTAGAAATCTGTGGAACATAAGTTCAGTAGACTTGTATTTTAGCGTACATTTTCCGCACGATAGAGGAAATTTTAAATTTCCAATGAAGTGGCAATGAAGATTTTCTCTTTCAATGTTACGGTAAGACGTCTCAATGCATATGCGTATGCGTAGCGTTTATGTGGTAAATACCGCTCCTAATACGTGTCATGTAATATGGACGCTCAGGAGATACATGCAGAATAGAGGTTTTTATGTAGTCAGTCGTTTTATGTAAATTTTGTATGTTAAAAACTTGACTTAGCTAGGAAATTTTGAAAATGGCTAACTTCAAATAAGTAGCTGGCGCGAACGAGAGAAGTTGTACTTGTGCTAATTTAAATCAGTATCAGTGAAAAAGTGAAGGAAGTTATAAATTGTTTCTAAAGATCCGAAGGGAATATTTTTTTTTTTTCATAAAAAAAGGACATTTTATATTGGTTGATATTTGAGTTTACCCAGTGGTTTAGAGAAAAAAAGGTAAAGGTCAGGTAAATTGTTACTGGACTCAGAAATTAATTGTGATGAATTTTTGATATAGAACGAAAGAAAATCGTGTGAAAAGTGGTATCCTTGAAGGCGGAAGGGTCCTTGGTAATAGTGTTCTATCTAGAAAGGATTCTTGTGATCTTGTTGTTTTTGGGTATTTTCGAGCGTATACCGTGAGTTAATTATATGTGATAAAATAGGTTAATTTTTGTGTAACGTAAGGAATTTTTTTTATTTACATAGTGTGATCAAAAAGTTTTTGTACAAAAGGCAGAGAAGAAGGAACCAATTGCCATCTTAGCTTCCGAGTGACCACAGGAGTTTTGTATAAGGTAACGCTTGTAAAGTTTGTATTTGTGTGAGTGTGCTTAGCCAGCAGGAAAACTGGGGAAAATAACCGGGAAGTGCAAACTAGTGGTAACTTCCCGGGTTTTGTTTGTGAGTGTTCCCACAGTGGCAGGCAATAATAGTCAGGACAAGAACCGCTAAAATATTTTCCCAGGCAGTTCATTTTCTACTGCAGTGTAATTTTAAAAGCGGATCTGTTCCCAGAAAAAAAACCTGGGCTTGAAAGGTGTGCAATCTTCAATTTTTGGTGGTTAGGAATTTAGTTTTTTTTAATAGTATTTTTTTTTTTTTGATAATTTATTATTTTTGTTAATTTGTTTAAATTTTTTTTTTGTATCTGTTTATTGTGGTAGGTGCAGGTTAGGTTAAGAAAGTTAGGTTAGGTGAGCAAAGTGTTAGGGATTCACCAAGGCTGATCGTGAGAGTTAAAAAGATAAAAGTAAAGAAAAAATTAATTAGGTTTATATATTGAAAAGGACCGAATTTTTGAAATATTCCTCCAGAGAGCTCGCTAGGGGAAACAACTGAATAGACACCGAAATAAGTAAAATTAAGACCTATTGGTCAAACTTAAAAAGAAATCAGAAGTTGGTTAGTCCCACAAAAGGTTAGGAAAATTTTATATAATGCATTTTTTTTTCACGTAATTTTTTTTACTTCTTTTACTATTTTTTTTTATTAAATTTTTTTTTCCATGTTTTTTTTTTATTCAAGAATATACGATATTTTGAAATTCATTTTTGTTAGTTTTTTTTGCTGGTGTTGATTTATCAGGAAACTCCATAAAGCCACCAAATATAGTAGATCCTTAAAGAAAAATAAGAAAATAGTTATTATTAAAATTTTCATATGTGCCACCGTGTATTTTAAGTATTTTTATTTAATAAATGTTTATTTTATTTATAGTTAAAATTTGAAAAAAGAAATATGTCGTGCTAATCATTTGTGTTGGGGGGAAATGAAAGGACAATGGGTTAATGAAAGTTGGTGTTGAATATGGTAAGTTGGTGTACCTTATAGGGGTTACTCTGAAGATCATTATAGGTGACCAGGATGGGTGGGTGAAGAAGGAGAAGTACCATCGAATTCTCCATTTGTCTTTCGTGTTATTTGTTAGTTGTCAGGTGATTTTAGTCCATCGTTACAATAGTTTTTTTTCTGTTAGTCCTTCGAGCAACGGGTTGAGGACCTGCGACCACTGTGATAGCCGGGTGGCAACAGCTCTGAAGAAGGATTCATAACAGATTGGCGCCAAATTTAAAAGGAAATATAAGTCAATAGAAAGGTTTTAATTGTGTAGAGTAAAGTCGTATTTTCATTTAGGTGAAATACTGAACTTTTAAGTTAACCGGCATATAGTGTCTTGATATTATGGTAATTTCAATAGCCTATATGTTGGATAGTTAACATAATTTTGATTTAATATTTGGATTATTGTTCTAGTAACCTAACTGACGTCTTAGTTTTTTTTATTAGGGACTAATAGCGCAGTAGGAAAAGTGTCAAATTAATAAGTTTTTTTTTTCAATTGGAAATAATATTGGCTTAACACTGAAGTAGTTAATTGTAATATTATTTTCAACGAATCAATAGTGATGATCACGTTTGTAAAAGAACAAGCGTTTGTCAAAAATTTTTTAGTAATGAACTAGCAAAGGACATGAAAGTTTTTTTTTTAAGACACACCAACGAAACACCAATTTTTATTTTTTTTTGTGAAATCACGAGAAAACTATTGTCCTTTCTAAGTACCCCTGTATGTGAAATTGTCTGATTGAAAAGTTTGTAGTACATTAAATATTGTCAGTGTCTTATTTAATTGTTTATTTATTTTATTTAATTATTTATTTACTCCTAATATTTATTTTTTTTTACTTAATTATTTTATTTTATATATTTTTTTTGCGTTCATTTATCTTTTTTTTTATTTTTTTTTGCTTCTAATAATTTTCAATTTCGAAAAATTTAAAATTTTTAATTTCGGCAAAAGTAGATTTTTGATTTTTTTTTGATAGAAAATTTTATAGAAAAATGGGGATGGAACATTCATCCGGTCAATACACCGATGCAGAACAATTTTTATGATTTTTCTGGTTCAATAAATGGGAATCCAACGGGAGCAATTCCTCGGTTGAACAACCAGACACCGGCGGCAAATGTTCTACCATTAACGGGTGATTTTTCACAGCCCCTTCCTAATTATAATTTTCCACCGAGAAATATTCCACAATCGTATACAAACCGGAGGGATGAAACCGGAAAATATGCAACGATGATTAGGGAAATAATAGCCGAATCTAATTCAAAATATCGGGTGGAAATCGAAAATACAATTGATTACAAAATAAGCGAAAGTATGAAGGCACGTTTTAGTGAAATGCTGAAGGAGTTGCGCAGTATGCATGTTGGTCCTATAAGTGAGGAAAATGACAGTGAAAGTTTAGGTAGATTTTATGAAGAAGAAGGTGCAGTAGGTGGCCAGGTAGGGATACCGTTAGCTCCCCAAAAGAGGAAAACGGTAACCGAAAACCCAGCGCTTAGAAGATTGGATTTCGAGCAACCACCTATAGCAAATCGGAACAACAAATTGGTAGGAAATCGTCCAGCTTCTGTTGCCTCAAGTGACCCAATACCATTTGGAAGGGATATCCGAATCGATAAATGGGATGTTACTTTCGATGGAAACCCTGATGGAATATATGTGGAAGATTTCATTTTCCGAATCGAATATCTACAACGATATCACGCGTGTCCATGGCTGGAACTCAAAAGAAATTTTCACCAACTTTTAAAAGGCGATGCCAAAGATTGGTATTGGCTAATGATTCAGAGTAGGGATATAGACGAGTGGAGAGTCCTGAAGGTCCAAGAATATAAATCAAACCGAAGCGAATATGAATACATGAGGGATTTTGAAGAACGCAAACAACGCCCTGGTGAGTCAATCGACGCATATTTTCACGTGATGAAAAAGTTAAGGTCCAGATTAAGAAACCCTTTGCCCGAGTCAGAAATGATTAGGATAATAAAAAGAAACTTACGTGCAAATATGGCGCAGATTTTGTATGGCACCAAAACATACACCGTCGAACAACTCCGCGACAACTGCAAAAACGTCGAAAAAAATTATCTGAGGCGAGATCCACCAGCTAATCCCTCAACTAAGTTTCCAATGCAGCGTAGGCAATACCAAGTTAATGAAATTTCGTATGATGAAGATGATGATGGCGGTAAGACTGATGAGAATATCGAGCAATTGGAAGAAATAAATAATCAGCAAAAAACAAATGTAAGGAAAAACAGCGTACTCACTTGTTGGAACTGCCAAGCGACGGGTCATACGTTCATGGTCTGCCAGGTGACTCAACGCCGATTGTTCTGCTACAGGTGTGGTTTGTCTGATGTAACCTGTCCTACTTGTCCCAGGTGTTTGGGAAACTCCCAGAAGAGTGTGTGCAGATCGGGAGACACACGCTCAACACAGACTCCCGATATGTAGAGCAGTCCACCCAAACGGAACCAGAAACGAAATTCAGCATTCTGAAAAATGAAAACGGAAGTAAAAATAAAATTAACAACATTTGTAGGAAATTTCATAAGTATAGAAAAATCATCCCGTATGAAGAAAGGTTAGCCAGTTATAATAAAATAAGAAATAAAATATTTAATGATGAAATTATTAAACGAAAAATTAATAAATTGAGGAAAATTAGAGAACGGTTTAAGGAGAGAAAAGCTATTAGGAAAATGGTTATTAATTCGATTTTAAGTTGTTCGGCATTTGAAGGTGATATGGGGAAAGATCCTCGCGCTTTTGTTGAAATTCGAATAGGGAATATGGTAGTTAAAGGACTTTTAGATTCAGGTGCTTCTGTGAGTATACTGGGCAAAGATTGCTCTGACATTGTAAGGAAAATAAATGCTAAGGTTAGACCTTTTTATAGTACAATTGGTACAGCAGGCGGAAATAATTTTACAGTTGTGGGGAAAGTTATAGTACCCGTTGAATACAAAAATTTATCCGCTGAAATGACATTTTATTTATGCCCAGATCTGATACAAACAGCCTATTTTGGAGTAGATTTCTTTAAATTATTTCAATTAGCGGCAGAAATTTTTCCAATTGATGAAATAAGCCCTGAAGTACATAATGAATTTCCATTGAAACTAGATAATGCGGTACAACATGAATTGAATGCTGAAATGGTTTTTAAACTGAATGAAGTGAAAAAGAAATTCCGGTCATATGAAGAATGTGGTTTGGGCAAAACAAACCTTGAACGGCACACAATCGAGTTGATAGAAGGAGCACAACCAATAAAAGAGCGATATTATCCAGTTTCGCCAGCTATTCAGGAATTAATATATGCAGAAGTGGATGAAATGCTACGACTTGGGGTGATTGAGGAGTGTCAAAGCCCATGGAGTAATAGGTCCACACTGGTCAGAAAACCTGGAAAGAATAGGTTGTGTTTAGATGCAAGGAAATTGAACGAACGAACCATTAAAGACGCGTACCCGATACAAAACATTGAAGGAATTTTAAGCCGTCTGGATGAAACATACTTCATAAGCAGTGTGGACCTAAAATTTGCATTTTGGCAAATTGAACTCGAGGAAAAATCCAGAGCTTACACAGCCTTCACGGTGCCGGGACGCCCTCTTTATCAATACGTGGTTATGCCGTTTGGTTTATGTAACGCGGCACAAAGGCTGTGTAGGGTCATGGACAAAGTGATACCCCAAGAGCTAAAGTCAAACGTTTTTATATATTTGGATGACCTACTGGTAATATCTGCGGATTTTGAAAGTCACCTGGAACTACTAGGTAAAGTGGCCAAGTGTTTGGAAAAAGCTAACCTCACGATAGGGTTAAAAAAATCGAAGTTCTGCTTGAAGGAGCTTCACTATTTAGGTTTTATCATAGGGGGAGGAATAATGCGACCTGATCCCGAAAAAGTTAATGCCATAAATAGAGTACCGTTACCGAAAACCGTAAGGGAAGTACGAAGTTTCCTGGGTTCTGCCGGCTGGTACCGTAGGTTTATTAGGAACTTTTCGGAGATGACTGCACCCCTCTCGGACCTTATAAAGAAAGGGAAAAAGTTTCAGGTTAGCGATGAGGCCGAGAAAAGTTTTAATAAAGTAAAATATGCACTAACCCATGCACCAGTATTAGCTCACCCAAATTTTAAGGAAAGATTTTACATCCAATGTGATGCATCAAATGTAGGTGTAGGGGCAGTTTTGTTCCAAAAAGATGCCGAAGGTAATGAAAGACCGATTTCATTTTTTTCTCAAAAATTGAACGCGGCACAAGGCAACTATAGCGTCAACGAGAAAGAATGCCTAGCTGCAGTTCTCGCGGTGAAAAGATTTAGACCTTATGTTGAACTTATGCCGTTTACAATCATTACAGACCACGCTAGCTTAAAGTGGTTAATGTCACTTCGAGACTTGAACGGTAGATTGGCCAGATGGGCATTGCAGCTACAAACATATGATTTCCAGATCGAACATAAAAAGGGGTCAGAAAATGTAGTAGCTGATACTTTGTCTAGGATGGTTGAAGAGGTTTTATGCCCTGAAGACTTTTTAGGGTTTGCCACCACAGAATTTGAATCGCCAGAATATCTAGAATTGATAAAGACTGTAAATGAAAATAGTGAACGTTTCCCTAATATAAAAATAGAAAATGGATTTGTATTTCGCAGAAACAACCTAGCTGCAGATTAAGAACTGGATGAATTCGAATAGAAATTATGGGTTCCTGAAAATTTAACTACAACACTAATCAAAGAGGCCCATGAACCTGAAAACAAATCCCATGGTGGAATTCGAAAAACACTGTATCACATCAGACAAAAATTTTATTGGCCAAACATGATCGTGCAGGTGAAAAATTTTGTTAACAACTGTAACGTTTGCAAAGAGTGTAAAAGTTCTAATGAACACATGATGCCTGAAATAGGAGATGAAGTTGTGACAGATAGGCCGTTCCAGAAAATTTACATTGATTTTCTGGGGAAGTATCCAAGGTCAAAAAGGGGAAATTCATATGTTTTAGTTGTGGTAGATCATTTCACTAAATTTGTTTTTATCAAAGCCATGCGAGAGGCTACTGCTAGTAATGTCATAAAATTTTTAGTAGAACAGGTTTTCCAAAATTTCGGGGTACCTGAAACCATCCATTCCGACAATGGAAAACAGTTTCAAAGGAATTAAATATGCTAAAAATCCCAAACGTATTTAACAAATTGTGAAAAATAATCCGCTGCAGGCATGTCCCTATCCGGATTTCATTCTTGCCTAAGGAAATCGTCAGGGGACGACGTTTTTAGAATTTCTGGAAATATTTGTTAAGTTAAATTACAAACTCAATGAGAATTTTTTGTTCTCGTCTAGGAGCGTTATTAAACATTTAAAATATCAAAGAAAAAACAAAAACAACAACAGAAAATTTTCCACAATTTGCTTTGTCATCTTCCAATGTACTATTCTGTTGTTTTGACAGATCTAGCAATGTAGTGACATCCATTCATGTAGAAACAACAATAGAGAACAATGTTTTCTAAAGTGTCAGTAACATTTAAATTTGCACAAGCACTTGCATATTAGTTTTTTAATTTTATTTTATCGGGATATACATTAATTGCATCAAAGGAATTAAATATGCTAAAAATCCCAAACGTATTTAACAAATTGTGAAAAATAATCCGCTGCAGGCATGTCCCTATCCGGATTTCATTCTTGCCTAATGAAATCGTCAGGGGACGACGTTTTTAGAATTTCTGGAAATATTTGTTAAGTTAAATTACAAACTCAATGATAATTTTTTGTTCTCGTCTAGGAGCGTTATTAAACATTTAAAATATCAAAGAAAAAACAAAAACAACAACAGAAAATTTTCCACAATTTGCTTTGTCATCTTCCAATGTACTACTCTGTTGTTTTGACAGATCTAGCAATGTAGTGACATCCATTCATGTAGAAACAACAATAGAGAACAATGTTTTCTAAAGTGTCAGTAACATTTAAATTTGCACAAGCACTTGCATATTAGTTTTTTAATTTTATTTTATCGGGATATACATTAATTGCATCAAAGGAATTAAATATGCTAAAAATCCCAAACGTATTTAACAAATTGTGAAAAATAATCCGCTGCAGGCATGTCCCTATCCGGATTTCATTCTTGCCTAAGGAAATCGTCAGGGGACGACGTTTTTAGAATTTCTGGATATATTTGTTAAGTTAAATTACAAACTCAATGAGAATTTTTTGTTCTCGTCTAGGAGCGTTATTAAACATTTAAAATATCAAAGAAAAAACAAAAACAACAACAGAAAATTTTTCACAATTTGCTTTGTCATCTTACAATGTACTACTCTGTTGTTTTGACAGATCTAGCAATGTAGTGACATCCATTCATGTAGAAACAACAATAGAGAACAATGTTTTCTAAAGTGTCAGTAACATTTAAATTTGCACAAGCACTTGCATATTAGTTTTTTAATTTTATTTTATCGGGATATACAAACAGTTTGTCTCCAAAGAATTTAAGAAAATGGCTGATGACTACAAAATTAACCATATGAAAACTCCCGTTTACTCCCCTCAATCGAACGTAGCAGAACGTGTGAACCAAAGTATTGTCAATGCAATCAGATCTTATTTGGGAAATGATCATACCGATTGGGATCTTAATCTAGCGAATATTGAAATAGCCTTGAGAACCTCTATACAAACTGCAATTAATTTGCTGCCTAGAAAAGACCGGATTGAAATAATTCGGGATAAAATTAAAGGGAATTTGCACGGTGCCTATGAGAGAAGCGCTCTCAGATACAATCGGAGGGCAAGAACAACGCGATTTGTACCAGGCCAAGAGGTGTTCAAACGGAATTTTATTTTAAGTAGCTTTAAGGATAATCGGAATGCTAAATTTTGCCGTAAATTTACAAAATGTAGAATCGTAGAAGTTTTGGGCAACAACATGTATAAGTTGGAAACGTTATCAGGTGAACCATTGGGAGTATATCATTCAAAGGATATCAAACAGTAAAGCGGTGATAGGGAAAAGTGCAATAAGGCTAGTTTTAAGAAGACACAGTATCTTACCAGTGCAATATTTTATTTTAAAAATGTGCAATATTAGAGTAAGTTGTGTCTAAGTTTTTATATATGAATTTTATCTTAAGATTTTACAAGCCTTATATAATTTTTCCTGGTCCAGTGTTTTGTGTTTCTACTGTGATATATTGGTAATGATAGATTAGTCCGAAAAAAAAGAAAATTATGAGCGTAAGTGCAAAATTTTCTTTTATATTTTACGAAATTGATGTTTGTTTGCTTAGTGCAAAAGTTAGGAATTTGCGATACCTTCATACTGCTAAATAAGTTTCCAACTTACACCGTTGAAGTACCTGAATAAAACAGATAAAATTTTAGGAATTTCAGGGTTTTATACGATCTTGATACAAGCGGACAATAATGACCCAGTGGGGCAAAGATGATTAATAAATTTTATTTGTGTTTGTGGTTAATATTTGTTTATGTGTTAAATGTTGATTGGTGTAGTTTAATGTTAATATTTGTTATTTTATCGTGTTTCAGCTTATTCAAGTTTTAAGTCTTTCTTTTTTAGAATACTAGTTATTAAAAATTTAGTTTTTAGGAATTGTTTTTGTTGAGAAATTTTAGCGGTAAGAATACCTTTTTGCCATATGTTAATACACGGAGGTGTGATTTTAAATAGATTTAAGTAAATTTAGCCAAAAGTGGCAACCCGGTAAAACCAGGTTTTCGAATTGCATAATACGGATGGATATTGTGAAAATTTAATTTGAATGTTTTGAAACCGCCAAACAAGTTAATTCATCTGTCGTAGTTATTTTACTACTTCAGAAAATAAAGTTTGGAAAATC
The DNA here is from genome assembly GCA_949987735.1 of Leucophora obtusa. Lineage (NCBI taxonomy): Eukaryota > Metazoa > Arthropoda > Insecta > Diptera > Anthomyiidae > Leucophora > Leucophora obtusa. Next base: position 226,475,996 of record OX465295.1, on the reverse strand, counting down.
ATTTGATTTGTTTTAATCGGGTTCAAAATATAATTCAGTGCCAATAAATACGAATTTTTAACCAAAATTCGCATATTATTTGAGAAGTATTTTTTGAACATTTACAATTTTATTAGTAATTTGTAAAACAGAAAAAAAAATTGGCAACCCTGGCGTTTCGGAATTTTTGAAAATTTTGTATCTTGAAACCATATCCACCGTATACTATCCAATTGATATTGGAAGTCTGTTTATATTGATATGAACTGCTAATGACGATTTTTTGTTTGATTTTATTAGAAATCAAAATATGCGATATTTTTTTCGAGCTTTCGAATTGCTTGAAGTTTAGATATGATTGGATGAACTAAAGGCGTAACCTTTTTTATATTCAAATTAATTGATATATTAATTTGATATCGTTTAATTGAAATTTTAAACCAATGAATATTTATGAATCAGAATCATGAAGAATTGAATTTTAAAAAATATACTGTCCGATAAAATACAGTAAAGTTAACGTATAGGATAAGCCCAAATAGGGAAAATAATTTTAGAAAAGGAAGACTTAAAATCATGAATAAGAAATTATAGAATGAGGTCGCGAAAATAACCAGTAAAATAAAATTTTTTTTAATGTGATAAAGTGATCCTATTATATACCTATTTTATTGCCCGGCTAACTCATGGTTTTAGTGTAGCTAGAAGGTGGGTGTAGCCTACGTTGGGCGCTTGCAACCCATGATGGCACTGTACCACGATCAAAGGTTTAAGAGAATTAATTCTTTTATGTAAATTTTGGAAAATTAAATTTAAGTTGGAATACATTCCGTAATGGCATTCTTATGGAAGTGATTCGAAAGCGTAATTCCCAAAAGCTATAGATTATATGAATTCATCGTATTCTGATTGAATTCTAATTGAATGTTACAATCAGATTGGAAATTCATTCGATTCTGATTGAAGCTTTGGAAATGGGACGTATGGATTAATTCTTTAGGAGTCGTTTAACGGAATGAGATATGATTTTTTTTAATTGTATTCAGATTTTTTTCTTTGAGCTTAAATGGAATTACGTTTTTCGAACCTCTGACGACGACGCAGCACCCGTCACACTGGTGTTTATGGCTCAGGTTTAAAAACCCCCAGAGTTTTGTTGAGGGTGTGGGTAGGGCCGGTGGAGGTCGTCCGGTACAGAGTATACAATGAGAGTATTGTCTGCAGGATACTAATGAATTTTTGCATAAAATCAATGAAGGTGCACTGGAACTCGTCCAGTAAAACGTTTCATTGAATTGAGGGATTTGTTTTTATAGGCTATTGTCAAAAATTCCCTTTGTTTAGTAGAGAGTTCATACACTCAATGGAAAAGTTTCGTGAGAACTAGATTCATAAAATGTAGGAAGCTTTTTCATCGAATTTAAAGGGAAATTTTTTCATTTAATTTGCGAAGAATTGGTTTACTGAGGAATTTCGGGGGCTCGTCCAGCAAAATTCTGTGTATGTCTGACACCAGAGTACCGATTCAGAATGATTTGTGAAGCGGTGAAAATATTTTTCATTCATTTGATAGTAATGATAAGAAATGACAGTTTTTCATCACTTCACAGCTTGCAAATTAGTCGGAATAGGTACGCAGGGTAGTAAGTAGTAGGATAGATAGTAGTTCCACATAATTGTTAAAGGTTATACTTACTTCTCGGATCAACAACAATGGTAGAGGTAACACTTCTTGCTTAACGATAATTTTTTTTTTATTCGATATGGGTTTTTGTTGACATAAATTCGAGGTTTGTGTTCCAAACGCGTTATACTAGGCTGAACCAACTGTTCAATGGACAAACAAGCCGGGTTTAAGCTGGTGTTCTAGCAGATGTAGTCAATAAATGTCTGGTGTGAGCTACACATTTGAAAATACCATCGAAATTTTCTTGTTGTCTTCTGGATATTTGTAATAGCGCATGACATTCAACTACTGTTTCTGTAATTTAAATACCGCTAAAACATTTTTGAAAGGTGGTAAATTTTCATTGCCACAACTTGGTTGATTTAAATTTGTATTTCGTTCAGGTAACACTAACATCAGTCTTACTTGGAACGGTGATGCGGAGGATGTGTCAAAATGCAGAAGAATATTATGTTGAACTCTTATCCCTGGAAGGAAAGTTGTACACTATTGTTGTTGGGGATCAGCATATGAAGCTCCACGAAATGTTAGGTGAAATAAAGTGTTTCTGGGTGTAGTACCCAGAATACGTTCACGTATTAAAATATTTTTTTATAGATTTTTATTTTTCTTAATTTGTGTATTTAAATTTTGGTTTTGGTCATCACGTTTTTATTCAGTAGGTTGACGTTTTATTCTTGGTAGTGGAGTTGTGAAAAACCATATGATTTTGACAATTAGAAATCTGTGGAACATAAGTTCAGTAGACTTGTATTTTAGCGTACATTTTCCGCACGATAGAGGAAATTTTAAATTTCCAATGAAGTGGCAATGAAGATTTTCTCTTTCAATGTTACGGTAAGACGTCTCAATGCATATGCGTATGCGTAGCGTTTATGTGGTAAATACCGCTCCTAATACGTGTCATGTAATATGGACGCTCAGGAGATACATGCAGAATAGAGGTTTTTATGTAGTCAGTCGTTTTATGTAAATTTTGTATGTTAAAAACTTGACTTAGCTAGGAAATTTTGAAAATGGCTAACTTCAAATAAGTAGCTGGCGCGAACGAGAGAAGTTGTACTTGTGCTAATTTAAATCAGTATCAGTGAAAAAGTGAAGGAAGTTATAAATTGTTTCTAAAGATCCGAAGGGAATATTTTTTTTTTTTCATAAAAAAAGGACATTTTATATTGGTTGATATTTGAGTTTACCCAGTGGTTTAGAGAAAAAAAGGTAAAGGTCAGGTAAATTGTTACTGGACTCAGAAATTAATTGTGATGAATTTTTGATATAGAACGAAAGAAAATCGTGTGAAAAGTGGTATCCTTGAAGGCGGAAGGGTCCTTGGTAATAGTGTTCTATCTAGAAAGGATTCTTGTGATCTTGTTGTTTTTGGGTATTTTCGAGCGTATACCGTGAGTTAATTATATGTGATAAAATAGGTTAATTTTTGTGTAACGTAAGGAATTTTTTTTATTTACATAGTGTGATCAAAAAGTTTTTGTACAAAAGGCAGAGAAGAAGGAACCAATTGCCATCTTAGCTTCCGAGTGACCACAGGAGTTTTGTATAAGGTAACGCTTGTAAAGTTTGTATTTGTGTGAGTGTGCTTAGCCAGCAGGAAAACTGGGGAAAATAACCGGGAAGTGCAAACTAGTGGTAACTTCCCGGGTTTTGTTTGTGAGTGTTCCCACAGTGGCAGGCAATAATAGTCAGGACAAGAACCGCTAAAATATTTTCCCAGGCAGTTCATTTTCTACTGCAGTGTAATTTTAAAAGCGGATCTGTTCCCAGAAAAAAAACCTGGGCTTGAAAGGTGTGCAATCTTCAATTTTTGGTGGTTAGGAATTTAGTTTTTTTTAATAGTATTTTTTTTTTTTTGATAATTTATTATTTTTGTTAATTTGTTTAAATTTTTTTTTTGTATCTGTTTATTGTGGTAGGTGCAGGTTAGGTTAAGAAAGTTAGGTTAGGTGAGCAAAGTGTTAGGGATTCACCAAGGCTGATCGTGAGAGTTAAAAAGATAAAAGTAAAGAAAAAATTAATTAGGTTTATATATTGAAAAGGACCGAATTTTTGAAATATTCCTCCAGAGAGCTCGCTAGGGGAAACAACTGAATAGACACCGAAATAAGTAAAATTAAGACCTATTGGTCAAACTTAAAAAGAAATCAGAAGTTGGTTAGTCCCACAAAAGGTTAGGAAAATTTTATATAATGCATTTTTTTTTCACGTAATTTTTTTTACTTCTTTTACTATTTTTTTTTATTAAATTTTTTTTTCCATGTTTTTTTTTTATTCAAGAATATACGATATTTTGAAATTCATTTTTGTTAGTTTTTTTTGCTGGTGTTGATTTATCAGGAAACTCCATAAAGCCACCAAATATAGTAGATCCTTAAAGAAAAATAAGAAAATAGTTATTATTAAAATTTTCATATGTGCCACCGTGTATTTTAAGTATTTTTATTTAATAAATGTTTATTTTATTTATAGTTAAAATTTGAAAAAAGAAATATGTCGTGCTAATCATTTGTGTTGGGGGGAAATGAAAGGACAATGGGTTAATGAAAGTTGGTGTTGAATATGGTAAGTTGGTGTACCTTATAGGGGTTACTCTGAAGATCATTATAGGTGACCAGGATGGGTGGGTGAAGAAGGAGAAGTACCATCGAATTCTCCATTTGTCTTTCGTGTTATTTGTTAGTTGTCAGGTGATTTTAGTCCATCGTTACAATAGTTTTTTTTCTGTTAGTCCTTCGAGCAACGGGTTGAGGACCTACGACCACTGTGATAGCCGGGTGGCAACAGCTCTGAAGAAGGATTCATAACAAAGTACAATAAAATATTTTACGTTGAACTTACCGCAGTGTTTTTCCCTCACAAACTGACTTTACTAACAATGTTAAAAAAGCAAAGAACTAAATTCTTATTTGTATAACACATAAGAAGTAACTGTCCTTTAATATAAAAAACTTGACGAATATAAAAACCACTGCAGTAAGATCAACACCAAAAGGGAATATGCAATTATAAACAATAACAATATGCGCAGAACAAAACGTTACTTTAAATTGGACATTAGGGATCTTCACAGATCATTATAAAACAAATTGAAGCATAAATCAGAAAATATTTAAATGGACAAATTTATTATGAGCCATTGAGCGACAATGTCATAGGTGAAATAACCCTCACTATGGCATGGTTAATATGAAATAGTGGAAGACAACTATGTTTGTTTAAAATCAACAAAACAACTATGGAGGAAGTTATTTACAACAAAATCGTAGTTGCAATTGAAAACACTTGGCCATAGTTGATATCACTTACATTAAATTTCAAAAAATTTGTAAAGGAAATTATTACATCTTTTCATGTTTTATTTACACCGGATATTTTATTTAACAATAATATATAAATTTGCATGCAAACTTTATTTTCTTGTTGCCTTTTTTACCTCTTTAAATTTGAACATGCTTCAGAAGTTTTCTTGGAAAAAATCATTTTGAGTATTGACAAATTCCCTTCCTTCACGTATTATTAGTGCATCTTCTTTGTCCTGTAATATGAAAATAAACATTAACAAATTGCATAACAAAATAAAAACAAATGCAAAAAATATTTTACCGAAAAATAAAACAATTTTATTTATTTTTTCTATTTGATTTTAAATACTGTCATCATGGTTGGTAATTTTGAAATTTAATTCATAAATTCAATGACAGGGTAATTCAAGAAATTGCTAATATTCATTCTGAACATAGTTGTTGATGACTAAAATAGTTATTTGTAATTTATTTGAATTTCACTTTGGATTTCCCTTACTATGTAATTATGGAATTTTTTGCGTGTACTCTAACAAAAAAAACTGGGAACAGATACGCGGAGTGCAAACTTTAAAGCGATTGACTAAAGCTAATTAAATATCGATTCGCAAAAAAATGTGTTAATTTTTTTCAGTTTGTTGTACCAGGCTCCATGCAATTCGCTCACCTACAGTTACGTGCTCGCTCACTGGCTCTGTCTGACATTTCAAGAAGTTGAATAATGAATATCGTATTGCAAGACGAGAAGTCAATGACAAAATAAGGAAGGCCAAATGTGATTACTACACAAAACGTTATTCCAATGCTCTCAACAATAAACAAACGTGGCAAACAGTCAAAGACATTGGTATGGTAAAACCGAGAAAAATTACAATTCTACTGTTAGTGTAAATGAAATCAATCAAAATTCTTAACATACCAATAGTTCAATCAGACCCTGGCTTTTAAAATTTCAACAGCAACGAAATGCTTTCTACAAACAATGATGAAAATGGTAATATCTTTGAGTTTCAATGTGTATCTCAACTGGATGTCTTATCCCACTGTTTGGGTATAAAAACAAATTCTGTTGGTTTCGACAATATTCATCCTAAATTTTTAAAGCTCCTTTTGTCCCATCTTCTACCTCATATTACTCATCTCTTTAATTCAATAATTACTACTAGCACATATCCTCTTTTATGGAAACATGCGAAAATAATACCTATACCAAAGCAGAACGCAGAGTTTAGACCAATTGCTATACTTCCATTCCTTTCTAAAGTTTTTGAAAGAATATTACATAGACAAGTCACCGGTTATTTGAATTCTCATAATCTAGTTACTTAATGGCAATATGGCTTTCGCCCAAAGCATGGATGTGTAACTGCTTTACTAAATGTATCTGATGATATACGGCGTGATATTGATGATGGTTATTTGAACTTTCTAGTGTTATTGAATCATTCTAAGGCATTTGATACGGTAGATCACAATGTTCTATGTGAAAAACTTAAACACCTATTTAATTTTGCTAGTACCTTTGTAAAATTATTAAAATCGTATCTATCGTCTCGAACACAATCTGTTTACATCAACAATGTAAAATCTAATGCTTTACCTGTTGTAAGAGGGGTGCCTCAAGGATCAATACTAGGACCCCTTCTCTTCTCGCTGTATGCAAATGATCTCCCACAACAACTTAAGGACTGCAGAATACACCTATATGCAGACGATGTGCAGATTTATCTGCGGACTAGTTTGCAATCACTAGAAGCATCAATTGAAAAATTAAACATGGATTTACAAAGAGTACACCAGTGGGCGTCGGCAAATGGATTGTGTTTAATCCCTGAAAAATCAAAATGTGTTGTTATTCATAAGAGAACGTTAACACTAAACAATAATTTAAACATTACACTTAATGGCCAATAAATTAATATTGTATCCTCAGTAAAGGATCTAGGTATAATATTTAATGAAACTCTTATTTGGTCGAATCATATTAATTGCATAGTTGGTCGAACTTACGGCATGCTACGGACGTTATAGTCGACACAATATTTTACACCATTAAAAACCAGAATATTGATTGCCAAGGCTTATTTGATGCCGTGTCTATTATATGGCTGTGAGATTTTCTCCAATTGTGATTCAAATAGCATTAATAAACTAAACATGTTATTCAATAACATCACTAGATAAGTATATGGATTAAAAAAAATTCGGCTCGATTTCACCACACGTTAAGAAATTATATGGTGTAACTTTTGAGAACCAACTCAAAATTAGATTCCTATTATTTCTCCATAAAATTATATAAATGAAGGAGCCTAAATATTTATACGAGCGTCTAACACTCGCAAGATCTGATAGAGGATACGGATTGATTAAACATCGTACACTTCTTTTGAAATGGCAATTTTTGGTACCAACTGTACAGCTTTGGAACTCGTTACCTCATCGCATTCAGGCTAATAGTAATGCATTCATATTTAAAAGGGATATATTTGATTTTTTTTTCACGTTAAAAATTTTATATATATAATGATTTTATACAGTCTTCAATGTTTAATGTAATCACTCTATTGTCATTATGTTTTGATTTTACTAAATTCTATTTTAAATCTTGTTAATAATTATATAGTATGTATTTAAATAATAATGTATTAATTTATAACAATGTAAATCTAAAAACTATATTTCTATGCTTTAACAATAAGATATAATCTTGTTGCATAGAAAAGGCAATAAATAACATAAATTGCAAATTACAAAATTGCAGTTAACGGGTTTAGATTTTTGGTTATATTTTTTCATATTAACCTTTGTGGCCCTTTGTGTGGCCTTATGGAACCATAGGACATAATATATATATAACCTTTTTAGGAGGCTACCAAAAATTTCAACTCGATACGGCATCTGGAAAAAGGTTATATATATATTATGTCCTATGGTTCCATAAGGCCACACAAAGGGAGAGCTGATATTATTCAGCCTCTACACCATTTCTAACTGTAATTGAGAAAAGAACAATTGAATTGAGAAAAGTTCATTTGATTTTGAGATTTCCCATTTATGATTGAGAAATGAACAATTTATTTTGAGATTTTCCATATGAAATTGAGAAAAAAGCAAATGAAATTAAGATTTTCCATTTGAAATTGAGAAAGGAACAAATGAAATTGAGATTTTCAAATTCAAATTGAGAAAAGGACATATGTAATTGAGATTTTATATTTGATATTGGGAAAATAACAAATGAAATTTAGATTCTCCAATTGAAATTGAGAAAAGAACAAATCATATTGAGATTTTATATTTGAAATTAAGAAAAACACAAATGAAATTGGGAAAATTATAAATTAAATTAAGAAAAGAATAAATGTAATTGAGAAAAATCAGATGATTTTGGGAAAAAGTTTAAAGAATAAATTTTATTAAACACAAAAAAATAAACAATAAAAACAACAATCAACATACAGGCAGGAATGCTGTATGGCTCTGCTGCCATCGCCAGCAGTTACCAATGGTTTAGCTTCATCAATACGGGTTTCAAGGTACACCAATCTCTGCTACCTATCGTTGGGTGGGGAAACTGTTGGAATGCCCACGGTGGACTTGACATGGGCTTTTTCCCCCATTATTTCAATTGTGTTGAGCGTGTGGGAATATGGGCCCAATCTGAGTAGAGTTGCAGACGAGTTTTCAGTTTCTAAACTGTTGCAATAAGGAGCATTATCAGCGACTACCACCAACTCTGAAAGGTCGTTCCACATCTCCTCCCATCTCACGAGAAGATTTTTCCTCCATTCCCTGGCAGCAGGGAATCCAATTTTTCATCCAATTTAATAACGCTTTTAGCATTTAGGTCACGTGATGGTGGAAGTGTTTGGCTAGCGCGAATTCAAAATCTTGAATAGCCACGTATACGGCGTTAAAATATTTAATTACCGGTTCTGACGTACTCGTTAAAGCAAGTAACGTGTTCTGAATATTTGGCCTTGTTATGCAATGTGGACTGCTTTTAAGGAATATATTTGGCCGTGTAAGATATTTCCAATTTCTTGCCATTTTTGTCCCCGTGCAATGCTTAATTTCATTCACAAGAACGATTTCTTAATTACAATTAAAAATTTCTCAATTTCATTTGTACTTTTCTTAATTTGTTTTTTTTCTCAATTTCAAATAACAAAATCTAATTTCCATTTGTTTTTTTCTCAATTTCAAATGTAAAATCTCAATATCATTTACCCTTTTCCCAATTTAAATTGGATAATATCAATTTCATTTGTTTCCTTCTTAATTTTAAATGTAAGACCTCAATTTCATGCGTTCTTTTCTCAATATCAAATTGAAAATCTCAATCTCATTTGTCCTTTTCTCAATTTCAATTGTAAAATCTCAATATAATTTATTTCTTTCTCAATTTTAATTAGAAAATCTCAATTTCAGTTGCTTTTTTGTCAATTTCATATGGAAAATATCAAAATCAATTGTTCTTTTCTCAATATTAAATGGAAAATCCCAATTTCAATTGTTTTTTTCTCAATACTATATGGAAACCTCTCAATTGCAATTGGAAATGGTGTAGTCCGATGTTTCTATTTTTTATTTATTTATTTAAATTAAAACCGTGCGTATTAGTTTTTCAATATTTTGTTTTTGCAAACAGGATATACAGCTGTTTTGGAGGGCGTTACTCACCCTCATCAGTATCCGGGCAAGATCATAACCATAAAATATTATGACTAAAGCTAGTTTGATTAGTTATTTGCAAAACATCAGAGTTTATACCGGTACCCACTTTTTAAATAAATGAGAATTCTGTATTCTCCGAAGTTTAAAAAAGTAACCAAAAAACTAAAACAAAATTATATCGAACTAATACGATTTGAAAGTAGGCCAGAAATGTCAGTCAATGCATACATTTTGTTTATATCTTCCAATCAATTAAGGAGACGTTTTTTACTAACTTAAAAAGTTAGTGTTTTTGCAGTGGCACGCAATGTTTCAAATTAATTATTTTGTTTTCAAAGAACACAAAACTTGTTTGTTCGCACTTTATTCACAAATTTAATCACAGTTTTCTATTAAATTTAAAAAAACAATTAAATAATTTTCGTTTTCGGAGCAAATTTATAAGTAGTTTTCGCGATTTACTCCTTTTATCTGAAGAAAAACATTTTTGTTATTTTATAAATCATAACTTGTCTATTTATTTGACATTATTTTTTATATTATGTTTGTATGAATACATTTCTAGTAAAACTAGTAAAAGAGAAAAAATATTGAAAAAGCTGTCAAAATATTCAAAAGTAATTGGACAAACATATTCAGTGTGTTCCCGTACGTTCCCAATGTTACCGAAATTTACACAAAGTTACCGAAATTTACCCAAAAGCGTTCCCGTACTCGAGAATTGGGTAAATGAGAGCGCTAATGAGAGTGTATTAGTGCTTCTCTTTTTACCAAAATTTACCCAGACTTTTTCTTCGGGTAAACTTTGGTAAAACAGCTGATGCAAATATGAACAAAAAACAATTGTGAAATTAAATTAAAAATTGTAATTAAATAAAGAAATAAGCAAAAGAAACTTGGTTTTTTGTTAAAATTAATTGAATAAAATCAAAAACAACTTTTAAATGCGAATAAATATGTCTATTTGTGCCGATTTGCAAACTGAAATTATACGTATTTTCACATCAGTGATGGGATTTTTGGCACAATCTAAGATTGATTGGTACAATGGCACAACCGATACTATTTTGGCACATTTTGGTTATATTGGTATTAAAATACCTTTTCGAATAAAGCAAATCTAAAACATGGCATCGAAGATATTACCGAATAAAGCACCGTAAGTTGTTTTTCATGTGAAAAAATTTCTCTCAGACTTTAAATGCTTTAAATTGCAATTTAAGTTAAAAAAATTAACAATATTTTAATTTTATAACAAAGCCACAATCACAATTAACACAAAATGTAACTTTTTCACCAGAAAAATAATAGTCTTGTACATTAAATTTGCGTGGAAACTAAGTTTGCACAATTTTCACCTTAAACTCATTGTCGTGAAAAATAAATTTTTTTTATATGGAGTATAACAGTTTTTTCACGTGAAAACTGAACAACTTACGGTGCTTAATCCATAGAATTTTAAAAATTCAAATGCTATAAATTTATCTCAGAGCTTCGAAAGAATTAATTTAAGTTTAATTCATAAAAAAATTAATTCAGTTTTAGAAAATGTTTATATGTATACCATTCCGTGCAACCATTCCTAAAGAATTCATTCATTGGCTGCATTCCCAAATCTTTAATAAGTATCGGATGAATTTAATTTATCATTCACCTTTTAATTGAAAGAAAATTTTAATTCATTCAAATGTAATTAATTCCATAAGAATTCAAAATAATTCCATAAGAATGCATTTACAAAATGAAAGTTGAAAACACGGTTTCTAAGTGAAAATTGAGTTTTGGCACAATAAATGCCCATTTGGCACATTTTAGTCACACACTTGGCACAGAACAAGGTTTTTCAAGTCCCATCACTGTTTAACATTATTCTTTGTAATAAGTTTTTGGGCTAGAAAAGTGGTTTTTTGCGTTCCTGTACTATTGGATAATTTTGTCATTTTGTGAGAGGATTTTGTGCTTACTCTCATTTTACCGAACTTTACCCAAAAAGTAAAGAAACACACCTATTGTAAAAATCGTAAACTAACAAAAAAAATTTACAAAAATCCCATAAAAACGTGCGAGGAGTGCAAACTTTAATGCGAATCATAAGAGTTAATTAATTTAAAACGATTCACATAAAAATGTATTAAATTTTATCGTTTGTTAAACAAAAAAACATATTACTAGTTTTTGCTGTAAAAAATTTCTCAAGTAAAAACTAGTCAAATTTCCCCTTAAACTTTTTACTAGTTCTTACTAGTTTATTTGTACTCGAAAGGATTTTTGAGTAAAACTGGTAAAAATGGTAAAGCCAGTAAAAAATAGCATGTAATAGCATTATTGTATGAAAAAAACTAGAAAAATATTAAATTTCATAAAAAAGGTACATTAGGTTGCGCATCTATCTCATTGAAAGTTGCGTCCAACTGGCTTTTTGGCTGTTTGCAGGCTTTTCGTGTTGGCCTTTTTCTGGGACATAGGTAATAATTTCCCTTATGATATATTTTTCAATAATTGTCACGTTCTTCTCGAACTCATACTGAAAGATTTTTCAACTGGAGTTTTTTGATTGGGCCAACATACTTTCAATTCCACTACGTGATGGAAAATTTCGCATGATTTTTGCATTTTGTGAACGATTTTGGATTTCTGCCATGGCTAATTTTTCAGTCTGCTGTTGTAGGAATAAACTTCTATGGTTTGTGGATGTCTTGAAGTGTATATTATTTTCTATGTATATGGATGCTGCAAATGCAGCCACTTCTATTTTTAATGTTAGAAAATATCCAAATGCTATTTCTTTGTTCTTCTCTTCGTTGAATATTCACAATGTTAAATGCCATTGTGAATATTCAACGAAGAGAAGAAATATCCTTTGGATATTTTTAACCGTTACTAGATTAATCGATGAATTTCTTTCAAACACTTGTTCGAGTAATTTCAAATGGACAGTTACGAGTAACGAATAACTCGAGTGTAATCGAGTAACTCGAGAAAATCGAAAGCCTTTTTTAATTTATATCAATTTTTTTTAATTTTCTGACTAGTTTTTATTTTTTATAGAATTTAAAGTAATGGCTCATATGAATAAAAATAGATATTACTAATAAGGGGAAATACAGGGTTTTTTAAGCAATTACTTCACAAATCTAGTCTGCTTGGGAGTAGACTAGAAATTTATTTTTTTAATTTTCGTTTACATTTCATGATATTCTACCGTCCAATTGGTAAATTTGGAGTTAAAAGCCATTCCTAAGCCCAAAGTAATTAATTCGAAGTAATTGCTAAGTTTTATTCATATGACCCAATGTTTCCATTACATTTTGAATTTAAATACCGTAATGTTTTTGCATATTAGGCCCGTTATCTCAATTTATGCCCCGGTTAAGACCTCTACTAGTCTTAACAACTGGTAAACAAATTTTTTGAATAACTTATCTAACGATTTTTAATGTTAAAGCTGTTTTAGTTTTAACAATTGGTATTTCATTTAATTTTCTTTTTAACTTAAGGGCAATTTTTTAAATTTTTATTTATATTTAGCGTGTTTTTTAATCACCTGGATTTCGAATTTTTCATACAAAAAGTGGATTTATTAAATCCAAAAAAAAAGCTGGATTTAATAAATCCATAATAAAAGCACAAATATATGAAACAGCCTATTAATTTAATGTCAGAAAAAAATACGAATAAAAATTAAAAGAGAAACAAAAAAATTGAAAAACTAACAAATAAAAGGTTTTTATTAAATTTTTTTTAAGAAATATGTTTAGAAAAAAAAACTACACCTCACCACATACATATTTTTAATCTTGGATATGGATAAATAGCTGAAATAGGAATGGCAATTTTTCACTCTACAGTAAGTAATTTAATTAAATCCAATTAGTGAATATTATATATTGCAATGGAATTTTTCAATTGTGTAAAAATATAAATTGAAGTGATAAAACTGAAAAGGCAGACCGTCTTTCGCTGTTTTATATAAAATATAATTAAAACTTAAAATTTAAAGTAAAATCATTCATCATCGGATTCGGTATTAAAAATTAGGGTGAAAGAAGTGTCGGACAGAAAATTATTTTTAAAATAGGGAGAATCTAACTCCATCTGTTGAGCACTTTTAGAAATACTTTTTGGATTTATTAAATCCAAGTGATTAGAAAAAACGGCTATTATCAGAGTTTTTGAGGTAATTTTTAATTGATTTTTTAATTTAATTATGGCCAACGCAAAAAACGAGTCAACTATCATTAAAGGACCTATCCCGTGACCGGTCTATCGGGGGCATACTGAAAGCACTTCCACTATATTTGTGTGTGTTTTAGTGTTGTTTTCTTTTCCATTTTTTTCTTTTCAATTTTTTTTATTTGCTTGTAGTGTTTCTTTTTCTTTTTTATTTGAACAGAAACGAAAAATATATACCCTACTGGGAATGAGGAGTCAATTGCCCTCCAAGGACCTATCCCGTGACTGGTCAACCGAAGGCATAGTACTAAATTAGTACAAATATGAACAAAAGAAAAATAATTAATTTTCAAAGTATTTTCTGATCCGTTATTTTCACTGTTGCTTTTAAAAAAACTTGACCGATACCGAAATAAAAAACAAAATTCGCGGCATATTTTTAAAAATATTTTTTATTTATTTTACTCTTTTATTTATTTTCAACTTTATTTTTTCACGATTTGCTTATTTTAGCTCTTATTTTAAATTTCTATAATGTTTTGCTAAGAAATTTTAAGTTTTGTATTTTCAACGTTTTTTTAATGTTAAAGCTGTTTTAGTTTTAACAATTGGTTTTTCATTTAACTTTTCTTTTTAACTTAAGGGGAATTTTCTAAATTTTTATTTATATTATCAGAGGTTTTGAGGTAATTTTCTAATTTTTAATTGATTTTTTAATTTAATTATGGCCAACGCAAAAAACAAGTCAACTGCCATTAAGGGACCTATCCCATGACCGGTCAATCGGGGCCATATTCAAGGCACTTTCACCATATTTGTGTGTGTGTTAATGTTGTTTGCTTTTCTATTTTTTTCCTTTCCATGTTTTTTTTATTTGCTGTGTGTGTGTTTGTTTTTCTTTCTCTTTTTTATTTGAACAGAAACGAAAAACATATAACTTAACCATCAGCCATCACTCATAAGCAACATTAGCTCAGATGGTAGAGCGTTTGCCTTACAAGCAGAAGGTTGTGTTATCGAGCCTTTCTTCGACGCCAAGAAGATTATTTTTAATTCTTAATTTTTTATTAGTTTATTTGAAAAGCTATTTTTAGACACACCACCTTACTGCCACAATGTGTCTAAACTGTGGCAATTGGTAATTTCCAATGACAACGCCATGTTAAAGTGATATGTCTCTTTCAAACAAAAAGACCGATCAACGACCGGTCTCCGCCCCCTTGGGACCTATCCTGCATGTCATCTGGGACCGGTCCCTTTCCCCGTAGGGTAACTTTACAATCAGCCAGCCATGACGCATAAGCAACATTAGCTCAGACGGTAGAGCGTTTGCCTTACAAGCAGTAGGTTGTGTTATCGAGCTCTATTTCGACGCCAAGTAGATTATTTTGAATTCTTAATTTTTTATTAGTTTATTTGAAAAGCTATTTTTAGACACACCACCTTACTGTCACAAAGTGTCTAAACTGTGGCAATTGGTCATTTCCAATGACAACGCCATGTTAAAGTGATATGTCTCTTTCAAATAAAAAGACCGATCAACGACCGGTCTCCGCATCCTTGGGACCTATCCTGCGTGTCATCTGGGACCGGTCCCTTTCCCCGTAGGGTAATAAAAGAAATTATAGTGGACTGCAAACGTTGCTCTGGAATTTCATCCATGATTCTAAAAGATATTTTTGATTTTAAATAAATAGCGGTTCCCCCGTGTGCCCCATAATCAGGATGATTGGTATTGACTAAATTGTATCCATTTATATTAAAATATGTTTTGCTCGTAAAATGTGTCTCTGAAACCAATAATATGTCGATTTTGTTAATATTGAGAAAAGCTTCTACTTCATGTCTATGATTAGACAAACCATTGGCGTTCCATATTGCTATTGTGAGGTCTATTTGCATAATTTGGTAACTAAAAGAGTAATCATATTTATAAGATCCCTATAAACAATTTCACTGGAATTCAAGTTGAAAACAAGTTCAATTCCAGCCCTGTTTTCCAGTTTCAAGGCTTGAATACAACTTAAATTACATTTTATTTCAATAGCATACTCCAGCAAAAGGGAAACAAAAATTCAAGTTTGAAATATTTTTGTTAAATATACAAATGCTAGAATTTGAAATATACTTTACTTCAAGCAAAATTTAAAGCACTTGAATTTTTAAAATCTATGTGCTTATTGGGATTGTTTGTTTGCTCTATTTGGGTTATATTAATGACTCTAATCTAGCAAAAGAGTTTGTTTCATTTGAACTTGATCGTAAAGCATCTGCATAGCTTTTACACACAGAAAAAAGATTGGTAGGGAATCGGTTACAAGTACGAAAAATCAATATAGTTGTAAGAATTTTAATTGACATTCTCAATGGTTTAAAATTGCTACAAATTTTATATATAAGCTACCATAATAATTAGGGATGTGCGATTAATCAATTAATCAAACTTCCTGAGTAATCAAAATAATGATTAATCAATTAATCGATTATTCAACAATTTTGATTAATCAAAAACATGATTAATCCATTAATCAGTTATTTGATTATTCAAAATAATGATTAATTGATTAATCATTGTTTTGATTAATCAAATTTATGAATAATTGAATAATATCTTGTTTTTCTTCGTTCAAGACGCCTTTTAACTCCAGTTTATTAAAGAAACATAAAATTTAAGAATGGACATTGGTAAAGTCTGACCAGTGAGCAAACAATCTCCCCGAATTTCTTTATTTAAAGCTTTATAAAGCATCGCCACAAAACAAAGATAAAATTCTCGTAATTTTTTATTTTCAAACATTTTTCAATATTAATTAAAATTATTCAGGTTTTGATTAATCAAAATTCAAATTAATCGATTAATCATAATTCTGATTAATCAAAATTTCAATTAATCGATTAATTGATTAATCAAAGTTATGATTAATCATACTGTTTGATTAATCGATTAATCGCACATCCCTAATAATAATATAACAGTAATTAATTGAAAACATCCACAATAGAAACATCAGTTGCTTTTGCTTATTTAATACTTAAAACAAATTAGTAAACTGATTCTGTTTTTATAACAAAAATTAATATGGTATAATATGAATCAATCCCAAATATTTGAGACTACGACATATAATTTGACATAACAAAGTATTTCGATCTAAAATTTTGTTTTCAGATAAAGGACTCAATTTTTAGTTGCTAAGATTACAAAAAATGACATTTCAAATTCTTTTTTGGTAATAACATTAAAAAACCCTAATTTAAACCTCTCGTGTCACCGAAAGAAAATAATGTAAATCGAATACTTGTTGTAATTTCAAAACCTTTCAAATATTTTTACTCAAACACCAAAAAATAAAGTTAAAATATAGATGCAAGTTTTAACAATAGTTTAACAAAAAAAGAAATGGTTTGTAAAAATTAAATTTAGAAACAAATTTCGAATAGAAACCAGAATTGCAAGTAACAATATATCTATTGCAGAATAAAAATATATCTAAAGCAATCTTGAAGGTCTATTGGTAAAGATTTGGTCTAATCCCGAATAGATGAAAACAAAATGTTGAAAATACATGTATTTATGATATTTTCGTGTCATTCAACATACGGTAAAGAATAATTAACAATCTATTTTTGTTACTGTTTCAAAAGTGCACACTTAAATAGCAAAATTCTTTTTATAATTTTTTTGAATACACTCTTTATTTTTGTATGAAAAATAAATTCAAAAAATAAATGCTCATATAGTATTAGTTTTTCGCGATATTATTTTGCAGATTTCAAATTATCTAATAAAAAAGTTAAATGTTTTGAAAAATATTTGAAGGTTTTTTATATTAAAGATGTTATTTATTAGGAATAATCAAAATTTTAATTAGTGTAGTAACCAATATGTGGTTGTATATTTAATTTCAATTCCTACAACCGCTAACAGCTTTTAATTTTTCGTTGCTTTAACTAATATTTTCGGTTATCACAACAAACCCTAGTACTAAAAATCAGTTGCTTTAACAAAAACTCGGAAGTAAGAAAAGAAATTGGAATAAAATTACGTGATAGTACATGTGACCGCATAAATTTGATTGGCAACAAATTCGGTTGCGAAGACAAATCTGTTTTCTGGGTGTACGATTGTTGTTGTAATTGTTATTGCCTAGAAATTGACTCCCCTGAGGATAATCATTTACATTCATAGAATCTTGTTGGTTATTATTTGATGTAATATAGCTTAGTTTAGTTTATTGATCTAAACTATCACAACAAGAATAAATCTTATAAATTACAGTGATAGCGCGTAAAACTTTCAAGTAAATGTTTTGTCAAATTCAAATACAATTTATAAATTGATATTAATTATAAATTAAAAAACTTAAAAATAACATATATATATATTTGTTCCTTTTACTCCTGCAAGGAGCATTGGGCCGCAACAAGATTATCCCAATACGTTCGATCTTATGCACGGTGTTTGATTTCATTCCAACGAAAGTGTAAGTTGGATATTTCGGTTTCAATTTGCCGTTTCCAGGTGTGTGCTGGTCTTCCTATACGTCGACTGCCTTGCGGGTTCCAGTCTATAGCTTGTTTAGCAATATCATTGGGTTGTTTACGTAATGTATGTTCAATCCAATTCCATTTGCGTTTGCGGATTTCAATTTGGATAGGTTCTTGACCAGTACATAAAAAACATAGTGAAATTTAAATTGCACAAACATATAAATTAAAATAAACATTATAAAATTGAAAAACATTTAATACATTTTAAACAAATTTATTAGTTCCATTTTAAAGCATATTGTGTTGCTAACCAATTGAATATTTGATGGTAAGTCATTCCAAAGACCGATTGTGTAATTAAAAAATTGTCTTGTAGATAAAACGTATTTATATTTTTGTGAGATTTGGCAAAAGTAATTCTTCTATAGAGATATTCAGGTTCCTTTGAATATATCAGCTTATGCATCATCAAAAGGCTTTTATACTTTAGTAAGTCTTTAAAACAAGTATTATGCAACTGATATGTGAACGATGATATATTATCCCTTCTACTGCGATTAAATACATATCTGGCTATATTATTATATGAGACTCGAAGTCGATCGTAATCAGTGGTGTCACAATTTGCAAATATTTCACATCCATACAGCAAAACAGGTATTAGATATGTTTTTGCCAGGAGCATACGTATTTTGAAGCCCTATGGTCCTTATAGGAACGATGGGAATATATATATATATATACGTATTTTAAAGGACGTCGACGCTTTAACAGCCCACAGTTTTCTCAACATCCCATGAACTTTTCCAGCCGAAATATTTATGTGATTTTTCCAAGAAAGCTCGGCATTAAACGTTATTCCTAGATTTGATGATGATGGAACAAAATCGATTGTAGTGTTATTTATTAGCACAGAGACGTTATTATCAAGTCTTTTTTTATTATTTCTTGATATAAAGATACATTTTGATTTCGTTAGGTTTATGCACAAACCATTTAGACTTGCCTAATTGTGAATTTTATTTAAATCATTGTTAATGCGTTCAATACAATAACGTACATTTTCCATTTTGGTGCTTAAGTACAACTGTACATCATCCGCATACATTTGTATATCACAGTGACTTACAGCTTCAGAAAGATCATTAATGTACATACAAAAAAGCAATGACATGAACATGAACTGCATTGGAAGTCAAGCCATTTAAAAAAACAACTTGTTTACGGTTTAAAAGGTATGACGAAATAAGTTTTTTAGCCGAATTAGAAAAATTAAAAAGCTTTTGGAGTTTGGTCAGCAGAATTGAGTGATCAACTGTATCAAAAGCTTTGCTGTGATCTAACAGCACAAGAAAAAATACCATATCATTATCCAGTTTTGACCTAATTTCTTCAACCACATCGATCAACACCGTGATGCAACTTCTTCCCTGTCTAAAACCAGACTGTTTTTCTGTTAGGAAATTATGCTCCTGTAAATATTTATACATTTGGCTTTTCATTAGATTTCCCATTACCTTGGACAAAAAAGGTAGTATGGCAATTGGTCTAAATTAACTGCTGTTCTTAGGGATCGGAATTATTTTGGCTTCTTTATATATATCGGGGAATATTGACTTAGTTAATATGGTATTAAATACGTACGTAATGAATGGCAGAATTTTTGCAATGATAAGTTTCAAAAATCTAGGATTAAGTCTATCCAAACCCACAGCATTTGATTTTATTGATGTTAAACTTTTTAAAACTTCTATTTGATCCACACATCGAAAATAAAAACAATTTTCAAAAGGCACTACATGGATTTTTTCATATTCATATTCATTTTCAGTTGGTCTTGACACTTTAACGTCAACAAATTAATGGTTAAGTTTATTTACGTCAACGTCAGAACTAGTAATGCAAACCCTCTTTTTACCAATACCAATTTCACGGATTCTTTCCACTTGCTCTTGCTATCTATAGCTGTTGAAAATTTCTGTTGATAGTACGTTGTTTTAGCCTTATTTATGTTATCCACAACTTTTTTCCTAGCGGATTTAAACAAAAATTGCAATTCAGAGGTTTTAAATTTCTTCCATTTTTTATAAGCTAGATCCCTGACATAAATTAAACGTTTTCTTGCTGAATTAAACCATGGTGTCTGTTTGGCCTTGCAAATTTTTGCTTTTTCTGGCACGGTTTCATTAAATACTTCAAACAGATTATTTTGAATGAAAGCTATTTGATCATTTACGTCTTCAAGGTCGTAAATTAAATTCCAACTAATGCAATCAAGCCGCTGGTTTAGTGCCACATAATCTATGTTTCGAAAATCACGATATGAGTAATAAATATCTTCAGTGCAGATAAAGGCATCATACACTATAAAGATAAGGTCATGCTTTGAAAAAACTGGAGCAGATTACTGATCATAAAGAATTATTTTATTTTTATGATTTACAAAGAAGACGTCAAGTAAGCTGTTTGTAGCATTTGGACAATGGGTTGGAGTTGTTGTGTTGACGGGCAGTAGGCCAAGTGTTTGCATAGATTCCAAAAGTGGGTTTTCAGTGAGCAGATTACTGTTGAAATCGCCAGCAATAATTACATCATTATATAATAATGATAAAGATTCAATTTTATTTAGCAAATCATTTGTATCAACATCGTTATTTGGTCGATATACGCAGCCAAACAGTATTTTCCTCTTATCTTCAGTGGTTACCTCCAAAAATAAATATTCAATTTGACTGGAGGAGTTCGATTTCAGTTTTAAGCAAGTATTTATATCACTCCTTACATATATTGATAAACCACCAGCGTGTGTTTTCCTGTCAGCACGAAATAATTTGAAACCAGGCAAATTGAAAATGGCATCATTGATTGAAGGATCGAACTAGGTCTCAGAAACGCATATAACATCAACTCCTGAATTAACAAATATGTACCTAAACTCATCCATCTTGTTATTGAGACTTTGTGCATTTCATACATGGGACTAATTAATTAGGTGGACTAATTAATTGATGATTTCATTACCATTACATTGATATCAATTGTAATGAAATTATTTTCATTACCATTTTTATAATTAATGGTAATGATTCTAAAATTTAATTTCATTGATTAATGACAATGATTTTAAATTTCATTACCATTGATAACACTGTGAGACAAATGGTAGGGGTCAGTGATCGGGAAGGGTTCAAACTACCGTGGAAAGTTATATCGGTACAAACGATGTTATAAGTGTCCCGGCGTTTCGCTGGGTCACCCCTAGGAATCGAGATATATCGATTTGACCTTTGGTGGTCTTTTTTTGACATAACTCGAGAACCACTAGTCCGATTTTGCTCAAACAATTTTAAAAAAATTAAAAATTACAATTCTTTTAATCTGTTCATATAACGTTTTTCTATATACTCAACAGTTTTGCCGGTAAAAATAAATGTATGAAGAAAAAAATATTTTTTGCCTAAAATATTATGGTAGCGGTAACAAACATTTATTTTTACCGGCAAAACTGTTGAGTATATAGAAAAACGTTATATGAACAGATTAAAGGAATTGTAATTTTTAATTTTTTTAAAATTGTTTGAGCAAAATCGGACTAGTGGTTCTCGAGTTATGTCAAAAAAAGATATATCTTGATTCCTAGACATGACCCAGCGAAACGCCGGGACACGTATAATTTGTTTTTGACCGATATAACATTTCCCGTTGGTTTCATCCCATCGCGATTTTGACTGTCGCATAGTGTAATGAATAAATTAAAAAAAATAATTGCCATTGACAGAAAAACGTAAAAATGGAGTAAAACTCGCTGAAATCGAAGATGGAATATGCTCATTTAGGCTCATGCTCATTTGAAATTAAATATTACTTTCCATTCCGTTGTTATTTGTATCCAGGTAAAGTTTAACGGAATTAAATGGATCCTCCTTAATAAATTATGTTTTATAACTTCCCTGGCCAAACCAGTTGTTCGTTTTCATTTGTCTGAATTTTTTGTAAACAAATGGTTTTTAATCAATTGTAATTAGTTTTTTCATACGTTAGTGTAATTTCATTACCATTAGTAATGATTTTTCTAATGAAAAATATTTCATTACCATTAAATGGTAATGACATTTTTTTCATTTTCCATAGTATGAACTAATGGTAACGAAAATTCAATGGTAATGAAAAATGCCCATGTATGGTGCATTTATATGTACTATTTTGAGTCCGGACTTTTGCTTGGCAAGAATTCTAAGCATGTTAAAAACATTGTCTTTGGAACTAAAAATACCATCACGGATCATGAATTACAGAGTGGAAAGCAACACATTTGAATGTTATATGAATTAATGGTAATAAAAATGGAACGAAAATAACACAAGTATAAATACGAATGAGTAAATAATTTAAATAATTGTAACAGTAGAATAAAAAAAAAGAAAATTAAGTACATTAAATAATAGTAAAATGGACAGTTTTTATTATTATGCAATGAGAAATAGGCAATCAAATGAATTCCTTGTCATGAAAAATTATGTAAAAAACTTAAATTCAATTAACACTACTAATAACAAGTTTTGGTGCGATTTTTTTTATTAAAAATTATGTTTTCTATGAAATGAAAAAACTTGTTGAGTTTTATTTTTGCTTACCAGCACATAAGGCCAACGTAGAACCACAGCTTTGAAGAATTAATTCCTCTTTGAATGAATTCACTGTATTCGTTCAGTCAATTAAATAAAAATAAAATTAAGTTCAATGAATTAAATAATAAAAAACGCTCATTGAATTAAAAAAAAATTATGTTCACTGAATTGAAAAAAATGCGTTCACAGAATTAAACAAAAAAAATTCGTTCACTGAATTGAAAAAAAATCATTTAGTTGAAAAACAAAAATTACGTTCACTGAATTCAAAGCCTGTTTTCTGCCGTTCAGTAGAAGAAAACATTTATTTATAAATAAAATTTGTAATACGAGTCCTAAGCAATTTTACGGCGTTTGCTAGTACAAATAAATTATATATTAAGTGTTAGAGAAACCCGATGTTTTTTTGTAACTTGATTTTTTAATCATGTAGGTTGATAAACTGCATCGGATTTCTATAACACTCAATATATAATTTGTTTATTTTTACTAGCAAACGCTGTAAAATTGCTTAGTACTCGTATTACAAATTTTATTTATAAATAAAATTGAACGCGTTCACCAGTGAATTAATTCATTTGTAACAAAATAAATCGAACGAAAATAAATATGAATTAATTCCATTCAATATATGGTGCTTTGTGAATTAATTCACCGAATTTTTAATTCAGAATTGATAAACTTAATTAAGGAATTAATTCTTCAAAGCTCTACGTAGAACTTATATTTTCTTTAATTAAGGCGCAGTGGACCCCAAAAAGAAATAAATTGAATCCAGAAACTATTTCTGATTTTATTAGAACCAAATATAATTTTAATATGAATTTTCAAGAGTTTTATTAATATTTGAAGAAATGCAACAGTAATATATTGATTCAAACTGGAAGCGTGGAAAAATATTCATGAAATTCTTGATAATTCGTATCAAGAAATTATAAAAATGTACATTCCCGATATGTATGCAAAAAATTTGTTAGTCGTTGTTTTTTTTTCTGTATATTCAGGTACTACTAATTTTAGTTCAAAACGATTTGTTATATTTTTTGTGAAGTTTTTTTTAATGAAGGCCCAGTGGATGCCAGAAAAAATTTAATCCAGAAACTATTTCTAGTTATATTTCTGATATTATTAGAGTCAAATACACTTTTGATATCAATTTTCAAGAGTTTTATGAATATTTGAAGAAATGCGATAGTACAGGCACCTAGGGGGGGGCTTGGGGGCTCGAGCCCCCCGAAATGATTTGACAAATTTTAAAACGTAACAAAATATATCAAAAGCAATATTTTTTAAAAAATGTAATAAAATATATTATGCCATATATAATTTCATCTAATTAGATATCGGCCTTTATAATTTTAGATATGGTATATATGATTTTATATTACATAGCATGGCTGATCTTATTGCATATATAGTTGTATATAGAGCTATATCTTAATATATATGGCAGCATTTTACGAATATATAATTATATATGGTATCATTTAAACAATATATAACTATATATGGTGCCTGTTAAACAATATATTATCATATATGGTGGCATTTAAACAATATATGGCCATATATGGTACCTCATGATCAAAATTTTTAATACAGTTCCACATATGATAATATATGATTCTATATATAGTGCCATATATATTTATATATGGTATTATTTAAGTAATATATTACTATATATGGTGCCATTTAAACCATATATTATCATATATGGTGCCATTTCAATAATATATGCTCATATATAGTACCTTATGAACAACATTTTTAATACAGTTCCAGTTATGATAATATATGCTACCATCATCATTTAAACAACCCGAGTAAAAATAGTTACATTTAGTCATATATGTGATTAAGTTATATCTGTATAAATATACAGTTTCATCCGAAGAATGGCCCGATATATTTTTATCAATTGTTTATCAATTTTTATCTATATGTATCAGTTTAGATCTAACCTGATTAAATTATATGTTTAATAAATGTGTTTTTGACCTGATACAATTTTATCGGTTTGATCGTAATTGGTTCAATTTTATATAAATAAAATATAATTGTATCCGACATTTATCTTATACAATTGTATCAAAGTTTTAAACTGATATCCGGTCAAAATTGGGATATAACTGTATAATTTTGTGTACAAATTTATCTATTTGGACCTAAACTGATACCATGTGATAAAAACCAATAAATCTGATATAATTTCATCTGATTAACACATAATTTAATCAGGTCAGATCTGAAATGATGCAATTAGATAAAAACACTAATGTTTGGATTCGAAATTGGAATAGGTTAAAATGGGGCTTGTGTCAAAATTTTCTATAATGTGAGTCAGCGCACCAAATTTCATTAAAATATCTTAATATTTGCGACCTGCAGTTTGTAACCAAGCCAATTTTGGGGGGACCCTTATATGGGCGCTAGGTCTAAACATGGACCGATGTTCACCAAAATCAATAGGCTTAGTCCTTGGGCCAACGTAGGTCTGTGTACCAAATTTCATCAAAATATCTTAATATTTGCGACCTGCAGCGTATAAACAATATAATTTTGGGGGGACCCTTATATGGGCACTAGGTCTAAACATGGACCGGTGCTAACCAAAATCAATAGGCTTCATCCTTGGGCTGACATAGGTCGGTGTACCAAATTTCATCAAAATATCTTAATATTTGCGACATGCAGCGTATAAACAGTACAATTTTGGTAGGACCTTATATGGGCACTAGGTCTAAACATGGACCGATGTTCACCAAAATCAATAGGCTGTGTTATTGGGCCAACATAGGTCTGTGTACCAAATTTCATCAAAATATCTTAATATTTGCGACCTGCAGCGTATAAACAATATAATTTTGGGGGGACCCTTATATGGGCACTAGGTCTAAACATGGACCGGTGGTAACCAACATCAATAGGCTTCATCCTTGGGCTGACATAGGTCGTTGTACCAAATTTCATCAAAATATCTTAATATTTGCGACCTGCAGCGTATAAACAGTATAATTTTGGTAGGACCCTTATATGGGTACTAGGTAGGGCTTGGGGTTCGGGAATTCCCTGGCGGGAATTCCCGGGAAAATAATATATTTTTCCCGGAAAAACGGGAAATTTTAAAAATATTAAATTTTTAAATTGTTTTTGTTTCGAATAGGATTTTTTAATTTTAGTCATTAAAAACATTTTAAATACCAAAACAAAAATGTCATTGTTAAAATCTTTTAAAAGGGAATACATTTATTTGACACACAAATAAAGTCTTTGCCAAGTAATAAGGAGCATTTCAACTAATAAAGATTTTTCGCATAACTTATTCAAAATTTAAGTAGTAAAACCTAAAAACTTGGTAAAGTGTTTAAAAGAAATATGAAAAAAAAGCTTTGTTTCTTACAAATAATCGCCCTTACTATCTAAATTTTTCAAATGTATAATTTAGGTAAAATCGACTTTAGTTAAAATATTGGGTGGCACTATACCTTGACTTGGTTTATTTTTGGAGCATTCTGATTGGTTAATTTATTTTCAACCAATCAAAACATTTGAAAATATAAATATTTTTGTAAGGTTTTCATACACAAAATGAACAAAACCGTTTGATTAAAAATAAAGTCGACTTTAAATTTAAAATACGCCTTTATATTAAGGGTCAATAATTTTATAACTAACGTTTTCATTAATAAATTTGGTTATCCGACATCTAAATTTGGTTTAAAAAAAAAAAAAAAATTGATGGTCATGCAACTTGAAGAAAACAACAAGAATAACGTTTCAGCTAAAATTAGCAAAGTACCTGAAGAAAAAAGTGTAAGCTGAATAGGCATTAAAGGTTTTATGGTAGGGCAAACATTTCCTGAAATTGTATCCAAATTAGCTGCAGTCAATCCGCACCATAACTAGATCTTCGTTTATTCGAGAAAGTTTTTATAATAAAAACCTGGCATTGCAAAAAAATGAAACCGATGTAAAGAACATTATATTAAATTACTACAATCATGTAAAAGATATCATGATAAAAGAAATATCGAGCAATATTTCTAACAATAGGAGATTTACTATAATCTTACATGAATGGGCAAGAATATCACAAAAGAGATATTTAAACATATGTATAAACGGAAATAATTCATTTTATAACCTGGGGTTGGTTTATATATCAGGAAGATGTAATGCTGATGAAATAAGAAGAATTGTAGAAATAAGCCTAGAAGAGTTTTATTTGTCTTTGGAAAATAACATTGTGGCCACCATAGGCCAAGTGTGATGAAACGGTTTGTTTCCGACAGTCCAGTAGTAGGTTCCTGCTGGAATCATGCAATTCATTTGGCAGTGCTGCGAGTAATTTATGTGAAATCAAATGTTCAACATTCTGATATTTTTTACTTTGAATTCTCACTACACAGACTGCATTTGTACTGTAATAGTGTTTTTTTTTTAACAAAAATTACTTATATAGGTGGTTTTCATTACCAATTTTGTTCAAAAATATTTGATTCCCGGGAAAAGTCCGGGAAATCCCAAACTCTAGTACTAGGTCTAAACATGGACCGATGTTCACCAAAGACAATAGGCTGTGTTATTGGGCCAATATAGGTCTGTGTACCAAATTTCATCGAAATATCTTAATATTTGCGACCTGCAGCGTATAAACAGTATAATTTTGGTAGGACCTTTATATGGGCACTAGGTCTAAACATGGACCGATGTTCACCAAAATCAATAGTCGTCCTTGGGCCGATATAAGTCGGTATAGCAAGTTTCATCAAAATATCTTAATATTTGCGACCTGTAGAGTGCGCACAAGAATGCATGGACAGACAGACAGACGGACGGACATCGTTAAATCGAAATAAAAAAAATTCTGAGCCGATCGGTATACTATAAGGTGGGTCTAGGACCAATATTTTTTGGTGTTACAAACATCAGCACAAACTTATAATACCCTGACCACATAGTGGTGTAGGGTATAATAATTTCACTGTTAAAATCAAGTAACAAAACTATGATATACAGTATTTAAATTGTTTAATCCATTTTTTACCAACATATCTCCAAAGACATGTCCACATATCCTTCTACGAAGTTTTGTCAGAAAATTAGCACGGAATCCATGCTTGGCAGAAAATGGGTAAAACAATATACTCCATATCACAAATGGATTGCAGAAAATTTTAAGTATTGACAAAAAACTGATATTTTTGATAATTGAAATCAACTAGAAATCAAATTACACTTTAAATATATTCATTTTGTTTAGAACTTAGAAAATGCGTTAGAAATTAAATTTTCCTTTATGGTTATTAGCCACTCTTAGTTGTAATATTAAACAAGTTTTAAAAACCTTTAGGACCTAACAGATATTTTTGGGTTCTTACAGATATTTTTATAAAATTTTCTGCCTCTGTCTCCTATTAACTTCTCTTTTTACTAATTAAAAAAAAAACTTTTTTTATTAATTAAAAAAAATTGTAAAAGGGACAGCTGGTGCAATGATAAACAAATAACACCATTGTGAAAATTCTAAGTTTTAATTAAGCAAAGAACTACACAAAATAAAACTTCTATATATAAAAATTAACTGAACGAAGTCAAAAAAACTTTTAAATGCAAAAAATATGTGTTTCTGTGCGATTTTTGAGACTAAAACTATACGCATTTTAATTTTTTTTTTCTTTTAAATAGTTTTGGGTTAGAAAAGTGATTTTGTGCGTTCCCGTACTTTTGGGTAATTTTGACTTTTAGATAGAGGATTTTGTGATTACTCTCATTTTATTGAACTTTACACAAAAAGTAAAGGAGCACACTTAACTTAAAATAACGAAATAAATTCCTAGCTACGTGCCTGGATAGTAATATGTTGATTCAAATTGGAATCGTTGAAAAACATTCCTTAAACCCTTTACATTTCGTACCAAGAAATTATAGAAATGTACATTCCTGAAAATGTATGCAATGAAATGGTTAATCGTTATGTTTTTTGTTTATTTAAAGTTCACTAATTAGAAGTTCAGAATGATTTTTTGTTTTTTGTGAATTTTTTTCTAGTGGGAATAAAAATTGTTTTATTTATAAAATAAATTCTTATTTGTATATTTTATCGCGTTGTTGATTTTTGTAAAATTAATTTATTAAAAAAAAATTGTCCTCTTTTTTAAGAAAAATTTCCTCTTTTTTTAAGGTAGTGCATTACACATGGTTCTTAAGAAGAATGGAGAATGAAGACTATGTGGCGACTAACGTAGGCGCAACTATCAAACAATTGCCGATCGTTATCCGATACCGCACTATGCGCCCATAATCGGCGCTAAAGTAACTAATAATAATAATAGACCTCGTACGTGCTTATAATCAAATCCCGGTAGCGAAAGATGATATACCAAAAACTGTTATAGTAACACCCTTTGGACTTTTTGAATTTGAGTACATGACTTTCGGCTTGCGAAACGCTGCTCAGACTTTCCAACGGTTTATGCATCAAGTTTTTCAAGGTTTGGATTTTTGTTTTGTCTACCTTGATGATGTTCTCGTTGCATCTAAAGATGAACGCGAACATTTTGAACACCTACTACTATTATTTCAACATCTTAATGATTTTGGTATTGTTGTCGACTTCAACATATGCAAATTTGGCGAAGAAGAACTAGAATTTCTTGGACATCTGGTTTCTAAAAATGGCATACGTCCTCTTCCTGATAAGGTTAGAGCGATTCTCGATTTCCCTCAACCACAAACCGTTAAAGAAGTTAGAAGATTTCTTGCTATGACAAACTTCTATAGAAGATTTTTACCGGATGCAGCATCCATTCAAATACCTCTTATTTTTTTTTTTGTTGAACCAACACTCAGGGGATGCCCCCTATTAACGCAGTGCATTTTGTTGGTATTAGGAAAATAGGTTATGGGGAGGAGGAAAGAAGGAGTAGTGTTTGTGAATATTTGATTTGAATTTCTCTACATTGTAGGTAACAGGGAAGACTTCTGCGGGGAGTTTATTCCACATACGGCTGGTGCGACTGATAAACGAATTCTCTCTGTAATGCGTTGTGCGATCCACTGGACAATCGACTACAAACGGATGTGCTCTACTTGATAGGCGAGTATTACGAATAAAAACTCGGGCTCTGGGGATAAGTTCACTTATCTCAGCAGAACACTACCCATGGTAATATCGATAGAACAGAGTCACACAACCCACATTCCGACGATGCTCCAATGAGTCAATAGATCTGGATACTCTACTGTCATTGATAAGCGCCGATGCCCTCCTTTGCACACGGTCCAGAAGCTCCAAAATAGAATTCGAAGCTCCATATATGGGAGTTGTATTCCATTTTCGGTCGGATATAGGTGGTATAAATATTGAGTAAATCGGATGGAGTGAAGTACTTCTTGCACCGACGTAGAAAACCTAGATACTTGAATGCTTCTTTCGACACTTGGAAAACATGCTTATTCCAACGAACGTCACATTGAATATTCATGCCCAGAACATCAAGAGTATCCGATTCCTCAGAATCGATATCACCCATATTTACAGATGGCAGGGTCAACATACAACATTGGGTCTTGCGTGCATTAAAGTCGACCTTATTCACACGACCCCACTCTGAGATTGTAGAAAGGTCGCGATTGAGTGTGTCATTCATAATTTACCTTTTGCCCCCAATCTCCTCAAGGCTTGGCCTACTATTGAAGGAAAATGAATGACAAATGTTGCTGTCATCTGCAAAAGAGTAGATAAGGTTGAAAGTTTGACCAAGAAGGTCGTTGAGAAAGATAAGAAATAGGGAAGGAGAAAGAACAGAACCCTGCGGTACCCCTGAATTCAGCTGAAACTCGTCGGATGAGATCCCATCTATAACAACACGAATAGTGCGATCTCTGAGAAAGCTCGAAATAAAACGAGCGAAGTCATTACCCACACCAAAAGCAATAAGCTTTGATACAAGCGCCCCGTGCCATACACGATCAAAGGCCTTTGAAATATCCAGAGCAACCACTTTACTCTCACCAAAAAGATAATAAAAAGAACGACAAAACTCAGATTGTTTGGACCTAGCTAATTGTGCTTTACTAACTTTCCCTTCAGAAAATCTTAAAATTTGTTTCATGGTTGATGCTTCAGATACAGCTGAAAAAAAGTATTCAACTTTTGACAGAGAACTACCCGCTGCTACTCAAATATTATCGCCATATGCTTGAGGGAAGATATTTTATAATTTTTACCGATCACAAACCTCTCATGTTTGCACTCAAGAAATCTTCAGATAATGCTACAACACGCCAAATTCGTCAGCTGGATTTTTTGACTCAATTTACAACAGATATACGTCATATTAATGGAAAAGACAACATATTAGCCGATTGCCTTCCTAGAATCTATACAATTTCCTTACCTTCAGTAAACGATTATGGTAAATTTACATCATGTCAAGAAAACGATTTGGAGTTGCAACTTTCCTCAAAAAAGAACAACCAACATTCCTTATTTTAAAACCTCTTTTCGTCCTTCCAAATAGTAAAGCTATTTACTGTGATGTTTCATGTAAAAATGGAAGACCGTTTGTCCCTAAAGAGTTTCGTCGTACAGTGTTTAATACCACCCACAATCTGTCACATAATGGTGTCAAATCTACAATCAAGTAAATTCAGCAACGTTTTGTGTAATATAAAAAAACAAATAAAATTTTGGACTCAAAAATGTTTACAATGTCGCAACCGAATTGAAATCGAATTCGATTGCCACAATTGAATTCGGTTGCTGCAATGGAATTGTTTTGAGAGTGAAATAAATAAAATTAAAGTTTTCACAAAAGTTTATGAAAAATTCCATTAATTCGACGAAAAGTTTCATTGGACGAGTTCAAGTGAAACTTCACTAGTTTTATTCAAAAATTCATTAATAGCATGCATATAATTTTCTCAGTGTAGTTTATAAGGTTTTACGTATCAAACATTTTAAAGTTGTCAGTAAAAATATTGCAATCGTTAATGGCAACCGAAACCATGCGGTTATCGGTAAGGGTAACGCTGTTTTAGATTATTTCATTATCGGTATTTTAAGGGTAACGCTATTTCATTTATTTTGGTATCGGTATTTGAAGGTTAACGATATTTTGATTATTTCGGTAACGGTATTTTAATGATAACATTATTTTGGTTATTTCGGTATCGGTATTTTAAGGTTAATGGTATTTCAGTTATTTCAGTAGCGGTATTTTAAGATTAACGGTAGTAAGCTTTTTCGATGCACGCAGCAAATTTCTTTACAAAAAATAAATGAAAATAACAAGAAAAAAAATTTGTCAACTTATTGTATGCAAAATACTGAATATCCACGTGCAATTAGCTAAAGCAGAGAATTAAAAATAACGGTAACGGTATTTTAAGGATAACGGAATTTCGTTTATTTCGGTAACGGTATTTTAATGGTATCGATAAGGATAACGGTATTTCAGTTGTTTCGGTAACGGACTTTTAAGGATAACTGTATTTCGATTATTTCTTCAACAGTATTTTAGAAATAACGGTTATCAGTTGAAATTGTTTTGAATAGATAACGGTATTTTAGAGGTATTGCCTGCCAACCCCGATTTTTAAAGACTTTAATGGACAAAACTTTTCTGAAAATTTATTTTTGGTGTTTCAGATTTAGATGAGATTTAGATCTCTGGAATACGCATGGTTGAACAAAACACTTTCTACAAGAAACTTTTTTTTAAGATATTGTCGAAAATATGCAAATCATTTACCGTTTCAAGGTACACTCGTTTCATGGTACACCACTTCCACCTACAAATTACAATTTCGAGCCAAAAATTTCCTAATCTTGCAACCAACACTAGTTGCATATGACTACATACATATTCTTACAGTAGTAAACGTTTAAACCAGTTTTTTTCATACACTTCTTGTAGTTTTACTTAGCATTGTTAGTTGGCTTAAAGCAATTTTATTTATTTTTAGAATATATAAAAACGCATTTCACAAATGGCCATAGACAGAAGAAATACGAATACGCTTACGAACAAATTAACTGAATGATGTGGATGAATTGAAATAAAATAACACAAACGACCTTGTAGACGAACGTTTACATTACGTTATTATTTGGCCGATCCTTAAAAATTTCAACAGAAATGTTAAAGACTTTGTCAAAAAGACATATACGTTCAATGCATACAGTGGGTGACAATACAGTAAAAGTTTTAAAAATGTTTATATTTTTTCAACTTTGTTGGCCAGTTGGAAATTTTTGGGTGTAAATGTAAAACTTTTTTTTTTATAAGTTGATAATTTGATAAATTAAAATATTGGATCAAAATAGCTAAACTTCATTTTAAGATGTTGATAAACCACTTGAAACTTTTACTCAGGGAGATACGATATAACAACCTAAACTACTGACAGGAAGTTGGGCGCTAAAATGTAATATTACCTGAGCAACTATTTAGCATCAGTTTAGTTTCAGCTGAGCCTGTACTTGAGAAGTTAAACATTTTTAAAAAGTGTGCAAATTAAAGAAAGAAGCGCCCAATATTTACTACAGAGTAATTAAAAATAAAGCGCCAATGACACAATTTCGCTTTTTTAAATATTTGTTATTTATTTTAAAGTTAAAAATGTGATTTTCTTACTTTGAAAACAAAGTACGCTGTAATATTTTATTTAAAAACATATATGGGTCATTCCATCTCAAATCGACCAATCGTTGGAATAGACCCATTTCGATTTGAATGAATTTTGGTCAGAACTTTTCTTTCATCATATAACGAAGTTTTGCCAAAGGAAAAAAATTAAAAATTGTTTTTCCAAAGTTATGCAATATTTAAAATTAAAAAAATGCCATAATTTTTCGCAGTTTATTTTTTGAATATCTCGAAAACTATAACAGCTACAACAACGGTTCTTATCTCGTTTTAAAGAAGATATTTAGGGATTTAAATTAGGGATCTAGACCATGCAATTATCTATAAAAACTGTTGTGATACTTTTTTTCCTACGTAGCACCATTCCTGAGAAATCCCGATTTAAGTCATTGAAAATACTAATACACTCAAAACAATAAGTCTGTTGGCTGAACAGAAAAATTTGTTACTTTAACAGATTATTTTTCACAATTTGTAAAATACGTTTGGGATTTTAGCATATTTAATTCCTTTAATTCAATTAATGTATATCCCGATATAAATACAAAAAAAACTAATATGCAAGTGCTTGTGCAAATTTGAATGTTATGTTGCATTTACATCTGCACCCAAATCCCGAGATTTTGACTAAAATTGAGATTTCAGTGCAAATCTCATGTGAAATCCCGAGATTCCCCCCGTAAATTTGCGAGATTTCTAAGAAATCTCATGAAAATCTCACAAATGTGGAGACTTTTACAGAATACAACACTGCGTTTCGCTTAATTTGTAGAGTTTTTGCATGAAAAAGTGGCAATGAAGGTCAACAACTGACTAAAAAAATAACCTAAAAATAACACAAAATAATGAAATAAAAAAATAATTATAAATATAATAAATCGACACCATAGATTCAATACTCTATATCTGCAAAAATACAATTGTTCAGGAGAGCAATAAAACTGATTCACTTGCTTATAAGATCTTTTTGCATCAATCTGTCTTCTAGAATATTATTTAAAAATGGCAACTTATTCCTACATATACTTATTTTGAAATTATTTGCGTTATTTACGTCGCTAATGCAGATGTAGAGTTCTGAAATAAAATTTTTATGTAATTTTATGATAACACAGTAGCACATTTTTCAACTTCAAAATCTTGAACCAATTGAGAAGACCCCCAAAATCTGAAAGTTTATGATAGTAGAAGAAAAACCCTAGCTGGGTTTTGAATTACTAGCTAAGGTTTTTTTTAAATTCAGTTTTGAAGTTTTCGACTAGGCGGAGGATTTTAGTACATTTTTCAAAGAACATGTACTGATTCTTAAGTCTATATCTCGTGAACTATTCGAAATATTGCTTTTCTCGCTTCAGCAAATTTGTACCTCTTAATTACCCAGTGTAGAAAATCATTACCAGATATGTGGTTATGCAACTACATACTTGGTAATGGTAACTAGTTACTTTTGTTATTACATTTCTTATTACCTTTGTATGGCGATGTCGCGAAAAATAATGAGTTATGCTTACAAACCAGCATACGAAAAATCTACAAATATGTCATTACCAGTACGGACAAAAAGAATGAGTCTATAAATAGATTTGAAAAAAAAAAAATTTATAAAAAAAATATTTTTTATTGTAAATTTTTTTTTTAATTTAAATTTCCTAGTGCGGGAATCGAACCTGCGACTTCGGGTTACCAGCCAATAGCTCTACCATCTGAGCTATCTCGACATTTAATGTTTGATAGATAAAAACTTAATTGACCTGCTGCACACAAGTCACCTTACTCGCCAACATACAAAAAATCAAAAAATATTTGGTTACATATATCCTTATATTGAGTCTAAAAATAGATTTAAAAAAATTTTCAAAAAATCTAGAAAATTACTTTCTATTTACAATAATGATAAAAATAAATCATTATCAGTAACTCATTATTATATGTTTTAAAATAATGCAGAAATTTTGTGGGTGTCATTACTGGTAGCCCAAAAAATAATGATGTCATTACTGGGTAGATCTAAAAATTTTGCCTTGAGAAAAAATCAAAAAAACAACAACATCTTACTCAAAAACGTAAAATTTCGTCATAATACCCTACACCACTACGTGGTCAGGGTATTATAAGTTTGTGCTAACACCAAAAAATATTGGTCCTAGACCCACCTTATAGTATACCGATCGGCTCAGAATTTTTTAACCCATTCGAATTTCTGATCCAAACATTAGTTGGCTTTTAACCAGACTGGTGTAGGGTATTGTATAGTCGGCATGTCCGACTTTAACCTTTTTACTCGTTTTCTATGGTTTTTCACACTTATTTCAGAAATTGCTACGAACTCGACCAGACAATATATGACAAAAAGATTGTTCAGTAACCTGTCCTAGGATTTGTCTTGTGACATGTCACGAGGGGTCAATTTCACCCTCCTTTGACAACGTCATGTAAAAGTGACCACTTTATTTGATATAAAGGGGCCAGTTCGGTGACAGTTTGTTAAAATTTTACGTTTTTTGACAGTTTTGCTGTTTTGAGTAAGATGTTGTTGTTTTTTAGATTTTACCTCAAGGCAAAATTTTTAGATCTAATTAGGAGGTAAAAATTTGCTGAAGAGAGAAATGCAATATTTCGAATAGTTCACGAGATATAGACTTAAGAATCAGTACATGTTCTTTGAAAAATGTACTAAAATCCTCCTCCCAGTCGAAAACTTCAAAAATTAATTTAAAAAAAACCTTAGCTAATAATTCAAAACACAGCTAGGGTTGTTCTTCTACCATCATAAGCTTTGAGATTTTGGGGGTCTCAATTGGTTCAAGATTTTAGTGCTGCACTGTGTAATACTAGTAGATATGTATATGTAAATATTTATATCCCGATAAAAATAAAAATAAAAAAATGTATTCCCGTTTTTTGGCTTAAAATAAAATTTGTTGATTATTTTTGTTAAATTTAACAAATCTAAATTTAAGTAAAAAATTTGTAAAACTAGTTTTATCTGCAATTGTACTGAGGCGTAAAATTTACTCAAATTTAGGGTCTCCGGATCCTCTCCGTGCCTAGTTCATATCATGTGAGGGCAGATAAGGCCAATCCGCTGCAGCAAACATTTTGTCCGTTTTGTTCTATCTCGCTTAGTTTTCCAGATATGGGGCATTTTATGCATTTCAACATTTTTATTAAAAATTTCCGAGGGTCCAGGCCCCGCCAAGGTCCATTTTTGGATAGATATAACCCCTTTCGGTGGGGTATTACATGGATCATCAATTTTGCTCTTTCTTCTCCAGATATGGGCCATTTAAAAAATTGGGAGGGAAAGAAATAGCGCCATCTTTAAAACTTCGGATACATTGGTGGCCTCATCTACCGGGTAATAACAGTAACATGAAAATATTATATTTTAACAATAAATTTTGTAAAATTTAACGAATGAGTTTTTAAAAATTAGTTATATATAGTTTTGAAAATTAACACTTAAAATTAATTAAAGTACTGAGGATTTTTAGTATTGTGTTAAATGAAGTCAAATCGATTTGAAACCGGGTTGACCGATTTTTCTACTGACGTATTATTTTAAGTGTATGTTCCCCAAATTTAATTTTAACACAATTATTATGTATATGGGTGAAATCAAAAAATGTGATAAGTATTTGGGCCAAATTTTTGAGAAGCAAAAAGTGTTAATTTTTCGGTTTTTATACCCTACACCACTATGTGGTCAGGGTATTATAAGTTTGTGCTGATGTTTGTAACACCAAAAAATATTGGTCTTAGACCCACCTTATAGTATACCGATCGGTTCAGAATTTTTATTTATTTCGATTTAACGATGTCCGTCCGTCCGTCCGTCTGTCTGTCTGTCCATGCAATCTTGTGCGCACTCTACAGGTCGCAACTATTAAGATATTTTGATGAAATTTGGTACGCAGACCTACGTTGGGCGAAGGACGAACAAGTTTGATTTTGGTGAACATCGGTCCATGTTTAGACCTAGTGCCCATATAAGGGTCCTACCAAAATTATACTGTTTATACGCTGCAGGTCGTAAATATTAAGATATTTTGATGAAATTTGGTACACAGACCTATATTGGCCCAATAACGCAGCCTATTGATTTTGGTGAACATCGGTCCATGTTTAGACCTAGTGCGCATATAAGGGTCCTACCAAAATTATACTGTTTATAAGCTGCAGGTCGTAAATATTAAGATATTTTGATGAAATTTGGTACACAGACATACATTAGCCCAATAACGCAGCATATTGATTTTGGTGAACATCGGTCCATGTTTAGACCTAGTGCCCATATAAGGGTCCTACCAAAATTATACTGTTTACACGCTGCAGGTCGTAAATATTAAGATATTTTGATGAAATTTGGTACACAGACCTACATTGGCCCAATAACGCAGCCTATTGATTTTGGTGAACATCGGTCCCTGTTTAGACCTAGTGCCCATATAAGGGTCCTACCAAAAATTATACTGTTTATACGCTGCAGGTCGTAAATATTAAGATATTTTGATGAAATTTGGTACACAAACCTGCATTGGCCCAATAACGCAGCCTATTGATTTTGGTGAACATCGGTCCATGTTTAGACCTAGTGCCCATATAAGGGTTCTACCAAAATTATACTGTTTATACGCTGCAGGTCGCAAATATTAAGATATTTTGATGAAATTTGGTACACAGACCTATATTGGCCCAATAACGCAGCCTATTGATTTTGGTGAACATCGGTCCATGTTTAGACCTAGTGCCCATATAAGGGTTCTACTAAAATTATACTGTTTATACGCTGCAGGTCGCAAATATTAAGATATTTTGATGAAATATGGTACACAGACCTATATTGGCCCAATAACGCAGCCTATTGATTTTGGTGAACATCGGTCCATGTTTAGACCTAGTGCCCATATAAGGGTCCTACCAAAATTATACTGTTTATACGCTGCAGGTCGCAAATATTAAGATATTTTGATGAAATTTGGTACATAGACCTATGTTGGCCCGAGGACGAAGCCTATTGATTTTGGTGAACATCGGTCCATGCTTAGAACTAGTGCCCATATAAGGGTCCCCCCAAAATTGGCTTGGTTACAAACTGCAGGTCGCAAATATTAAAATATTTTAATGAAATTTGGTGCGCTGACTCACATTATAGAAAATTTTGACACGAGCCCCATTTACACCCATTCGAATTTCGGATCCAAACATTAGTTGGCTTTTACCCAGACTGGTGTAAGGTATTGTATAGTCGGCATGCCCGACTTTAAGTTGTTTACTCGTTTCTTAATGGAATCAGTAAGTTTAGTCATTATAAACCTAATTGCAAAAAATCTGTTCTACAAGTTGTCACAATAACTTTTTTTGCACAATTTTAATTTTTTTTTGTGGTAACGGAGTTTACATTTCCACAAGCCAAAGATATAACAAAAAAAATTGTGTACGCATTTTCGTAATTTTATTTCATTTATCAAAATAATGTCAGTAATGACTCGAAATGTCGATTCCAAACCAATGAAATGCAAAATCAATCGTTTTTCGCTCCTGCAGTTTAGGAAAAAAACTGATAACTTTTTTTGATTTGACGCAAAGTGATTAGTGGAATCATCTTTTGACGCATAAATATTAGTTGAATCACCTCTGTTTATGGTTATTTTAAAATATTTTAAACATTTACCTACATTTTTATACCCTACACCACTATGTGGTCAGGGTATAAGTTTGTGCTGATGTTTGTAACTCCAAAAAATATTGGTCGTAGACCCACCTTATAGTATACCGATCGGCTCAGAATTTTTTTTTATTTCGATTTAACGATGTCCGTCTGTCCGTCCGTCCGTCTGTCTGTCCATGCAATCTTGTGCGCACTCTACAGGTCGCAAATATTAAGATACTTTGATGAAATTTGGTACGCAGACCTATGTTGGCCCAAGGACGCAGCCTATTGATTTTGGTGAACATCGGTCCATGTTTAGACCTAGTGCCCATATAAGGGTCCCACCAAAATTATATTTTTTATACGCTGCAGGTCGCAAATATTAAGATATTTTGATGAAATTTGGTACATAGACCTATGTTGGCCCAAGGACGAAGCCTATTGATTTTGGTGAACATCGGTCCATGTTTAGAACTAGTGCCCATATAAGGGTCCCACCAAA
Source organism: Leucophora obtusa (assembly GCA_949987735.1). Classification (NCBI taxonomy): domain Eukaryota; kingdom Metazoa; phylum Arthropoda; class Insecta; order Diptera; family Anthomyiidae; genus Leucophora; species Leucophora obtusa. The sequence goes on along the minus strand of OX465295.1, from coordinate 226,436,234 downwards.
ATTGGCTTGGTTACAAACTGCAGGTCACAAATATTAAGATATTTTAATGAAATTTGGTGCGCTGACTCACATTATAGAAAATTTTGACACAAGCTTCATTTTAACCCATTCGAATTTCGGATCCAAACATTAGTTGGCTTTTAACCAGGCTGGTGTAGGGTATTGTATAGTCGGCATGCCCGACTTTAACCTTTTTACTCGTTTTTAATGCAATCTGATGCAAACAATTTTGATTACGGAGTTTACAGTAACGGAGTTTACATTTGGTTACTTTTTTCGTTTTCTTTCAGAAACGCTTTTTTATAATTTTCTTTCCGAAACAAAATCGTATGATGCCTACAAGGTGAATCAAAATATGCCATTGTTTTTTTACTCGTTAAATAGTTTGGTGTAAAAATTAGGAACGGAGTTTACATTTTTTCAAATCTTATTAAAGATATTTTTTCATCTCGAGAATGATACATGCTGCAGAAAAACTTCAAGTCTGTTATACTAGATGATTACATACAGTCCAACGATCATTTGAGTATAAATAATATTATACTTTTCGCAATATATTTAATAGATAACTCCAAAATTCTGGTGTATGCATTTTTATTAATAATTATGACGAAAAATCGTTACAGAGTTGAAGTCGTGTTAGCATAGATATACGAAAAAGTTTGTAAAATGTATTAGTTTTAAAAACGTTACTTTTCCTCTTCATAAAAATTCTTACAGTTACGGTGGGTCTCATACTGTGGGTTTAACTTTAACTTAACTATAAACAAAAGAAAATGTCAAAAAATATACACAAAACAACAAAAAATTTTTGGGTTAACTATTAACTAAAGTTTAAACCTGCAGTATGAGACCCACCGTTAGTGTTTAGCTTCATTGGTTATTAAAATATAAGCTACTAAATTTTAAAAACCTTATGAGTTACTGGTTACGGAGTTAACATTTGGCCTATAAAATTGGTCACAAATTTTTTGTATTAACCAAAAATTGGTCAGATTGTTATAAATTTTGTAAAACAGGTGACAATGGGCTGATATATACGGAAATATATAACTCAAATGTAATCTATACATTAGAAATTAGCTCGTTACATGGTTTTTATCACATTTTTTGATATCACCCATATAATGTGTATATGTTACTATTACCAATTATTCGACGTAGGCGGTTAACCGGTTAATGCTTTATTCGAAAAATCTCTAAATTGGTTAACCGGTTATTCGGGTCGGTTAATAGAGAAAATTGGCGATTAATCGTTTAATCCAAAATTAATGTATTTCCTTATTTTTTGTCAATAAAATTTTGTTAAATACCAATATGACATACACTGAGTGAATTATATGCATGATATTAAAGAATTTTTGCATAAAAATAACGAAGTTGCACTGGAACTCGTCCATTGAATCTTTTCTTTGAATTAATTGAATTTTTCATAAAATGTATAAAATTTCATTTCGTTTATTAAAATTTTCATACACTCAATGAAAAAGTTTCATTAAAACTAGATTCATAAACTATATGAAGCTTTTTCATCTTATTTATGAAATTTTTCATTTACTTTGTGAAAAATTTCATCGAAACTCGTCCACCAAAATTCTCTCTGTTTATAAACTCGATTTATTTAAAAAAAAAGTTTTCATATTCTAAGGTTAAAAAGTTTCGGAATTTGAGATTTTTTAAATTGAAACATTTCTTGTACTACTAAAAAACGGAATAATTCTCTCCCTTGATGGCCTAACCGAAACCTTCGGCTAGAAACCCGTAATCTATAATATGTTTTCTTTGGAGTATGGGCTAACTTATCGACAAGGCATTTTTATTACTTTGGACAGGAACGTGGTAAAAATGGTGGCTTAAATGGGGAAAATTGCCCCCCCCCCCCCCCCTGAACATCTGCGTCTTTAGCTAGAAACCTAAAATTTAAAGAACGAGTGTATATGGAACACTAAAATTAAGAAACTTATTAGGAAACGAGTGGAATTGAAACACTTTCACAAGTAGAACGAAATGGATTGAGGAGCGAGATGGCATATAATGGGGAACGAGTGGAATTGAAACACTGCAGTTAAAAGAGGAATGGAACGGAGCAAGTGCAAAGAAATGGAAATAGAAGCGACTGATATGAATATCGATACACAAGACAGTAGGAACGAAATGGAAAGAAACGGCGAATGAGTGGAATTGGAATAACAGATAATGGGAACGAAATGCAATGGAATGGTGAACGAAATTAAATCTTGGAAGGAGTTGCATTGGAACACTAAAATTGTTAAACAGAATGGAATGGAATTTGAATGACTCAAACTGCCGGAGTTTGGTACTTGAAATTTCGCATGCGATTGAGGCAAGATTATATATATTTGGGATTTTTACTGGGAGGAACAAAAAGGGGTGAAGAACTCCTTTTAATTACCTGTTCAAACACTATCCACGGAATATGAAATTTATGTAGCATTGAAACATACTCTCCAAAAAGTAAAACAAATTTTCTAAAAGAGAAAAAACCTTAGAAAAGGAATGGAACTTATATATTCTGATATTTAAACTACAGGTAACGAAGCACCGGTGGAAGAAACCGACGCAGTAAATTTTCCAACAAAATTTGTGAATTTACTTGAATTGCCAGGTCTACCTTTACATAAACTGGAATTAAAAAAAAACTTTAAGGCACACTAACAACGTAGCGGGCTTTGCCCGCTATCTTTAATATTATAAAAAGCTTTCCAACCCTGCTTTACGTTATATATTTTCATTCAAAACACAAACGAAGAAAACTACTTACGGGTCTATCTACCTAAGTTCGCACTTTACCAAAATATCTTGACATACACACGTATATTGCAATTTATAATGGATTCATTACTACCCAGTGTAGAAAATCATTACTAGATATGTGGTTATGTAACTACATACTTGGTAATGGTAACTACTTACTTTTGTTATTACATTTCTTATTACCTTTATATGGCGATGTCGCGAAAAATAATGAGTTGTCGTTACACACCAGAATACGAAAAATCAAAAAATATATCGTTACCTATGTGCTTACCAGTACTGACAAAAATAATGGGTCTAAAAATAGATTTTCTAAAAAATAAATTATATAAAAAAAATATTTTTTAATGTATTTTTTTTTAAATAAAACTTGCTGGTGCGGGAATCGAACCTGGGTCTACAGATTGCCAGTCAACAGCTCTACCATCTGAGCTATATCGACATGTAATATTTAATAGATAAAAACGCAATTGACCTGCTGCACACAATTAAGCTTATTTTATTTTAAAGATAATATTTTAAAGATGAAAACATTAAGGGGACTCACGATGGGTATTTCAAACGATGCAAATGTTGCAAATGATTGCAAAAAAAACAACGATTGCATCAACACAACATCAAAATGTATGTATTTGCAATTTGCTTTATTTTTTTTCATTTGCAATAAAAAACCCTTTAGCAAAAATCACTTTGCATATAAGCTAAGTTGCAAATAAAACAAAACAAAACATCTATTTTTAACATATCAGCCGCCATATTATTATTTATAAACATCTAAGCATAAAGTCGCAAGGTTAGCTTTCAATAAAACGCACATAGCGTGGACTAAAAATTGGCACAATGCCATTTCTTCAGACGAAAAAAAATTTAAGCTGGATTGACCTGATGGTTTTAGTTGTTATTGTCCAAGAATTTGTCATAACTAGGCCAACCAAAAATCAGACAGGGCATGTTTTTTATTTGAAGAGATAGAACAGTTTAGATTAAATACAAGTTCTGATCTTAAAAATATAAGAATTTTAAGCTGTATTTGTTATAGCTTTTTTTTTTGCTTATTTTATCTAATTTTGCTTGTTTTTGCTTATTTTGTAAATATTGGCTTATTTTTGCTATTTTCTTTGAAAAATAAGCTTATTTTAGCTTTTATAGCGAAAATAGAGCATAGTTTGCTTTTTTTTCATAAAATCAGTCATTTTTAAAATTATTTTAAGTCGACATAAATTTTTTTATTTAAAATTTGTTTTTTTTAAATTTATTTTAAATTAAAAAATTTCTTGTTAAAATAAACTTTTTATTTTTCCAATCTGAATTCTAATAGTAAAAATATGACAATGACGATTTCCTTAGGCAAGAATGATTTCAGCTCATTTAATTTTTTAATGCATTTCGCGATGAAAATAAATTTAAGAATGTCACAACTTTGTCTGATTCCTGAAGTTCCAAGGAATGTAGCATTGTATTAAATAAAAAATTAAAATTTTATGACGATTTTAATGAAGAAGTGATGAAGTTTAAGGGCTTATTTTTGCATTTTAACTGCTTATTTTACTGTTTTTTCGAGCTTTTTTTAAGAGCTTAAAACATTGCTTTTAAAGCTTTTTTTTGGTTGCCCTAGTCATAACTATGGAGCATACATGGGAATTTTTCATTACCATTGAAATTTCATTACCATTAGTTCATACTAATGACAATGAAAAAAATTTCATTACCATTTAATGGTAATGAAATATTTTTCATTAGAAAAATCATTACTAATGGTAATGAAATTACACTAATGTATAAAAAAACTAATTACAATTGATTAAAAACCATTTGTTTACAAAAAAATTCAGACAAATGAAAACGAACAACGGGTTTGGCCAGGGAAGTTATAAAACATAATTTTTTTAAGGAGGATCCATTCCATTCCGTTAAACTTTACCTGGATACAAATAACAATGGAATGGAAAGTAATATTTAATTTCAAATGAGCATGAGCCTGAGCCTGAATGAGCATATTCCATCTTCGATTTCAGCGAGTTTTACTCCATTTTTACGTTTTTCTGTCAATGGCAATTATTTTTTTTATCAATGGTAATGAAATTTAAAATCATTGTCATTAATCAATGAAATTAAATTATAGAATCATTACCATTAACTAAAAAAATGGTAATGAAAATAATTTCATTACAATTGATATCAATGCAATGGTAATGAAATCATCAATTAATTAGTCCACCTAATTAATTAGTCCCATGTATGCTATGGAGTAGGTTCCGTCATGATATGGGGACTTTTTCTTCCAATTGAAAGCTGAAATTATGCTTTGTTCCAACTAATATGAAATCTGAGAAGTACATCGAGATGTTAGACGACGTTTTAATTGAATATTTGGAAGACAAGCATAAAACAAAATTTATTTTCCAACAAGACAATGCGAGTATGTACTAGGCTTTCCAGTACCGATTTCGGTAATACCGAAATTGTCGAAATTCGAGCCATTTTAGCAAATTCGAAATACCGATTTTAGAATGATACCGATTTCGGTATTGCATACAATTTTTGTTTGTTTATTATTTCAATATTTTATGTCTTTTTTAATAAAAATTTTAATAAATTTGGCAATAATTCTGTTTTTGTGTTTGCAATTCTTTACAAATTTTATATTTTAAAGATGTAAACATTAAGGGGACTCACGATGGGTATTGCAAACGATGCAAATTGCAAAAAAAACAACGATTGCATCAACACAACATCAAAATGTATGTATTTGCAATTTTCTTTATTTTTTTTCATTTGCAATAAAAATCCCTTTAGCAAAAATCACTTTGCATATAAGCTAAGTTGCAAATAAAACAAAACATCTGTTTTTAACATATCAGCCGCCATATTATTATTTATAAAATAAGAAATGTAATAAAAAAATTGCTTGTGATTAACATTTTATTAACATAATATTAACATAAAATTTTTTTATTTATTATTATTTTTATGATTCACAAATTTTCTCAAAAATACGATTTATTTTTACTTTTGACGTAAACGAAATCACTGTTGCCAATTTAGCAATTTTCTCGTCAAATCTAGCGATATTTTATCATTTTCATCTATTTTCTAGTGATTTTTTAGTTTGATTTAGCGATATTTTTAGGAAAAAAGTTGGCAACCGTGAACAAAATAGCTCATAAAGCAAATTTGCAATTGATCTTAAAAAAGACGCTCACGATATGTTACAATTTGCATAGCAAATTAGCAAATTGCAAATATACACATGTACCATATTGAATACATTAATAAATACGAATATATTGCATTTTTACTCAACTAGAACTTTGGACAACGCAAAAACTAAAATTAACCAAGCCAAAAAATGTCGGATTATGATTACTTAATTATACACGAGTCTTAATTAATTCAAACATAAAAAGAATGTTTTTCCTAAAAATTTTCTTGAGCGAAAGTCCCTAAAGCGAAAGTCCCTTAAGCGAAAGTCAAAAGATTAAAAAATTAGTCTAATGAACAATTGTTCACTTTTGTGTCTACGATTTCAAATTTGTCCAAATTTTCTTTTTAAGTTTTCTAAAAAAGAATAATAATAAAATTATTTTTGATTATGTTGATTTTCTTGATTCGCGCCAATTATATTTTTTTGTTTTTATTCAGGATTTAAAAATGTTTTTTTTATTTGCGAATTAATTTTACGCAATTATGTCTTCGCAAATCAAAAAAATATAAAAATAATTCGTGCGAATTATCTTTATATTTTTTGATTATTTTAAATATTTCACTGATTCATAAAATTAATAAATTTTTATTCGTATTAATTCAAAAACGAATTATCTTTTTCAAGCTCTGAATGAAATACAAGAGAGAAGATTAAGAGTGCTTGGAATCAATAATTTTCGTACACAATTTTGAAATTTTAAGATGTGCTATATCTATGTTTACGCGCTAAATAATAATATTTATATGAATACCGAAAATACCGAAAATTCGGTACTGGAAAATTTTCAATACCGAAATACCAATTTCTTAATTCGATTCGGTATTGGAAACCCTAGTATGTACGTATCAACTATATCTAAGGAGTTTTTTCATCTCACTCGATACCCTTACTTAACTGGCCAGCTAGAAGTCCTGACTTAAACTCAACTGAAAACGTTTGGGGCATTATTGCAAGAGCTATGTATGCAAATGGAAGACAATATTCGACGGTTCAAGAACTGAAAACAGCACTTTTGCAAGCCTGGATAGATCTGGATATTAATGTGCTTCGAAAACTAATTGACTCACTCCCTTCCCGAATTTTTCAAGCAATAAACAAGAATGGAGGCCCAACAGAATATAAAACATATAAAAATTATGTATTTTTTTAATTTAAATTATTTTTACGAATAGTTTAATACAGTGCGTCTAAGCAAATTTCGCACAAATAAATGAATTACTTGTGAGAACCTTTGTTAATCTTTATAATTTAAGATAGAAAATGCTTTTTGTTTTTGAAAATTTGTAACAAATAAATAAATATAATAAAAACATTTGATTTTTATAGTATTTTGTGTTTAAATTCTAACAAACTCATATGCGGCTAAGCAAATTTCGCATACCTTTAGTTATTATAATATAATACCTTTAGTTATTACCCAGCAAAAATAGTTCTGCCAAAGAAGCAATAAAAGCATCACTACTATGACAAAGGCATCACTTCTTTTCTAATGGTTTCATCGATGAATTTAACGTTGGCGTGTCATAGGACGGAAGCATTCAAATATAGCTACTTACCATTACTCATGCTCTTTATTCTAAAGAAGCAATCCAGATGCTATGTTTAGATATTCTCTAGTATGCGTGAAAAATATGCATAAATTTTGTAGTATTTAAGCTGTTATGAAAATTTAATTCATAAGAATGCATTAAAATAATTTTTTAAAAAGCGAATTTTATGCAATGATGTATAAGTACTTCTTTATTAGTACAAATAAATGCTTCTACATTAGTGTAAAGAAACACTTTCACATTGATGATAAAAAACGTTACTCCATTGTAGTAAGATACCGATTTTTGCCCCCTCACAGATTTAATAAAAAATTATTTTCGTTATTTTTAGTTTTTTATTTAAAAAATTAAATAGTTAAAAAAGATAATACACTTCAAAAGATAATAAAATAAATTATAAGGTTTTCAAGAAGTAAATTGTTAAATTATAAACAAAGAAATGTACTTCAATACATAAGCTCGGTTGATGAATTTCACACTCTCACACACTTTGCTTTTACGAATATGAAATGAAGATAAACTTAAAAAATATTCATTTTGAGATTTATTAATAAGAAGAAAAATGTTTTCGTTTTGAATTTTAAAAAAGTAAAAAAAATTATCATTTCAAATTCAGAAATTATGAATTGTAGTAGATTTTATATTTTTTGAATTTTATTTTTTATATTCTCTGAATATTAACTGATGATTTCTGAATTACAATTGATGTATTCTGAAAATCAATTGATATTTCCCGAATTACAAGTGCTGTTTTTCTGAACTTCAAATGACGTTTTCGAAATTTCTAATGCAAATTCTGAATATCATTCTAATTTTTTTAATTAAAAAAAAAAATTTATTTCAATTGATATTTTCTGAATTACAGTTGCAAAAGATATGTAAACTAAATATAAATTGTCAAAAGGTTTTGAGAATTATTTGAAACAAAATGAAATTTCAAAGAAACTTGTCAAACTGAAAAAATTGTATGTATAAGTGGATCTCGCATAAAAGTTTTCACAAAAGTATTAAAAAAAGATTTTATAAAAAATAAAAGTTCATTAAAACAGTTTTCTATAAAAATTTTTGATTTGAATGATTAGAAAATATTTTGTACTATGGTTTGAAAAACTATAGAAATATAAAAACTTATTCTTCAGAAGCAATTAAAAGGGTGATTTTTTAAGATTATAATAGGTTTATATCCAAATCACTACAATTGGAACATGAACGCATGAATACTTTCGGAAGTTCTTTTGAATAACTTCCAAAAAGCACTTAAAGCATACTAACTGAAACTAAGGAAGCAATGAAAGCAGTTATAACCAAAGAATGAATACCACTTTTTTTTGCTGGGTATATTTAAAAAAATATCTACCAATTTTTTTATAGAAATAAAAAAAATGGTTTTTTAAAGACTATTTTTTATATCTCATTCACTTTATTACAAGAATATATTTAATTTTTTAATTAAATTACCAACTGATGTTTTTCAAATTTTGTTTGGCTTAAGGTCATTGGTTTTTTGAAAAGTTTTTTAAATAAATAAAACATAAGTTTTTAAATTTAAAAAATTGTTTTTATAAAAAAAAAAGAAATCTACCTTTGAACTTTGGGAGCAAATTCATTAAAGTATCATCGCTAAAAACACTACGAGGGACATTTTTGTGGAACATTCTAACCCTCTAACTCTTCAATGAAAGGGAATTTTTTGGCCACAAGAAAGTAAGGGGGTTAAAATGTTCCACAAAAATGTTCCTCGTAGTGTTTTACAAAAGTTCGCTGAACACATCCTATACCTTAAATGGAAGATTCCCATGGTTTTTCCCTAAAATCCAGGTTTGTGGGACATTTGAGCGCCAATTCTGAATAAGCACGAAATTAACCCTTAAACACATTCTAAGTTTTTACTTATTATTGGCACTGAAGTTAAATTTTCAATCCTGATGTCTTAAAAGACTTATAGTAGAATTTCATGACAAATATTTTTGCGGAACAGTTTAACCCTCTAGCTCTTTAACTTGCGGGTCGTTTTTGTCCGTTTTAAAAATGGGCCAAAAAAAGTCTCTTTAATTGAAAAGTTAGAAGGTTAAAATGTTCCACAAAAATATTATTCGTAGTGTTTTAGATAAGTTTGCTGAACATACTATATACCTAAAATGGAGGATTCATATGGTTTCCTATTTTAATTCTATTTATTTTTTTTTTTGTTTTAGAAAAATCATTTTAAGCGTTTAAAACGCATTTTTAATGAGGCATTTTTTTATTAATGAATCGATTTTACCCAAATTTGGCACAAATAGGGCTTAACCTTATCAATTCACGTGCTAAATTTCATGGCAGTCGGATAACTTTTGCAGGTTTTATAAAGATTTTAAGATAAAGGATATATGGAAAGACTAAGAGTCCTTGCTTCGATTTTGATAAAAATTGACACAAACGTTTCCAGTTTTATGAGTATCTCAATGGATAATTTTTGTAATTTTACGTCCATTTATGTAGCTAATATAATATTTTTAAATTTCAGGACCTATGGGAGGTGGGCGTGTCCTTGGCCCGATATTTCCAAAAATAAAAATTTTTCTTAACTAAAGGGTCCTATGTCAGTCTACCAAATTTCAAAACTATGTCTCCACTTCTTCTATTTTTGTCCAATCGTTATATGTGTTCAAAGCACTGTGCGTCGGTTTCTTCCACCGATGCTTCGTTACCTGCTGTTTAAATATCAGAATATATAAATTGCATTCTTTTTCCAAGGGTTTTTTTGTCTTAATAAATTTGTTTAATCTTTATGTAGAGTATGTTTCAATGCTAAGTTTCATATTCCTTGCATAAACTGTTTGAACAGGTAATTAAAGGGTGTTCTTCACCCCTTTTTGTTCCTCCCAGTAAAAATGCCCAAATATACATATATAATTCTGCTTCAATCACATGCGAAATTTCAAGTCCGAAACTTCAGCAGCTTGAGTCATTAAAATTCCGTTTCCCCGCAGTTATCTAATGTTTCAATTTCAATCGTTCCCTGTTCCATTTCTTTTAACAATTTTAGTGCGCTAATGCAACTCGTTCACAGATTCAATTTCGTTCGCCATCCCATTGCATTTCGTTCCCATTATCTATTGTTCCAATTACACCCGATCCCCATTTCATTCGATTTCGTTCCCACTGTCTTGTGTTTCAATATCAGTCGTTCCTCTTTCCATTCCAATTTTTGCACTTGCTCTGATCCATTCCTTTTTTAACTGTGGTGTTTCAAATCCACTCGTTCCCCATTTATACCATCTCGCTCCCCATTCCATTTTATTTATTTATTTAATTTAATTTTTCACATATCCTGCACAACAAGATTAAATCTTATAATTAAAGTACAGGAAAGCAGTTTGTGGAAATTAGACATTGCAAATTTTATAAAACTTAAAACTACATTTTAACATATAAGTATCATAATTTATTTTATTATCACAAATTGTTAAAAAAAAATATAAAATAATTTGGTAATTTCGTCAAAATGTCAACAAAGATAGAAACAAAACTAAATATCGGCAAACAAATTGAAAAGAAATTGTTTAAAGTTGTATGCGTTGCTGTTGAGTTATTGGTTTGCTGGAAGGTATCTCCAAAGACGTGCAGCATTTATATAAAAATGCCATTCAGACACATGATATCGATGATTTGGTATTATAGTCTTTCTACCCCTAGGGGATAAGGCAAATTCTATAACAGTATACAGATATAGAGGGTTTTTCTTGTAAATAATTTTATGGTAAAATAAAAGTACCGGAATTTTTAGAAGATTTTCATTTTGAGTTTAGTCTCAAATGATGAAATACGTTCAAGCCTCCTTAATCCATAGACATATCTGACGATATTGTTTTACAACACACTTAACTTGCGCTTACTAACAGCATCACAATTTTCAAAAAGCTCACAACCATATATTAAGCCAGGAATTAGATACGATTTTGCGAGTAGTATTCTAATTTTTAATGGGGTGAAAAACTGTGTTGACCAGAGGGACCTTAATTTAGCATAGCTTTGACCAACAAGTGAGTTTATATGGTTTGTCCAAGTTAAATGTTTGTTAAACAGTATTCCGAGATTTTTAGCTACTTCAACGATCTCAATTCTTCCTCCATTTAAAACTATTTCACTCTCCACCGTGGTAATGTCTAGTGACTGATGCCCATAGAACCATAATTTTAATTTTCGTGTGTGTGGTGAAATTTTTTTTGTTTATATTTGAGTTCATCTTTATTTAACTTTTATTTTTTTTTCTCTACCTTTCATTTCCTTAACTTTTGAGGTTTTAGTCGTCAGTGGGAATCGTGGTTAATGGATATTTTCGTTCCACTGCCTTCCTGACACTAATTGCCTCAAATGTTAATCTATCAGGGTTTGGGTTCGTGTAGCGAGAAGATTCTGGTGCGTATCGGTTTCTACCTACACGACTCATTCTCCTTTTTCCTTCTTTCTTTTCTATCTTTCTATTTCTTCGTTCGGTCTTCGGTTATGATGATTCTTGTAGCTTAGTTATTATCGGGTACATGCTACATAGCCGACTGACGAACGCTCTTTTCCTATCCCTTCCATATCTGGTTTAGTCTGGTGACGGGATTCAGTCTGAACATTTCAGAGGGATCTACACCAGATATGGGCTTCCGGTTTCTGGTTTAGCTTGGTAGCGGGATTTATATAAATCTACACCAGAGCTGGAAAAATCTTTTTCTTCTTCTTTCCTGTCATTTATTTATTTACCTATGATTTTAATATTTCTGTTGTTGATGATTGATTTTTTTTTTTACTTCACTGGTTAATTTAAATTTTTATCGAGAACTTTTCTTTTGTATTTTTTTTATAATTTTTTTTAGCCAATTTCGAAATTCTGTCTATTATTAATTTTTTTATTTTTTTTATTTACTATGTTATTTCACAATTTTGTTATTTTAATCATCTTTGTTAGTGTTTGTATAATTTCAAAATATTTTTTTGTTGTTCTAGGGTTAATTAGTATAGGTTTATATTAGATATAGGTTTTGGTTTTTAAAAATGTATTTCTATTATAGTTAATTTAAGGTATTCTTTTAATTTTAATTTCTCTTTCAAGTATTCTTATTTAATTTCCATCAACTCTTCAGTTAGTCTATTAAACTTTAAATTGATCTTAATTTCTTATAGTTGTTTTTTTTTGTTGTTCTTTTAGATTTAGTTTTCTTCAAATAAATTAGGGTTATTTGAAACAATGCCAAATCGTCTTTTTCAGTTTCAGTGTTGCAGTACTGGTACTTGACAGCTGCAACTGTTTTGTGAGGACGATTTTTACTATAATTTTGTTCAGTGTGAATTTACTTAAAAATTTTGAAAGTGTTTTTGGTTTCTGGGATTTTTCTTTTGAAAAAAAAAATTAAAAAAAAAAAGAATTGAAAATTTTTTATCAAAAAAGCTGGGAGATATTTTTAATTCTTTTTTGGGATTGATATTTTTATTTAATTTAAAAAAAAACAGAAATTTTGGATTTTTGACTAAATCTTTGAATGTATTAATAAAATTGCAAAGTTACGTGATAAAACCCCGTGGACACTTTTAAAAATTATCCAAAACTAAAATACATTAGTTTAAGCTATAAAAAGCATGTTCATTATTACCAATTTCAATTAACACCAAGAAAGATGCCAGTGGATTAAATCAAAATAAGCCACAGAATCATTATCGCAGCACAAGGCAAGCTACCAACATGATAAAGATCAGAATGGCAGAACAGTTTACAACAACAATTAAAATCTAACGTCAAATGGTAAATCAGCAGATACTGCGTGTATTGTTTTATCCATGGTTCGAAGTTGCTCAAGGGGAAATTCGGTCGCTGAGATGTCGTATACCTGTAATTTTGATTTGGTTTGTAAATTATTCTCACTTAAAATTTTGGTCTTTAGTGATAACTACTTATGTTATAGAACTCACTCAAAATTTATATACAAATTTGAAGAAAGTATAAAATTACTCCAAAAAAAAAAAAAAAAATTAATTTTTAAATCATTAGGGTGTGTCGCAAAATATTAAAATTCTAGAGTAACGTTAAATTTGAAATGACATATTTTTTTTATATGGTGTTTTCTAATTTTGTCAAGAAATAGTTTAAGTTTGTTTTCTTATTCATCAATCTTCTTAAATATTTAATTCTTCATAAATTCTTTTTATTTTTTGTTCTTAACTTTAAATAACAATTATAATGGTTACCCTAATCATATACACAAACGTTCCATTCATTCACTCAATACTCATTTTTGCATATACGTCCGTGAATAAGGCCATATAATAATTTACTCTATTTTATAAACCACTCACACACAAATGGCTCAATTGGAGACTTTAACCTACTCTCCCTGAGAGTGATATATATATACTTAATCAAATTCAATCACACTTTTCACTTTTATTTTAATTTTATTTCAAACAGCAAATTCTTCAGTCTACAGGCGCCAGTCGACATGAAATGGATGATTAATGTAAGCTTGCAAATTTTAATTTTATTTATTTCTCCAATAATCTTATTCATTCTGATACCTTTAAATTTTAAATCAATTATAGAGTATCGCTTAGATACTCAGTCTTCATAAATTCTCCACTTTTATTACAGAAATATGGTATTAGGGTTACCATATAAAATATAAATAAACCTTTGTTCAAAAAGTTTTCACTCTTTCTATTAATAAAATCGTTATTAATTAATTGTTTATATAATTCCAACCAATAATCATTTTAAATTTAAATATAGAGGAAATTGTATTTAAGTTTTTACTAAATGTTATATAAACTATTTGTACTTGGTACTTTTATTTTGGTTTTATGAAAGGTGAAGTACTACTTAATTGGGCCGACTGAAAACTACCCTATAGTCGGCATGGTAGGGCAGGTACAGACAGGGGTAGCAACGACACCTTATGCTACTCTATATCATTCATCAACATCCCTTCACTATCCCATTTTCACCTAATTTTATTTTTTTATATTGTTTTGCTACCTCTTTAATATTTTTGTTAACGATCCCAAATCTACCTCCGAAGGGGCAAGAACACACCCCAGCCCTGAGCACGGCCGGCTTTATAGGTAGCCTGCCCTGGACGAGGTAGACCAAGGATGGAAGGATCGTTACATAATAGGCCAAGAATCGACCCTTGTGGCACTCCTCTAGTAAGGGTTAACGAATTGGACCAAATATCATTTACAAATACAGATTGCGTACGTTCAGACAGATATGAAAATAAAAGCTGAGTTGCTGTAGAAGAAAATTTGAAAAAATTTCTTAATTTCATACAAAAAATGAAGTGGTCCACCATATCAAAGGCTTTAGAGTGGTCGAGCAGTACTAGAAAATTTACTTTACCATTATCTAGTTCACGTCGAATATTTTCCGATACATCGATCAAAGCTGTGACACAGCAATGATTTGGGCGAAAGCCAGATTGTTTATCGAACATCAGACCTTTATTCTCTATATATTTACTGATTTGCAAATGTAAAATCTTCTCTAATACTTTTGAAAGAAAGCATAAAATGGCAATTGGTCGAAACTCAGTATTTGTTTTCGGGATTGGTATAATTTTAGCGTGCTTCCATTTCAGCGGAAAAGTGCTTGTGGTAATGATGGTATTAAAAAAATGTGTAATATACGGCAGAAGAAATGGCATAATTATCTTTAAAAATTTTCGGTGCATATTATCGTATCCTACTGCTTCGGATTTTATTAATGAAAGAGTTGACATAATGTCAAACTGGGTGACACAAGAAAATTCAAATATATCATAATCGAGACCGGAGTTGTTTGTAGTCGACGAGAAATTGTAGAAGTTATAGTTAATTTGAACCACTGGTAAATTAGTAAAGGCACGGTTTAAATCATTAGCATCAATATAGAAGTTGTTAGTTTTTTCAACCTTTCCAATGCCGATTTCACGGATAGTTTTCCAAGTTTTTTTCGAATCAATAGCCTGTTCAAAGCGTTTTGAGTAATATTCTCTTTTTGCAATTCTAATTTTATTATTGACCTTGCTTCTAGCAACACGATATTCAGCTTTCAGTTCGGGAGTTTTAAATCTTTTCCATCGTGAGTACGCAACATCTCTTTTTTCAATAAATAGTTTTATATCTGCTGAAAACCAGGGTTTACTATTTCCCGTAATGTTTTTAGATTTTAATGGGACAGTATCATCGTAGAGTCGCTGAATATTATTCTTAAGAAATGGCAATTGTTGATCAACATTAGACATAAAATAAATATTACTCCAGTCAATTTGAAAAACATTATGACTAGGGTTTTTCGTTTCCCGGACTTTTTCATTTCCCGGGACAGCGGATTTTTTTTAGAATTTCCCGGGATCCCGGGAATTCCCGCTTGTTAGAAAATAAATAAAACCGACATACGTTGTACTTGAAAAACTCAATTTCTATTACAACACCGTCCGAAAAAGTCCATCTTTTGGTTGTAACCATGAGAAAATCTATTTAATATATTCTGAAAGAAGTCTTAGTATAAAATATCCATATCTTCTACTTTTTCTAGATCAATTCGTTTAATAGTTTAAATCGCGAATTAATATTACGGTAATATATTTGTATGGAAGGACGTCTTTGAAATATATTAACTAAACATTAATTCTCCTTTCAAACGGTAAACGAATTGATTTAGAAAGAGTGAAAGGCATGGGTATTTTATTTTTATACCTTCTTTCAGTATATATTGGAATTGTTAATGAGTGCACACTTGTGTCGGACGGTGAAATAACAAATTTATAGAAATGAAGTTTTAAAGAGATTTAAACAAATATTTTTCAACTATTCTTGTTCTTTATTTTCTCTTTTGCGTCTTATGAAAATTTTAAATTTGAGCCCTGGTTTATATAATCAGAACTAAGATAGATTTTTTGATTAAATGTTTCTTAAATATGGAATCAAAAAATTTATATTTCTAGATATTTTGTTTCTAAGCGGAATCTCAGAAATATTCGTCTAGAATTATTTTTATAAAAAAAATTTTAAATGTGAGTATTTTTCACACAAATTTTACAATTGAAATAACAATCTTTTTAAATGAAATTATTTGAGGTAAAAAAATACTTATATCAAACAAAAATACGAAAATATTACTAATTTTGGAGGTATTTTGAACTGAAATACTGATGATGAAATGTAGTGTAATTGCTTTATTTGAACAAAGATCATCATTTTAAATAACAAATTTTATCTAAAGTACGAAAAATTTTGTTGGAACCTTGGTAATGGCTAATAAAATTTGTTTTCCGTTTAACTAAAAAAAATTCAACTGATATCAAAAAAATACTGAATTTGAAATCGCATTTTTTAATTTTAAATATATATTATTCAAATTAATTTAAAAAAAAATCAATGCTTTAAATTTAAATTAAGCTTCCAAAATTGTAATATACAACTAAAACTTCTGTAAAAGAATACAAAAAAATTCCCGGGAAATCCCGCAATGGTAATGGCTAATAAAATTTGTTTTCCGTTTAACTAAACCAAATTCAACTGATATCAAAAAAATACTGAATTTGAAATCGCATTTTTTAATTTTAAATATATATTATTCAAATTAATTTAAAAAAAAATCAATGCTTTAAATTTAAATTAAGCTTCCAAAATTGTAATATACAACTAAAACTTCTGTAAAAGAATACAAAAAAATTCCCGGGAATCCCGTCCCGGGAATTCCCGGGACATAAACCCTAATTATGACGTAACAAATTATGGTTCATACGCTTAAAGTCTCGATAGTAACAGGTCTGATCTATTTGTTGAATTCGGAAGTCATATGTTAAAAATATCAAATCGTGCTTTGAAAAACATGGTGCTGAAACCTGGTCATACAATATAACATTTGATTTGTTAGTAACAAAGAAGAGATCAAGCAATGTGCTACTTGTAGTTGTGAAGTGTGTTGGAATAGTTAGGTTGACAGGCATGAGTCCGAGCGATGACATTTCATCCAAAAAAATAGATTCGCTTAGAATATTGGAATTGAAATCGCCAGATATTACAATATCGTCATAGGCAACAGTTAGAGTTTCCAATTTTAATAAAAAGTTAGTAAAAGATATTCTTTTATGTGGCCTGTAAACGCAGCCAAAAGATACGATTTCGACAAAAATAAATTCAACTTTATCTCCCTTGGACGAGTTTAGGCAAAGTTTACAAGATATGTTATCTTTGACGAAAATGGCAACTCCACCAGCGTGACCATCTCTGTCGTTTCTAAATGTTTTGTATCTATTTAAATTAATATGACTGTTGGGAGTTTCTTCAGAAAGCCAGGTTTTGGAGACGCAAACGATATCAACGTTCGAGTTTTCAAAAACTAATCTAAACTCATCGACCTTGTTGTTTAAGCTTTGGGCGTTTTTATGTGAGATTTTAATACCATTTCTATGCTTTGCAAATATTTTCACCATGTTTATTGTTATGCCTTTGGAGATTCCAGTGTAATTTTCAACATCCTCCATAATAATATATTCCTTCGAAGCAAGCACATCCAACAACAACGCAAAAAATATTTGCAGTAAAGTACGTTTGCTTTTTAAGTGTTCTAAATACAAGGCATAAGTAGAAATATAACATATTGAATAAAACAAAATGAAAGAAAAATATGATTAATTTAAAAGTAAACATTTGATAAGTTTTTAAACTCAAATATAATAAATATAAAATAAATATATGTAATGTTGGCAATTAATCCATCAGGCAGAAATTAAATAGAGTGCACGACCTCAGAAAAGTAAGGCGACTGAAAAAACTGGTTTAATTCATCAAGGAATTCTATTTTTAAGGGCTCATCATTATCAGTTTGCTTTACATATACAATCCCTCGCTGTGTATAAGCTGTTGTTAAACGGTTACCCTTCTTTAGACCAAGTGCTCTTCTAAATATTTGGTAATTGTGTGGTGTTAAGTTCTCGTTAACATAAAAAGGTTCATTGCTATTAAAACCGGCATGGTGCAATAGAAGCGATGTTTTGTGTTTACGACGGAAAGCTGTTACAGTTTTAAGGAAAAATTTTTTTTCATATGGTGAGTTAAGTTTAACAACTATAGGAGGATTATCAACATCTCGATTGTTTTTGAAATGTTTAACGCGAAAAATTGATTTAAAAAATGGCATCGCAATATTAATCGAACAGCATATGTTTTCAAAAATCCCCTGTAAATCTGCACCATCATAACAAGGTATATTGGTTATGCGTAAATCAGATTTTGTTCCATATTCAATTCCATTTCGTTCCCTCTTCCCATCCATTTCCATTGGCTATTGTCTCAATTTTACTCGTTTCCCGTTCATTTGCATTTCGCTCCACTTGTGTAGTGTTTCAGTTCCACTCTTTTCCTATTTCGTTTCTTAATTTTAGTGTTCCAAATACACTCGTTCTTTAAATTTTAGGTTTCTAGCTAAAGAGGCAGGCGATAAGGGGGGCAATGTTCACCTTTTGTACCCCCATTTTAACCACGTTTGCGTCCAAAGTCCCAAAAAATACCTTGTCGATAAGTTAGCTCATACTCCAAGGAACACACATTATAAATTTCAGGTTTCTAGCCAAAGAGGTTCGGACAGGCCATCAAGGAATTTCCAAAAATGCCCTCTTAGCGGACGTCTGCGTTGGAGGAGGAACCTACATACAGGATTGTAGGCTAGGACGTCAGTGGGGACACCTTTGCTGTGTTTATTTCCAAAAATCCCGTCTGAGCGGATGTCTACAATAGAGAAGGAATGTTCATACCAAATTGCAACTTACTAGCTCCAGCGGTTTGGGAAGGGATTAAGAGGGATCCATTCGTGAACCCCCATTTTTGCAATGTCCCTGTCCAAAATTCCAAAAAGTAAGCCCATACTCCAAGAAACACATGTTTTACATTTCAGGTTTCTAGCCAAAGGGGCTTTGCCAGGCCGTCAAAGGGGAGACTTTTAATATTTGTGCCCCTCCCGGTAGGAATTTCCCAAAATCCTGCCTTAGAGGGAATCCCAGTGAGAGGGGAATCTATTTACAGAACAGCTTCCTAGTTCAAGCAGTTTGTGCAGGCCGTCAAAGGGGACACCTTTTCTTTTTTTGCCCCTACCGGTTGGAATTTCCAAAACTACCATCTTATCCGACGTCAGCGCTGGAGGAGGAATCTACTTACCGAATTTCAGCTTTATAGTTCAAGCAGTTTGGACACTGCTTTCACTTAACTTTCTCTTTTTGAGCCCCCATTTTATAACGACCCTGTCCAAAATTAAAAAAGGTACCTTTCTAGTAAGTTAGCCCATACTACAAGGACCCATATTTTAAATTTCAGGTTTTTAGTCAAAGGGGTTTTTACAGCCCATGAAGGGGAGACTTTTCTTCTTTTTGCTACTTCCTGTAGGAATTTCCAAAAATTTAGTTTTCGCGGCTGCCTACGATAGAGGAGGAACCTGCGTACCAAATTTCAACTTTTTTGCCTCAACGGTTTGGACAGGCCGTTATTGGGGATATTTTACCTTTTCAACCCGCATTTTTAGTATGTTTCTGTTCAAAAATCAAATACATATAATATTAGAATTTGGACTTGAGGTAGAACAATACTAAGGCAATTCTACACGGGATAGAAATCTCGTAGAGTTTGCTCTAAATTTGTCAACTCTAATATAGTTGGCACTAATTTTTATCGTGCGGCCCTATGCTCCTTGCAGAAGTAAATGGAACAAATATATATATATATATAATTTTTATCGTAAAATTATCATCTCTAGTTGTCAAGTATTTGTTTTTATTAAAATTGTTTTATTTTAAATAAAATTTTTTTATCAAAATACCAAAAGGTAAATGCACCAAACTGAAATGATAAAAGACATCTTAAAAATTGTTACTAATTAAAGAAATTATGACAGCAATTGTCAATGGACTAGAGCAGGGCTGGCAAAACTATGACACGCGTGTCAGTAGTGGCACGCGAGTGGATTTTAGGTGGCACGCGATGTTTTGCTGGATATTTGCAAAAAATTTAAACTAAAGGGTTCTTCAACAGGGACGCTACAAAAGTAGAAGACAGGGACAGCAAACGACGCCATATTTCTTGCCGCTCTTTTGACATTTCTCTTCAGTAAGGTTTGCCATTTCATGATGGAAAGATATACGAGCCAACAACGAGTCGAAATTATTAAAATTTACTACCGAAATTCGCAGTCAGTGGCCTCAACGTTAAGAGCGCTACGTCCAATTTATGGTCGTCATAATGAATGGCTTCGTCAATAAACAAAATATGCGTTATTGGTCAGACAGCAATCCACACGTACGCCATGAGTCATCATTGCATCCCGAAAAAATTACGGTTTGGTGCGGTTTATGGGCCGGCGGCGTCATTGGGCCGTACTTCTTCCGTGATGATCAAGACCGGCACGTTACTGTGAATGGGAATCGCTACCGTTCAATTATAACCTAATATTTTTGGCCCCAATTGGATGACATGGACTTGGAGGACATGTGGTTCCAACAGGACGGCGCCACAAGCCACACAGCGAATGTCACA
The DNA here is from genome assembly GCA_949987735.1 of Leucophora obtusa. Classification (NCBI taxonomy): domain Eukaryota; kingdom Metazoa; phylum Arthropoda; class Insecta; order Diptera; family Anthomyiidae; genus Leucophora; species Leucophora obtusa. The sequence continues at coordinate 226,415,177 of OX465295.1, read as the reverse complement.
ATCAATTTATTGCAAACCAAGTTTGGAGAACGTGTTATCTCACGAAATGGTCCAGTCGATTGGCCGCCTCGGTCGTGCGATTTGACGCCGTTGGACTATTTCCTGTGGGGCTACGTCAAATCTATGGTCTATGCCAACAAGCCAGCGACGATTGATGAACTTCGTACGAATATCGGCCGATTTATGCTTGAAAACCGTCGAAAATTGGGTTCAGCGTCTGGACTTCTGTAAGCGTGCCCGTGGTGGCCATGCAAAAGAGATCGATTTCTATACATAATGGCATCGAACGTACTTTCACAGGAATAAAGAATTTCATTGATATCCAAAACCGTTTTTGTTTTATTTAAAAAAACTTTTGTAGATCTCTTATTGAAGAACCCTCTATTAGAAGACCGGCAAAAAATTCAGTTAAATGTTAAATTTCGTTACAAAAATGTGTGATTTAACTCCATAATGGTGAAAATTTTCATAGAGCTTGTATTGCCACTATAATTTGTTTAAAGTAATATGGTTAATAAAGAACTCGCAAATTCGATTATCATTTATTTAAATTTATTATTTATTTAAATGTTTCGATGAGAAAATGCTTCATAATCGGAGAAATAAAAAATACCAGAAAATTGCACAAAAATGGAAAACAATTTGTAACGCTACTTATAAGTGATTTATGTCAAAAAGAATGTAGAACAAGTAATTTTCCACTAAAATATTTACTTGTTTAAATTTATTTGCATTATTTTTTAATTGCTTCTTAAGGCATTTTCGTCCTTTATCTTGATTGTGTATGATGAGAATTTTTCGTATTGTTTTTTTTCAGAAATTTTAAAGAATCCATTTTTTGATATATAGCGATTTAAATCGCGGATTTCATTGAATAAATTTTGAAAATTGTGAAAATTTTATTACTTAAATACAAAAAAATATTGTTAAACTTTTTTCAACTAAAACGATTTGTTAAATTATTTCAAAAGGTGTCAATTAAAAATAAATCGAATAGATTAAATAATATTTTAAACTTTTTTTTATAAAATTTTATAAATGGAGGAATTTCAACGATAAAATTTATTGAATAGGCAGTTTTCATGATTGAAGTTAGTTTTAATTTTTTTGTGTGTTATTAGAAAAGTTTATTTTATATTTTTACAATATAAAATATTTTAAGGGGGGTATCGACTCTAGGAAAAATTTTGTTTTCGATTCTTTTATATTTTATTTGGATGGAGCATACTTTCCTCTATATGCTCCGAAAATTTCAATAAAAAATTAGAAAAATTTCTACATGTTTTTTTTTGTAAAATATGTTTTAGTCCCACAGTAATAAATGGGTGAAATCAAAAAATGTGATAAGTTTTTGGGCCAAATTTGTGAGAAGCAAAAAGTTTTAATATTTCGGTTTTTTCTTAATGGAATCAATAAGTTTAGTCATTATAAAGCTAATTGCAAAAAATTTCTTCTACAAGTTGTCGCAATTACTTTTTTTTGCACAACTTTAATTTTTTTTGTGGTAACGGAGTTTACATTTCCGGAAGAAAAAGATATAACAAAAAAAATTGTGTACGAATTTTCTCCAATTTATTAGTTTTTCGTATTTGGGTTTTCAACAGGCTTTCCAATAATATACAATTTGTGTTTATCAAATTGGCGGTTTCGCGAATATAAATGCAATTCTTTCCGCGAAATTTTTTTTTTTTTTTTTTTTTAATTTTGTATTTTTTTCCTTTTAAATGCTTTTCAAAAATATAAAATTTTTTAAAATACAATCAGCGGTTGCGAAGTTACAAAATAATATATTAAAACCATAACATTTCGCGATCAAAAAATTCTTAATTGTGTGAAACAAATTTAATTTGTCAAACTAATGTCAGTAATGGCGCGAAATATCGATTCCAAACCAATGAAATTCAAAATCAATCGTTTTTCGCTCCAGCAGTTTAGGGTAAAAACTGATAACTTTTTTTGATTTGACGCAAAATTATCGGTTGAGTCATCTTTTGACGCATAAATATTAGTTGAATCACCTCTGTTTATGGTTATTTTAAAATATTTTAAACATTTACCTAGATTTTTTTGAATGCAATCTGATGCAAACAATTTTGGTTACGGAGTTTACAGTAACGAAGTTTACATTTAGTTACTTTTTTCGTTTTCTTTCAGAAACGCTTTGTCAGAATTTTCTTTCCGAAACAAAATCGTATGATGCCTACAAGGTGAATCCAAATATGACATTGTTTTTCTTACTCGTTAAATAAGGAGTGAGATCATAAAAATGTTAACAAACATAAAGTTAAATAAAAAACAAACCACTGAATTTTAAGACTTCAAACCAAATTTTTATTAAATGAAATTTAATACAAAATCAAACAAAATAACCGCATGGAATTCTAACCACTAGGAACAAAGTTATCCACTTTTTCCGGAAACCCTCCCATTAAGGCTTTTATGGTAGTTTCTGTCACCTTTTTAGAGCAGGTGGTCCATCTACTTTTGAAATCTTGCATGTCCTGGGAGACCTTCTTTGTGCCCTTTAATTCTCTGTTAACAAGAGCCCAATATCTCTCCACTGGCCTGAGCTCCGGGCAGTTTGGAGGATTTGCCTCTCTTGGTACGAAAACCATATTATTATCCACCACTCCAGCGCTTTCTTGCTGTAGTCACAAGATGCTAAATCGGGCCAAAAGTAAGTGGATACATTGTGCTGACTCAAAAATGGAAGAAGTCTCTTCTGCAAACACTCCTTGATATAAATTTCGCTGTTTATAGAGCCAGATGTCGCAAATGACTGGCTTCTTTGGCGGCAGCTACATATGGCTTGCCATACTATAAATTTTTTAGTGAATTTCGTTTGCTTTTTCGAACTAAATTTTTCCGCACCATTTCCTCGAACATCGGAAACATAAAATTCTTGACCAAGGAGCTGCGAAAAATCAGCCAGGACATAAGTTTCGTCGTCCATTACACAACAGTCGTATTTTTGTATAAAATTTGATTTCAATTTTCGTGCTCTGCTTTTGGCCTCCAAATTTTTAAAAGCGTTTCTATCGGGAACTGTTTGAACTTTGTAGAACTTAAAGCCTGGATCAGCCAGACGTAAACGTAAACGTATTTCTGCATAGCTGAATTAATAAGTTAAATAAGAACAGAAGATGTGTTGTGTTTTTTGTTTCATTCTTATTCATTCAATATAGAGCAAACGTAAATACACATCGAAAATCTGTTGTGAATAGATTTTTGTTCTGTATTTACGTTTGATCTATATTGAATGCATAAGAATGAAACAAAAAACACAACACATCTTCTGTTCTTATTTAACTTATTAATTCAGCTATGCATAGATACGTTTACGTTTACGTCTGGCTGATCCAGGCTTAAGTCCTGCCTTACGTTTCACTTTACGTACAAAAAAGTCCGAGCATTGGGCTAACCGAGCTGTTTTTCTGCCAGATGTGTTAGGAGCTCTCTTAAGGATGCTTTTAACTATATATGCCTTACCAATGTTACGATAACCAGTCGTTGTTCCTGTTCCTGGCTTCTTTTTAATTTCTAGGTGTTCCAGATACCTTTTTACCACTTTTGAAACTGTTTGGCGGCATACATTAGTTTCTTTGGCAATTTTTTTGTATGTCCATGTTTGGTTTTGTTGAAAATATTTAATTATTTTTGAACTTTTCTTTCATCGTCCATTCTGTAAAAAATTGCTATTTAAAATTCATGATATAAATCAATTTATTAACTGACATATTTTTAAAATATAAACTGCCGAAAAAAAATGAGAAGCTTTAAACCAAAGTTATAGGCAAAGATGTGTGTTAACATTTTTATGATCTCACTCCTTAGTTTGGTGTTAAAAATAGGAACGGAGTTTACAACATTTTTTCAAATCTTATTAAAGACACCCTTTTTCATCACGAGAATTTTACATGCTGCAGAAAAACTTCTGTTATAGAGCAATTCCATATGAAAGCGATCACCTTTTGGACGACCCCTCTCCGATTCTAAAATAAATAGTCTCAATCGATTGCCCAGCAAAAAATAATGTACCTACATATATTTTTTTTTTTTTATAGTGACTGGTTTAGTGGTGGTGTACACCACTGTCATGTGACAAAATTGAAGAATTCTTCATAAGGGACCTCATTGAAAGTTGTTGAAAAACTACTAAAGCGATCGCAACGAGTGATAGCTCGTTGGAAAGGTATTGAATCAGGCTTTAATTGAAAAATAAAATTTTCCTAATTTTTCTCAGAAATTTACCTTTTTTCCGATGAAAATTAAATTTTCCCATGAAAATTAAATTTTCCGATTTTCCACAGAAGCTCCTAAATTTTCCGGCTAATTTTTTTTTTTTGGATTCCTCATAATTTTTGCTTTAAGAATCAGCAATAAAAAAATGGGCCCCGACTCCTTATTTGGACAGGAGAGGAGCATTTAAGAGACCACCTTGTTCTCATTGTTTTTATATTTTTTATAATTGAATTATTTGTAATTATTTAACATTGTTTTATTTTATTATTAAAAATACATTTTAAAAATTATTTTACAGTTAAAAATACATTTATGAAGAAAAAATCTTTCTTATTTTGCTGCTTATACTTAATTACAATATTTATTAAAAATTTCAATTGTCTTGGCATCATTATAAAATTAAAGTAACTTTAAATTTAGCACGTCGGCAGACGATGAGTACCGCTTTACATTAATTGACATATCAGAAATATTTGGTATGAAGCAATGAAACTTTTGCGTTCCAGTTATAGTTTTGACATTATTATATCTGTTTTGAATTCGTCGCTCCATGGCATCGTGTTCTTTTTGAGTGCATAAAACAAATGTTGTACATTTAAGATCTGGTCAGTATATGGCCTTTGCAAACTTGCCTTAGTCGCCATGCGTTTTAGGGTTCCCCCTAACGCATCGCATGGGCCCTTACCGTGGGACGTCGCAAAAAAGTGCCACTCGACCTTGCAGTTTTGTTCTTCTTCAATTATGCAAAGATTGTAAAAAATTTTTTTATTCTTGTACTGAGAAGCCGCGCCGTCTGAGAAAAACGTTACTTTGTCGATTGCATCGAATTTTGATCTTAAGAATTCAAACAGTTTCATTTGAAATAAATAAACGGACACATAATTATGAGCTAAACTCTCCGCGACAACAACAAGGCTTACGGTCTGTAGTTCGTTATCTTCGTTTTTGAAATAAATGCAAAAAGGATGCACCGTGCACTGGTCGTTTGCCCAGTGATAAGCCTGAATTTCATCCTGAACGAGAAAAGTGTAATTCTCGGCAAAGTCGCTTATCACAATGAATTCATTTTGGGCTAATTTCTCCTTACTTTCCTTTAGAAATTTCGATTGCATCTCGGATATGAAATGGTGCGCCTTCAGTTCATTTAACTTGAATCCGAATTCCTCGATGAATTCCGGAATCTGCTTTACCACGGTCTCAAGGGAACATCTGCCGCTGCTAATTATCCACTGTTTGAAATGCACCTCCTGAATTAACAGCTGTTCAAACTTTTCCGCCAAATATTGCTCTAGCTCGTCAATCTTCGGACAATTGTCGCATTTGGACAGATGACAATTTTCCGTGGGGTATGCGCACAACGACTTCGACAGGAGGTCCCTATATGTTTCAATTTCACCGTGAAATACTTTCAATTTCTTGCATGGAAAGAACATTAATTTGATGTTTTGATGAAACATGCAAACGCAGACTGAATGCGTTCCGTGCCTGTCTAATGCCAGCACGCATTCTTTTGGTCGTAGGATGGCAAACTTAGAAAATCCCACTTTTTCTGCTGGGTATTTCTCTTTGAACTGATGGTATGCTTCGGATAGATTACATTGTGATTGATTGTGTACTTTTTCTCCATCTTCACGTGTGATAACATAGTCACGTGTACCTGGGCAGGCGCGGCTGTTGTCATCATTGCAGTAAAAATCTTGAATCAATTTCACCGTTGCTTCGCTGAGGGTCCTTGAGCCAAATTTCTTGGTGGGAGTCGCCAATATGCCCTTCTGTCGAACTAATTCTTTGCTTCTTCTCGCGATGTAAAAAGATGTTTGAAACTGTTCAGAAATCTTGCGTATAGACCATGATTGAGGCAGCACAGATAAAATGAGATATTTCTCCGGAAAAGTGGTCGCTAAATTGAATTTTCTTTTCAACTGCTCAATCATTTGTTTGCCGTCATCAACGTCATCTGCTTGACTGCATTCGTTATCAGAGCCTTCATCAAATATTGTCGCGATTGCACTCATAACCTTGCCTTTTTTCTCTTTCCTGTATTTTTCACTTCGCAACTTTCTTTTTGTAATATGCGATTCACCTAAAGTGGTAATAGCCTCATTCAAAGGACTCAAAGACATATTGACCATCGGAATGTCTGCCTCACTATCAGATGAAACATTTTGTTCAATTGTCATTTCACTCTCGGATTGTGGTTGCATTTATTTCAATGCATTTGCTTGTTGAGACAAATCGATTTTACACTTGGGGCAAATGAATTCTGCTTCTTCACCGTATTGTATATTTAATTCATTCATGTATCGCTTCGAAACACCAGTTAATTTTAATACTTTTATCTTTTTCGAACGATGTCCACTCTTGTTAAACGGATTGTAGCAAAATTTATTCATTTTACTTTAAATTGTCTTTACAGCTTCACTCTTTACTTTACAAAAAAAACACTTTAACACTTTCACGTTTAGTATTCAACTAAAATTTGACTCAGAGTGTGTGAAGTATTTATATTTATTTTTTGGTAAAAAATAGGTAAAAAAAATAAGCGATATTTGCTTTTCTTTAATAGGAAAATTTGCGTGAACTACTGGTCATAAAATGTTTTTTAAAGAGGGACTTAATTGGTTACTGCCAATAAGCCGACCACAGGTCATAAAATGTTTTGTAAATTTTTTAAATTACCAGGTAATAAATATTTCGCCATATTTATGGAAAATCCGTGTTTTATGACTTGTTTCTGCACGTGTCATTTTAGGCGAAATATTTATTACCTGGTAATTTAAAAAATTTACAAAACATTTTATGACCTGTAGCCTCAGTCGGGTTTGGTGTGCCATTACATGCCACTGCTGCTATTATCCATGGATTTATGGCCGATCTTGTGAAGGCAGGCAGACCATATTCACTACACACTCAAATTGGGGCTCTTAAAAAAAATAGATTTTTTCTTCATAAATGTATTTTTAACTGTAAAATAATTTTTAAAATGTATTTTTAATAATCAAATAAAATAATGTTAAATAATTACAAATAATTCAATTATAAAAAATATAAAAACAATGAGAACAAGGTGGTCTCTTAAATGCTCCTCTCCTGTCCAAACAAGGAGTCGGGGCCCATTTTTTTATTGCTGATTCTTAAAGCAAAAATTATGAGGAATCCAAAAAAAAAAAAAAAATTAGCCGGAAAATTTAGGAGCTTCTGTGGAAAATCGGAAAATTTAATTTTCATGGGAAAATTTAATTTTCATGGGAAAAAAGGTAAATTTCTGAGAAAAATTAGGAAAATTTTATTTTTGAATTAAAGCCTGATTCAATACCTTTCCAACGAGCTATCACTCGTTGCGATCGCTTTAGTAGTTTTTTTTTTTTGAACAACTTTCAATGAGGTCCCTTATGAAGAATTCTTCAATTTTGTCACATGACAGTGGTGTACACCACCACTAAACCAGTCACTATAAAAAAAAAAATATGTAGGTACATTATTTTTTGCTGGGCAATCGATTGAGAATATTTATTTTAAAATCGGAGAGGGGTCGTCCAAAAATTTGCCAATTTTGATCGTTTTCATATGGAATTGCTCTATACTAGATGATTATTTACACTCCAACGATCATTTGCGTATAAATAACATTAGGTATACTTTTCGCAATATAATTAATAGATAACTCCAAAATTCTGGTGCATGCATTTTTATCAAAAATTATGACGAAAATCGTTACAGAGTTGAAGTCATGTTAGCAAAGATATACGAAAAAGTTTGTAAAATGTATTAATTATTATTAAAAACGTCACTTTTCCTCTTCATAAAAATTCTTACAGTTAGTGTTTGGCTTCATTGGCTATTAAAATATAAGCTATTAAAATTGAAAAACCTTATGAGTTACTAGTTACGGAGTTTACGGAGTTTACATTTGGCCTATAAAATTGATCACAAATTTTATGAATTAACCAAAAATTGGTCAGATTGTAATAAATTTTGTAAAACAGGTGACAATGCGCTGATATAAGCCAATGACGTTTCCTTGATGGATGTTGAAGACACGTCATAGGGGGCAGGTGCCGATTGCTTAATTTAAGTTATAAAAGTAATGAATATATATAAATATGGTGGAAAAAATACGAAATAAATTAAAAAAGTACAAAATAACAGTATTTTTACAAAATAATTTGAGTAGCATTATATATAATAATATATCTATCATCGTTTTTAAGATTATTAGGTTTAATATATCAAATACCCATTAACCGATTCGTCCCAAATTTGGTGGACATGTAGTAAGCTAGGAGATATACCTTTTTTTCATTCACAATTTTTTGAAATTTTGATGTTTTCTTAGCTTAAAATTAACTTTAGACTTCAAATGCGTTTTTCTCACAACCAAAATTTCAAAATCGGCTGCCACTGTACAGCCAAGGTGGGTTAACCGATTTCGATCCGGTTTTTTTCTTTCGTAGTCAACAAGAAACTGTAATCCTTGTCGTGGCCCTTTTTTCGAATTTTAGTCAAATAAATTTTATATTCCCAAGTAAAATTTTTTTTTCTTGCCATTTTTGGAATTTTCAAGTTTGTGTGGCAACTTTGTTTAAAAAAATTTAAAAAGTAAAAATCGGGCCACGATAAGGACTAGAGAATTTATCTGGTATTAAGAATCACTTTACATTTTTAATTTCCAATAATTAATGAAGGCTATACAGTGGCAGCCGATTTTGCCTTTTTTAAAAAAGGCTAATGAGTGGTAACGCTGGCAATTTTGGTTGGAGAAATTTAAGACTAATATTTTTTAAAACTACTACAATAGTATATATTTTAAACAAAAAAATAATATAGTAAAAATATTGTTATTTGAATTTTTGACAACCGTTTAAATATGCCGCTTAAAATTATATTGTTACAGTATTTACCCGCCTAATATAATAACAAAATTTTTAAAGAAATAAATTTTAATTGAAATTTGATGAAGAGATGCTTCAATTAAAAAAAAGTATTTGAGTTGTGCTCAAATAAAAATAACAATTAAAAAAATATTTAATTCTATATCATACCAAATAAATATTAAGATTATTAGTGTTTTTATTTGAAAACGATCAAAATTTAAAAATAATTTTACTTTTTTGGAAGCAAATAAAAACGAAAAATTATTTAATTTTTTCTGTAAAATTCAAATAAAAATAATTGAAGATAGCAGCTATGATTGGGGTGACCATTCGTACTGATTTGATCAGTACATGTACTGATTTTTGGTCACGTGTACTGATGAAAAAGTTGTGTACTGATTTGTACTGATTTTGTAAAATTTGTACTGATTCTTGGCATTTAAAAAAATATTACATTTCTGTAGTAAAAAAAAGCCAAAATGCAAGTACAATGTAGTTTTTTTTATAGGATAAATTTTTGTGAATGTGAGAAGTTTTCTCTACCAGAAAGCATTCAAAATGATTTTTCTACATCTAAATTTCTTAATCTAGTATGTAGTTTAATACATAGAGAAGATTCGTGGTGACAATCGAATTTATCAAATAGTTCCATTGCGATAATAGAAAATCTGATTCTGTTTTCTGAGTGTAGGAAGCGACACCAAAAGCTGAAAATTTTTCCGTGCAAAAATCCTTAAAATCTGAAGAAATATATGTGGGTATTTCGATGGAAAAATTTACGAATCTGTGGGATTTTCAATAGAAAAAAGTACAGAAAACCTTAAGATTTTCATTTTTAAAAACGTTACGTGTTTTTGTAGAAAAACGTAGCCAAAATGTGAAGTTTTTTATTTCAGAAAGGTTTTTCAGGATGGTATGATGGTCTACCAAAAAATTTTGTTGCCTCAACCAAACCATTTGGTTGGCCATAAATTAGGTTGGCTGCATTAAAATTTTTTGATGATATTTTTTAAAATTTGTACTGATTTGAAGTCAGAAAAAAATGGTCACCCTAGCTATGATACCAATGAAGTTTCACTGGAATTCATCCATTGAAACTTTTCATTGAATTAATGGAATTTTTCATAAAATGTTATGAAAAATTTCATTTCATAATTATTCAAAATTATTAGATTTGTACAAATTTAGGGTCTTGTTTTATAAAATTTTTTTTATAACTTGCTAAATTTGTGATAAAGATTTTGCTAAATTTTCTTTTAGTAGAAATTTGTAACCGATTATGGCCTATAGGCTAGGTTATTGTAATAAATAAAGAAATTAAATTAAATTTGTGCTAAAGGTAGGGTTTATGTCCCGTCCCGGGAATTCCCGGGAATCCCGCCCTTTTTTCAATCCCGCAATCCCGGGATTTTTTTAAGTCTTTTTTTAAAGAATTTTAGCTAGTATATAACAAGCTTGCAAGCTTTGTTTAAATTTAAGACATTGATTATTTTGAAATTAATTTAAATAAAAAACATTTAAAATTAGAAAATGCGATTTAAAATTTAATAAACTGAATTTATTACAAAAAATATTATTTAGGCTGAGCTTTTCGGATGTTGAACTTGGTTTAGTTAAATCGAAAACAAATTTTATCAGCCATTACCAGTTTACCAACAAAAATTATTCGGGAACATTTTTTATTTAAAATGATTACCTTTGTTTAAATTAAGTAATATATACAACCTTTCAAGATCAGCATTTCAGTTCGAAATACCTCCAAAAAGGTCGGCATTAAAATTAGAAAGTTAGTCATATTTTCGGATTTTCAATTGATATAAGTATGTTTTTGTTAGTTCAGATAATTCCATTTAAATTTCAAGTGCTATTCCTTTATTTCAATTGTATTTTGTCAGTTTTATATATTGTTAAAATAAGGCATCAGATGCTTTTTCAAATTATTTTAGATTCTTTTTTTTTATATTTATGTATGTTAATTTAAAATGCAACTATGAAAATTAAATAATTTCTTTTTAAGTAGTTGTATAAAAAATTGCTTTTCAAAAAATACCAATTAATGTTAAAAAAAAACTATTTTATAATATTTTGTGTCTATTTTTATAAAAAGATTTAGGCGAATTTGACTAAAAATTTGTGTGAAAAACACTCACTTTTAAACCATTTTATAAAAATATTGTAATTATAGAGGTATACTTCTGAACATCTGCATAGAGCCAAAATATGCAGAAAAAAATAGTGCTTCATATTTAAGAAATATTTAAGCAAAAAATCGATCTTCGTTCTGACTATAAAATTGGCCCTAAGTTCGTTTTATATCGTAATACATAAACCAGGGCTCATGAAAAAAATAAAAAAACAAGGTCCTTAATTTCCTGTAAAAACGTCTAAAAAATATTTTTTTATATATCTCTAAAACTTCATTTTAATAAATCTGTTATTTCACCGTCCAATACAAGTTTGCAATATATACTGAAAGTAGGGCTGAAAATAAAATACCAGCGAATTAATATTTATATTATATATTTCTAAGAACATTTTATAAAATTAAGACGGCCTTTCATACAAATATATTACCTAAATATTAGTTCGCGGTTTAAACGGTTAAAAGGATTGATCTAGAAAAAGTGGAAGACAAATATTTTTTATTTAGCCCTTGTTTCAGAATATAAGTAGATTTTCTCATGTGTGAAACCAAAAGATGAACTTTGTCGGTCGGTGTTTTAATATAAATTGGGGTTTTCAAGTAAAACACATGTCAGATTTAGTTATTTTCTAATGAGCGGGAATTCCCGTGATCCCGGGAAATTATAGAAAAAATCCCGCTGTCCCGGGAAATGAAAAAGTCCGGGAAAAGAAAAACGCTTTCAAAAAGGAGTTGATTTGCTTTCAAAAAGGAGTTGATTTATAACTGGTTTTACCAAATCAGACAGTTCATATACGAAAGTACAAAATTCTCATCCCGTTGGTTTTCTGTACCTTATGTAATGTCTCGGTTTGAGTAGGAAAGTTATCATTTTCTTAGCGGACAACTGAAGAGTAGAGTGATGTCTACGAAACAATTGTATTGTCTATCATGAAAATGATCAACCCTTTTTGAAACAACAAATAAAAATCTAATATGACAATATCATATTAGAATTTGGCCTTGAGGTGGAAGAATATTCTAACTAAATATATGAAAATATAGAAAGTCCGAAAAAACAATTTTTGTATTTTTTAATGCAAAAATTAAAATAATTGTTGAAAATAAGCACACCACGGCTAAAATCTCATTCAAATATTTATTTTGTTTTGAGTTTAAAATTAGTTGTTTTTACAAAATGTATTGACAACAGACATACATATAAATAGTACCCAAAGGGTACTTTTATGTAATTGTTGCTTTCAAAAAGGAGTTGATTTATAACTGGTTTTACCAAATCAGACAGTTCATATACGAAAGTACAAAATTCTCATCCCGTTGGTTTTCTGTACCTTATGTAATGTATCGGTTTGAGTAGGAAAGTTATCATTTTCTTAGCGGACAACTGAAGAGTAGAGTGATGTCTACGAAACAATTGTATTGTCTATCATGAAAATGATCAACCCTTTTTGAAACAACAAATAAAAATCTAATATGACAATATCATATTAGAATTTCGACTTGAGGTGGAGGAATATTCTAACTAAATATATGAAAATACAGAAAGTCCGAAAAAACAATTTTTGTATTTTTTAATGCAAAAATTAAAATAATTGTTGTAAATAGTTTTGTTTATTTAATTTATAATTTTGGCAAAAACTTAATAGTCATTGCTCCAGTTAGAAGTGTAACTATTTGACTGTGATTTCAATTTTCAATACAACATCTATTTTCTGATATTCTGAATGTGATCGTAATGGTAATAAATCATTTGTTGTTCCTGGGTTAAATGATCATAACAGAATGGTTTGTTTTTCACCCACCTCGCTACTTTTGAAGAAAATGTTGTAGTTGTTGGAACCAAATAGAAACACAAACTCCTTTGTTATCTTTAAGGCATATTAAAATGAATAAATACATACCCGAGTAAAAAAAATTGATCTCGCGCAATATCTAATTATATCCAATTTGATATTGTTTAAGATCTGCTGTAATATCTAGCTGATCCAATTAGATCTCAAAATTGGGTGTATCCAATCATATCGTATTAGATCCCATTGTATATATGGGGATAAACTAAGATCAAGTTATATATCAAAATTGGGAGGTCCAGTGATATCTTTGGGGATAAACCTAGATCTATTTTGATCCGAAAATTGGCGGATCCAGCTATATATTTGCGGATATTTTTAGATCTAATTTGATCCGAAAAATGGCGGATCCAATTAGATCCAGCTATATATTTGGGGATAAACTTAGATCTAATTTGATCTCAATTTTGGCAGATCAAATTAGATCCCGCAATATATTTGTGGATAAACGTATATCTAATTTGATCCGAAAAAGTGGCAGATCGAATTAGATGTAGCTATATATTTGGGGATAAACTTAGATCTAATTTGATCCAAAAAATGGCACATCGAATTAGATCCAGCAATATATTTGTGGATAAACTTAGATCTAATTTGATCCGAAAAAGTGGCAGATCGAATTAGATCCAGCAATATATTTAGGGATAAATATAGATGTAATTTGATCTCAATTTTGGCAGATCTAATTAGATCTAGCAATATATTTGTGGATAAACTTAGATCTAATTTGATCCGAAAAATGGAAGATCGAATTAGATCCAGCAATATATTTGGGGATTAAGTAAGATCTAAATTTATCCAAAAAATTACAGATAAAATTAGATCCAGTAATATACTTCGGGATTGCGTAAGATCTTAACTTTTCCGATAAATTGCAGATCGAATTAAATCCAGTGATATATTTGGGGATTTGGTAGGATCTTAATTTATCCCATAAATTGCAGATCGAATTAGAAACAGCAATATATTTGGAGATTGACATCTAGAACTATCCAGAAAAATGACAGCTAAAATTAGATCCCGCATTATATTTGGGTACTACGTAAGATCTCCATTTATTTGGGATTAAATAAGATCCCAGACAGATATTGACAATAGTTCAAAAAATAATACAGTGGAAGATCACTGATTTTATAAAAATTAAAATATTTTGTTAAAATAAGGTTTAAAATCAGAAGATTTTGAGTTCGATACATTTCACGGCTATGCATTTTTTTTATAAAAATGCGCATTCTCCTTGCTGGTCTTATCGAAATTTTTTCAATAATTTTTATTCTTTGTAATTTACTTGTAAAAATTGTATCATCTTTCTGTGATTTGAAAATAATTTAAACAGAAAGTGATATTAATTTATGATCTTGAGTCAAACTAAAATAACATTCATTTACTTAAAAATAACAGATCAACTAAAAACATTTCCCCCATTCAAAAGAATTTCTTTTTATAAAATTATAATTTTATTTTCTGTAAATGTTTTTATAAAATTATATTTTTTTTATTAAATGGAATTTTTTTTAAAAAATAATTTTATTTACATATTTTTAACGCTCTACACCATTTCCAATTGTATCAATTGTTTTTAAAATTTATCAATTGTATTTCAGAAATAATCAATTGAATTTCCGTTTTATCAATTGTATTTCAGAACTTATCAATTATTTTTCAGATTTATGAATTGTATTTCAGAACTAGTCAATTGAATTTCAGTTTTATCAATTGTATTTCAGAAATTATTAATTGTATTTCCGAAATTCACAACTGTATTTCAGAAATTATCAAACTGTATTTCAGAAATTATCAATTGTATTTCAGAAATTATGAAATGTAATTTAGAAATTTTTCTCTATTAACTATGATAAACCATCAACAAGTTCTGAAATAGATTTGATTATTTCTGAAATACAATTAATAAATTTCTGAAATACATTCCATAATTTCTAAAATACATTTAAAATTTCTGAAATACATTTAATAGCTTCTGAAATACAGTTAATATTGTAGTTGCTGATGAGTTACCATATATGATGGCACCATATATGACAATATATTGTTTAAATGGCACCAATATGGAGCTTTATATGGTAATATATAACTTAGATTCATCCATATACCATTTAATCCGAAAAATGGCCCGATAAAATTGTATCAGTTCTTATTTGTATCAGTTGTTATCTAATTGCATCAGTTTAGATCTGACCTGATTAAATTATGTGTTAATCAGATGAAATTGTATCAGATTTTTGACCTGATACAATTTTATTGGTTTATATTACATGGTATCAGTTTAGGTCCAAATAGATATATTTGTATACAAAATTATATAGTTATATCCCAATTTTGACCTGATATCAGTTTAAAACTTTGATACAATTGTATAAGGTAAATGTCGGATACAATTATATTTTATTTATGTAAAATTGAACCAATTACGATCAAACCGATAGAATTGCATCAGGTCAAAAATCTGATACAATTTCATCTGATTAACACATAATTTAATCCGGTCAGATCTAAACTGTTACATTTAGATAAAAATTGATAAACAATTGATAAAAATATATCGGGCCATTCTTCGGATGAAACTATATATTTATACAGATATAACTTAATCTCATATATGGCTATTTTTCCTCGGGTTGTTTAAATGATACGATATATCAAAGCATATGGTACTATATATGGTAGCATATATTATCATATCTGCATCTGTATTAAAAATGTCGTTCATCAGGTACCATATATGAGCATATATTGTTGAAATGGCACCATATATGACAATATATGGTTTAAATGGCACCAAATATGATAATATATGGTTTGAATGGCACCATATATGATAATATATGGTTTGAATGGCACCATATATGATAATATATAGCTTAAATAACACCATATATAAATATATATCGCACTATATATAGTACCATATATTATCATATCTGGAACTGAATTAAAGATTTTGTTTATGAGGTACCATATATGACCATATATTGTTTAAATGGCACCATATATGATAATATCTAGTTTAACTGTCACCATATATAATTATATATTGTTTAAATGATACCATATATAATTATATATTGCTAAAATGCCACCATATATATTAAGATATAGTTCTATATATAACTATATATGCAATAAGATCAACCATGTTATGTAATATATAATTATATATGCCATATCTAATATTATGAAGGCCGATATCTAATTAGATGAAATTATATATAGCATAATATAAGGAAAATTTTTCGGAAAAAACGTCATATATAATTATATATGGATGTACATAACCACATGTCTAATTATATATTGTAATATATGCCACATATGATTATATATAATTTTTTTTACTCGGGTACTCATACATTTTCCTATCTTTAATATGGGGGTATGCGGGTTGAAATTTGGTCTGTGTATGTATCCCAGCAAAAAAAATTGGAAGTCACCACCTTCCACTTCTGTCATTGCTCCAAAAATGTTCATTAGTGTTTTTTAGAAGTAATTCTGAGCAAAAGCCAAAAGATCACTTAATTATTAACATAATTTTAAAACCTTTTAATTTTTTTATGTATCTATAGAATTTGTTTAAGTTCAAATTTTTTTAACTCTTAAATTTTTAAAAACATATCAAATAAAAATGATGAAAAACTTCACTTGTGAAAATTTGAAAAAAATATTGAATTGCAATGCACATCTTGCACCCAGTGTAGAAAATCATTGCATCGTTATATTTGCTAAAGATACTAAAAATTACTTCAAAAGACCCCGCAGAAAAAAGTGATGAAATCAGCAGAATCTGTTTGCTAAACTTCAGTAAGATGCAAATAGCAAGAAAATATCTGTTTAATTTACAAAATTTCAGCTATATTTTAGTTAATTGAAAATAACAATATTGCTTGCTAAAATCAGCAAATAATTTGGGTTAATATTAGTAGACTAAAAAACACAAAAAATTTAAAAATTAAAAAAAAAAATTGAAAAATGGTACTTAAAGCCACTTATATCTGGTATTTTTTGTCAAAAAATTTCTTCAATATGTCCATAAGAAGTATTTTAAACTTTAAAATAATGAAACATTTTGGGATTAACCTTAAAGTTATGAAACCTAATTTTCTTTACACCATTTCAGTATTTAAAATACTTTGGGGCTTTGTATGGTGAAAAACTACATACCCATATTTTATCTAAATATGTATTTATTTTTTTTTTTAAAGTTTTAATATTAAAATCGTTTAAGAAGTTGTTTTTTGTAGTAAAAGAATATCAATATGCGAATTTTATGATATTTTCAACATTAAGCTGGTTTTTAAAAATTACACTGTTCAAGTTTTTAACACGAAATTTGTGTAACTAACGTGAAAACCATATGGTTGTGTTTGGATGAGCCCCCTGACTACTACTCCACCGATGAAAGTGCCAATTTGGCTCATTGGGAAAAATTTATGGCGTTTTTTTTTTTGAATTTCGGTCAATTCGTCAATTTTTGACCATTTTCAGCCCATTTAAGTCGTTTTTCCTGTATTCAAAATTTCTTGTGTTATCTTTATACGGCTCACAATTACTATTTCCACCATTAGAACGCACAATTCAACTGAGAAAATCAAAATTTTTAGTCTATTTTCATGATTTTTGCCCATTTTTCATCGATTTTCCCCATTTTTGTGCTGTTTTTATGCGCTTTTTTGTAGTTCTTGCGCAAACTTATCGACATAATTCTTACCGTTTTTCCTTTTTACAATATATTATGCAATATTATTGCCATTTCAAGCAACTCAACACACTTTTTAAATACAAAAACTATCGTTTTTTACGCTTTTTCGGATGATTTTCGGGGTTTTTATTGATTTAAATAATGTTTTTGTGGTTGAATACATTTTTTCGGTATAAAAATTAATGGAAATGCGTGTTTCTCCGTATTAATGTAATTCATTTTAAATTGGCAATTGAAATAGAGAAATAAGCAATGGAATATCATTCGTTATCCTCCAATTCCATTAACAAATTCCAGCAAAGATCTGCCAAAAGTGAATCTAATTTTTTTCTACTATACCACACTCAGAAAAGTTCTGCAGTTACTACATTACTACATGCCAGTTATTTATGTAGTAATGCGGTTGTAGTTATTTTAACTACAATTGTAGTTAATTTACTTAGAACAAAATTTTTCAATGTTTTTGACAGTTATTTTTTTAAACAAACTACAAAAATTACTACATTGTAGTAACATTTATTTTATGCAGTTATTTTGAATTTTATTTACAAATACTTAAATTTTCAAGTGTGTATGCACACACACGAAGCAAACACAAGTATGTGTATGAATCACTTCCCTGCAGGAAGCCTAGGGCCAAGTGTCTCCATGTCACCACTTTTGTCTACTATTTTGTTGACATTGTCAACTAAGAGTCTACACTTTTTTACTCTGCTTTTGATGGGTAGAGAAATTTTTTTACTCTTCTTTTGATAGGTAGAGAAATTTTTTGAGAGATGAGTGTAGTAATGCTTCTTCTTGATATTTTTATAGTTTTGTTTTAAATACACGTGGTTGAACGAAAAACTTAAGTTTTAAAATTAAAAAAATAAAAAAGTGATTAAAAAGGTGAATAAAAATATTTTATTTATTATTAATAAATTCGAAACATAATGAGTAAACGAGACTATAAAAGAAAAGTGAAAGAACAATCCGATTTGTATAAAAAAAGAATAAATGAAAATGATGCAGCAATTTTTAGCGAATCTTTTAAAAGCAACGATTTTGTGGAGGCTGCTGAAAATTTTTTGGAAACTGCTGAAGATTTGTTGGAGCCCGATGTTGTGGAACCGTGTGGAAATTTGCAAAATAGAAAATTTTCTTTACGGGAAAAATTAAAAAATTGGTATGTGGAGACAGTTCCTTCAAGAAAATGTTTAGAGAAGCTGCTGGCTATATTGCAAGAGGAAGGCCTGGATGTTCCGCGATCAGCAGCAGCTTTGTTGGGCAAAAAACAACAAGTTTCCGTAAGAAAAGTTTTTCCCGGGAGTTACTGCCATATTGGAATCGAAAACCAGCTACGGAAGATTGGGGAAGTTTTGAAAAGCTACGACATAATCGAAATGGATATAAATATTGACGGCATCCCATTATTCAAAAGTTCGCGTATCCAATTGTGGCCGATACTTTTCAAAATTGTTAACATAGAAGAAAAAGTTAAACCTTTTCCCATAGGAATATACGTAGGCCATACAAAACCGAATTGTATCAAAGAGTTTTGTAAGGATTTTATTGAGGAGATGCTTTCGCTGAAAGATGGTTTTATTTTGGACGGTAAGAAAATTAACGTTGCGTTCCGCTGTTTGTAATGTGATACACCGGCTAAAGCTTTCATTTGCGGTGTCCCAGGTCATACTGCATCGCATGGTTGCACTAAATGCACACAAGAAGCAAAAAAAGTTGGGCATGTGCTTACATATAGCACTTCTAGCGGCACTTTAATTTCCGATGCAGATTTTTCTTCAAGAAAATATCCAAAACATCACAGCCGGATGTTCAAAAATGAAAAAACTCCCCTCGAAAAAATTGGTTTTAATATGGTAACGCAAACTCCATTAGACAGTATGCATCTTATAGATCTTGGAGTTACAAGGAAAATGATTATTCGAATAATTAAAAATAGAACGGAAAGAACAACTTCAAAAGAAAACATTTCGAAAATCTCTTCTGAACTAGTAAAACTACGAAGATTTTTTCCGAAGGAGTTTCCACGGAAACCCAGATCCTTAGATGAGATACACAATTGGAAGGCCACTGAATTTCATCAGTTTCTTGCTTATACAGGTGTAATTGTACTTCACAACAATGAGCATGAAGACATTTTTTATGAATTTTTATTACTGCATTGCGCCTATAGGCTTCTCAGTAGTCCACGACATGTTCTCAGTAATATAAATGTAGCTCATGATCTGCTGCAATTATTTGTGGAGAATTTCCCGATTGTATTTGGTTCAGACAGTGTGTCTTTTAATGTACACAAGCTTTTGCACATATCATCCAGCGCAGAAAACTATGGACCTCTCACGTCTTTTTCGGCATACGATTTCGAAAACAAACTTCAAATTTTAAAAAGACACGTGAGAAAACCGCAATCAATTCTTCAACAAATTGTGCAAAGAGAACAACACGAAATATATGTTCAAACTAAAATGGATAAATGGAAGTACAAAGGAAATGTCGTTGTAGAAGCTTTTGTCAACGATTGCATTATTTCTTGCAAAGAACCGAATAATATTTTTTCAGTTAAAGCAGATATTCCTGTAAAAATTGAATCAATAATAAAAGAAGACAACATCTACGTTGAAGGACGGCGTTTGTTAGATTTGGAAAGTTTTTTTCAAGAGCCTCTCGATTCTTGTCAGTTAGGCATTTTTCAAACAAACCTTCTTCTAGGTGAAAAAGAGAAATTTTTGTTGACTGATGTCCAGTACAAATTTTTATGCCTACCTTTGCAATCAAATTTTTTAATAATACCAATTTTACACACCTGTCTTGCAGAAAAATGTCTAACAACGATGCCGCCCAACATTCCAAGGGAAAACTAAAGTATTTTCCTCAACAAGGTAATTTTTTATTTTAATTTTAGCATCTTATGCTGTTTGTACTTATAATATATTTGACCGTTTTTCTTTTTTTAAGTTAATTCAAAGTGTCATGGCTGTGAAGAACTGACAAAACAATTAAATTTACATAGAGGTTTGTTTAAAAAAGTGTATGTACATATATATTTTATTAAAATATATATAATTTTTGCAGAAACTTCTCAAAAGCAATATAATAATATAGTGGAAATTTTGGGAGAAAACAAGGTTTTATTAGATCGTATAGCTACCCAAAACGCGGTTACAACAAATATGATGGGAATTTTTCCAATTAATTCAAAGGAAAAAATGAACGAGTTTAACGATATTTTATCGACGCAAGCAGACCCATATGTAAGTACTAGCATATAACACTCTCTATTTCATCTGTTTTGCTAAATCAAATTTTTAAAGTCGAAATTGTTGATTTGGGAAAGATGTTAAAAATATGTCCTTTTTATTTTACCTTAAAGAGTAAAAGACTAACTGTGTTCATGTTTGAAGTTTCTAGTTTTAGAGGTTCAGGCTGTGGATGTGCAATCAATCAGTCTTTCACTCTTTTTTCTCTTAATTTTTTTTTTCTTTATATATAAAAGTTTTGACTGTTAATGAACAAATTTGAATTTCTGGTTTATATTTTGTAGATGCGACAAATGAAGTTACTTCTCGCTTGTAATGCTGAACGGAACCTACATGAGGTATTTGGCCACAATATTATAATGAGTTTCAATGTCGATGGAACTTTCGGCAAAGAGCGATTACGTGACTTTACCAATGTATATACGACTATTATAGGTAACTATTTTCAACAAGATTTTCAAAAATTGTTTATAGTATTTTACCATTTTTTTTCTTTTTCCCAGATGTTATATCAAATTTCAACGAATCTCCTGACAAAGTATTGAGAGCTGCCTTTCAAAGACAGAAAAAAAAATTTTTTAAACAAAGCAGTCGCAGCAAATTAAAAAATAATGAACAGCCGCAAAACGATGGCGACTCTTCCGATTAAAAAAAAATATTTTTTTATAATTTCAAAACGCTAAAAGGTTTAGCTAGCCTTGAATAAAATGAGCCTTTTTTAACAATTTTAATTTTTATGTGAAAATGTCCCCAATGAAAAATATATATGTACATATATGTTAAAACATATATGAAAAATGAATGCACATGTCTGTTCAGATGCCGAACATATCTGGATATGTCTTGAAAACTATAGAAAATATGTATTCAAGGTAATAGCAGTGTGAAATAATTAATGGGAATGTAAAATTGCAAAATTTGATAGTTTATACCTTCAAAACGAAAACGAGTATTTCAAAAAAAATTAAATTTGATCGGCAGATACTTTATATACCTGAAAATATATAAAAATAAAACAATTAAAAACGGTTGACAATTATAATAAATGAGTGATAGCAATAACTTACCGGAAGAGTTTCACAAGTTTCGATTTGACGGCTCAATTTTCCGGTTGCCGATCTTGGTCCAGTGCTGGTTGATTTATCCAAAGCTTCAAACAAATGCCGAAACGGAAGTTCGTTGAAGTGTAGAAGGCAAACGAACCAATGCAATGGTCTTTTTAACAGCAATTCGAATCGTCGTATAATTCCACCGTTTGGGCCAGTGTTTGTTGGCTCACCGTCAGTGCATATACCAATTAATGCATCCAGTGATATATTTTTATCGTTGAAAAAATCATTTAATTTGGTTGTTTTGTATTCAGCGGTTTCATGTTCCAGTCTTACGTAACCAATCAATTCAGAATTCGGTTCTCTCAAAATAACAAGATGAGGTTCTTTTACCATTCTAGTATGATACTTCTCATCAATTGTATCTCTCGTTAAAGTATCATCTTTTCTGCCATCGAATGAAAATGCTAACAAATTGGTATCATCTAACCGTTTGCGAAGCACTTCTTGTCTGCATTTCTCTTTTTCTCGGCGAACTTTCGATTTATCCATGATGAGAGGTTTGCCATGGATATCTTTCATTTTAAAATCTTGGCAAAGAGCTGTTCCCATTGCTGATGCTACTCTATCAGGCACGCCAAATCTGTCACATACCAAGGCAAAGTTAAAACAATCGTATCTCTGTGTGTATTGTGAACTTGTGCTTATATCCAAATCTTCTTGAACCGGTGGCGGTGCGTATGTTGAATCATCGGGATCTTGGTATGTTGGCATTGATGACATAGACGTTGCTCCTTGCTCTTCAATTTCCATCGCAAATCCATCCATTGTTAGACTTCTCTGATTATGTTGATCGTGCATAAACTCTTTGAGGCGTTCGGGAACCAAACCGCATGCACATGGAGCTGCCTTCAAATCGCATTTACATGTTCCAATGAAAAAAATTGTTTCCAGAGATTTTACATACTCTGTAAATTGTTGGGGTTTGTTTCTTCTCTTGATTTGCTCTTGATATTTGTCAAGCAATCTATTCAATTTATTACATACACTTTTTTTCAGCATTATTTCCATACCAAGTTTTTCCCAAATTCCAATCAACTTATCTTGTACTTGAATAGTGAATGCTTTATAGGACAACTTTTTTTGTTCGCTCAAGTAAAAATAATATCTCAAGATATCCAGATGGGTTGGTAAATTAAGATCAGTCAAATCAGTAGACACACCAAAAACAGTAACATCATGCCTGGGTATATGACTCATTGGGTTTTCGATAGTTGTTGATGTTGTTATTGCTTCATCTTGCGGTGTAGAGGATGGTGGATTCATTGTAAACTTCTTGATTTGGAATGATTTTTTTTTAAATATTTTTTTATCTCAAATTAGCACTTCACACTTCGAGTTCTTCACAACGACTTAATGCATTCACAAAAACTGTTGCGTTATATATGGTCTAGGAGACGAGGTAATAAGAATGAAATGGTAATTTCAATTCTACCTGTAACCGATTTTGTTGTCAAAACTGCCCATAAAGTACTTACATGTAAATTAAACGTTAATCTGACTACAAATTCTGTTAAGCAAGTGCGCCTTTTATTACTTCTGGAAAATCCTTTATGATAATTTTATGCTCAATTCTACCTGTAACCGATCCCAGTTCGCGATATAAAAAATTTTAAATTTTTAAATAAATTATGTGGAACCTATTGTTCTATTTATAGAATTTATAATCCACAAACATTAAAGTAATCAATTAATACAACTAAAATTCAAAAATTGTAAATAAGTTTCGGTAATTACAACAGTAATAAAAATTAATAAAAGTGATTGTACCTGGAACTGCAAAAATTCGGTTGCAAAAAATTCGGTTGGAACTACGAATCTGTTTTCTGTGTGTATTAACAAAGATTTAACTCAATTTTAATTAAAATTCTGTATATTTAACAGTTTTATTTTTCTGTTCCTATGTTACTACTATATAGTAATAATTTTATAGCTGATAATTTTAACATTTTTTCTGCAGCATAATTTTTAAATAATTTTTGGTAGTTTTAACTAAATTTTTTTCAGGCTTTTTTCTATTAGTGTAGATCATTAATTGTAGTGCTTTTTCAGATTTTGCATTTCTTTTTTTCTGCTGGGTATCACTACCCAGGAAAAAATTACATATTACCCTAACAATTCATTGGCATATAACCACTTACATTACTGATGGAAAAATGTATCTACTGCATTACCAAACCTATTCCAATAAGAAGCGGTATTTATATCAATTCTTAAAATACAAAAAGAATGCGAATTCTGAAGAACCTTTTGCTTCTAGTCTTACGACTTGTTAAAAGAATCGAGTTGGTAATCAAGTTGGGAAGTAATTCTACTAAAACTACCTGATTCCCAACTCGGTTCCCTGTTTTCACAATTTTTTTGCTGGGTATAAACTATTTTTTACACTGCTGATCTACTCTTAACTTATACTACATGGAGTTTTTCTTTGCCTGGCTGAGTCTGGTTAGTTGGCTGGCTTACTTGATGATGTAACAACACTTTTCGCTTATTCGCCTTTGTTAGTTTTTCATTAATTTTATTTTCTTTATGCTGTTTTATGTTGACCAGATCAGTTTGTTACTGCTGCTGATCCCAAAACTATATAATATTTCTTATATAGTAAATATGTGTGTATGTCTGTCTGTATGACGAGTTGTTTTTATTCGTTAAAACCATCTGTAGCAATTGCTTTACTTTCAACTGAAAATGTGGCGCAGTTGCAAAAAGAAATTACTTAAAAATGGAAGTGCCTAACAGGCTCATTGTTTTTAAACATAAACTAAGCATAAGTTCATCGTATTATTAGTAACATTACGAGAAATTCGTTGAAAGCATATTTAAGTGATAAAAGTCTTTTAGATAACAATAAAAATATTTCATAGCCCATGAGCTAATGTTTTTCGGCGAGAGGTTTACTGGTTCGATCTATAGTTGAGCTGTCGAAATGTACCAAATAGTTCGAACAGATCGTACGATTTCTGGCGATGGGGTTAATAATATTCGACTTAACTCTTTCACTTTTACTTGCTGTGTTTGCTTGCATTCATTTAGTTACTTTTGGTGGCTGATGTTAAGTTGCTGTGGCTGCTGTTGTTTGCAGTTTAATGCAAAATTTGTAGGAAAAACAAAAATCCAAAAACCAAAGGCGAACACCTGGAACTAGTTACAAAATTCTGCACTGCAGCTAAGCTGCTGTATCAACCATGCCAGCCAGTTAGCCAAAAGTCTGGCCATCCAGCCAGTTGGCTTTTAGTAAGTGAATACTTTGGCATTACAATTCATTTTGGTGCCAATGAATTATTGTTTGTTGCCACAAATCTATATTTGTGATCTCTGGGTTACTTATGTTGGTAACTACATAAGTAAATATACAAATACGTATGTATCCACGTTTGTTTCTGTATTTATTATATTCATACTACTTCTATATAGAATGTGTAATATTTACAATCATTTATCGATTTTATTATTTGAAATTTATATAACAACAATCATAAATGAAGTACGACTTACATATGTATGAACATTTGTAAACAGTAAGTATATTTATACATATGAAAATACTTATTCACACCTGAAGATTCCATGAATGCGGGAAGTTCGAAGATACACGCAGAGAAAAAATCTACTTGAACATGATTCGGAATACGAAATTAATATAGTATGGTACTAATATTCATAAACATAGTTCTTAATAATCATAATATATTACTGATGATGATTCTACCTAAATATATATTTATACTATGACCATTAGGATCATTACGTATTTCAATCATAAAATGATGCTCTTATACTATCATAACAAATCTTTTTTGCATGTAAAGCACCGTAAGTTGTTTTTCACGTGGAAAAATTTCACTCGAACTTTAAATGCCTCAAATTCCAATTTAATTTAAACAAATGAACAATTTTTTAATTTTATAACAAAGACACAATCAAAATAAATACAAAATGTCACTTTTTCCCAAGAAAAATAATAGTCTTGTACATTAAATTTGCGTGAAAACAAAATCTACAGAATTTTCACGTGAAACTGATTGTCGTGAAAAATCATTTTTTTATATGGAGTATAACAGTTTTTTTCACGTGAAAATCAAACAACTTACGGTGCTCAAGAAGCAACAAAGAAATGTTACAGAACAAAAACTACGTTTAACCACAAGAATATTTGGTATCAATAATATCATCAGTAGGTACCCTACGGGGAATGAGGAGTCAATTGCCCTCCAAGGACCTATCCCGTGACCGGTCAACCGAAGACATATTACTAAATTAGTACAAATATGAACAATAGAAAATGAATTAATTTTCTAAGTATTTTCTGATCCGTTATTTTCACTGTTGCTTTTAAAAAAACTTGACCGATACCTAAATAAAAACAAAATTCGCGGCATATTTTTAAAAATATTTTTTATTTATTTTACTCTTTTATTTATTTTTAACTTTATTTTTTCACGATTTGCTTATTTTAGCTCTTATTTTAAATTTCTATAATGTTTTGCTAAGAAATTTTAAGTTTTGTATTTTCAACGTTTTTTTAATGTTAAAGCTGTTTTAGTTTCAACAATTGGTATTTCATTTAACTTTTCTTTGTAACTTAAGGGGAATTTTTAAACTTTTATTTACATTATCAGAGGATTTGAGTAGTTTTCTAATTTTTAATTGATTTTTTAATTTAAATATGGCCAACGCAAAAAACAAGTCAACTGCCATTAAGGGACCTATCCCATGACCCGTCAATCGGGGGCATATTCAAGACACTTCCACCATATTTGTGTGTGTGTTAATGTTGTTTTATTTTCTATTTTTTTCATTTCCATGTTTTTTTATTTGCTGTGTGTGTTTGTTTTTCTTTCTCTTTTTTATTTGAACAGAAACGAAAAACATATAACTTAACCATCAGCCAGCCATCACGCATAAGCAACGTTAGCTCAGGCGGTAGAGCGTTTGCCTTACAAGCAGAAGGTTGTATTATCGAGCCCTACTTCAACGCCAAGTAGATTATTTTTAATTCTTAATTTTTTATTAGTTTATTTGAAAAACTATTTTTAGACACACCACCTTACTGCCACAATGTGTCTAAACTGTGGCAATTGGTCATTTCCAATGACAACGCCATGTTAAATTGATATGTCTCTTTCAAACAAAAAGACCGATCAGCGACCGGTCTCCGCCCCCTTGGGACCTATCCTGCGTGTCATCTGGGACCGGTCCCTTTCCCCGTAGGGTATCTATCGCTCAACCCTCGCTCTATTTATTTGGTAGCATTTTTTATAAATATGTTTTCTTATGCATTTTTCTCTTTGCCCGATTTTGGCACAAGTTCGCTAACTATCGGAAGAATCGTGAGTAGCATAGTTTCTCTATAAAGTAGAAAAGTTTCTCTATAATTATCAACTAGTGTATAAAATAATGTGTTACCATAGGAGCCCATGCATTTCTTTACACCTTACTTCTCTGATGAATTTTGCAGGCGATGAGCTACAAGGTAATGTATGGGGAGGAGGTGATAAAGTAAGTGCTTACTTATGTTGATACGAGGATGGGAAAAGTAATGTGTCTAAGAATATATTTTCACAAAACAATGTTTATTAAAAAAAAAATATTACAAGTATTTCTTTTATTAACTATATAAAGTGTCCACGCTCGAATTCCTACTTGTTAGCCGGAAACTCTATTCCCTGAGCTACCGACACATGTAGCATTCGATTGCTTAAAAGGTAAATTGTACTTCGTATATTCGTTGTTGCGGCTGAAGTGGCGAATTATGGGGGATGAGTGTTGCCACTTTCGGGCTACTTCCCCAGAGTAGTGGCAACCCTAGGCTGCGGGGGAGGGGGGTTTTTTTTTGGGCGAACCCTACACTGGTCACTGGCACTCACGATTTGGTTTAGGTCATCGAGCATTTGCCAATAACTGTGGTGACGTTACGCAGAACAATAAAGTTATCTTAACTATGTCCGTTGACTCACGAAACAACTAAGAGTGCATAAGAACGCGTTTGAGAGGAAAACTAACGTATAACGTATTATTTCATAGTCACGGATAATGATCAACGTCGAGAACTCAACGTTTATTTTTAATTTATTTTTATTTACGTTTATATTTATATTTTTTTTACATATGACTAGGGTGACCATTTTTTTCTAACATCAAATCAGGACAAATTTTGAAAATATCATTATAAAAAAAGAATAATGATTAGGCGGCCAACCTAATTTGTTGTCAACCGAATGGTTTGGTTGAGGCAACAAAATTTTTCGGTTAACCATCCTGGGAAGACATTACACATTTCTCCCTATAGAGACCCCAGGGCAGACAAAATTTTCTGACAACTACTCTGACAACCGGATAATTAAAATATTTTTTATCTCAGTCAACAACTGTTGTATCAACTGATGTTCTATTATCGCAATGGAATTATTTGATAAATTCGGTAGTCATCACGAATCTTCTCTGTGTATGAAACTACATATTAGAATAGGAAATTTACATGTGGAAAAATCATTTCAAAAATCAATCACAAAAATTTATCCTCATTTTGGTTTTTTTTTACTAGGAAAACTTAATATTCTTTTTAAATGCCAAAAATCAGTACAATCAGTACAAATTTTAAGAAATCAGTAAACGTACTGATCAAATCAGTACGAATGGTCATCCTACATATGACGTAACTTATTCATATTACTTTCTAAAACTTTTGCTCGCATACGTTCTGTTATAATTAATATTATATGTTATAAATACAATTACCCTGCAAACATTACAATGAAAGGAAAAAAAATGTTTCGCAATTGTATCACCTGGAGGATAAGAGTGTGGTATCGCTAAACGAATTCCTCCAGACAAAATAAACGATTTATATTTTTCATTATTAAAGTTAACTCTGGTGAATAATATCTGCATACATAATCCAGTGACAGAACAACATAATCGCGTGGCCATCATACCCGGGTTTTGTTTTTTTTTCGCGCACTAAACCCTCATTGTTTCCCATAATTCTTCTAATTGCTTTTGTGCAAAGTTTGTGTAATTTTGTTTTAAACATTTTTCTCGGAAATTTTAAACGAAGTGTGTTTATCTTCCAGAGTGTAAACGGGTGATATTGCCGGAATATTATCGGGATAAAATTTGTGACAAGAAAACCGAATTGTGGAATTGGTTTTTCTAAATATTTCCCAAATATCTTCCAAATGATAAAGGGAAGACAAATTCGAAATACTACGGGATTAGTTTTATTCAAATGGATAATGGAAGATATCTCTTTATCATCCAAATGCCTGCAGGGTTTAAACAAAACCTGTTAGGGAAGTATTTTGTGTCCTACAATTGGTTTAACGTGGACTTACTGAGGTTGCGTGACGGTGATAGGCAGGAAGTAGGAGGCAGCTTGTGTATCAGTGGTACGGCGGTGCTCTGTCTCACTCCCCCCCCCCCCCCCCTGATGGTAAAGGGCGTGGACATTTCTACAGCAAAAGTCGTTGGGGAAAATATGGCTGGGAATATTTAACAGTCGAGTATGACTAGAATTTGTACCGAATTGTATTGGGGGTGCTAGGAAGGTTTAAATTTATGCTGGTTCGATTGGTAACAATTCAATGTGGATGAAGGCGTTTGTACTAAATACGCCAGCGACATATATAATCAGGGGGAGTAGTATTGCTGGTGGTTATCACAAAAGTTCGTCCTACCCCTACTTCGTGTTGTGTGAAACCGAGGACGTTAGCAACACCGGTAACACGTAATCATCGTGTTACAGTAACGTTACTCGGCAAACTGCCACATTCACGTTGCCGTAAGGATACCGAAGATGGGTGTTGCTTTTGTAGTGAATTGGGTTTGGCTTCACATACGCTGGTGGCTAGCAGTTCCACTGCTGAGATTTTTTATCACAATTTAATTGTGAGTCAGATAACCCAATGTCAGGGATCCGCCCTGATGATGGGAACGGCTATGCGGGAGAAATTGGAAATGGGTGTTAGAATGAATTAGGTTTGTGTATTTATCAAATACCTCAACGATTCGGTGTAGTAGAATGACCTCTGCTAGACTCCAGGGCGAACTCCGATTAAGTGCTCACGGTAATGTGAGGTTAAAGCCGAATTCAGAGCAGCGACGTCGACGCGGGTGGCTGAAACGACGGAAGCTCTAGATATTCGGCTGGGATTAGGCTTCAAATACGTGAGGTGGTAGTTTGCGTTATGTTGATGTGAGGTGGTTGAAATTTTGCGTTTGTTTGCGTTTTTTTTTTAAATATTTTGAATTTAATTTATTGTGGATTCTTTTCGGTTTTTCTTGGTGCCAGCGTGCGGTTGTGAAAAAAAAAGGAAGGAATAGAAAGAATGAATTGTATGGGTTGTCACTACTGTATAGTAGTCTTAGGTAAATTTGGTACCGATTATGGTTACCGAATTAGGAATGGTTCGGAAAGTGGTAGCAATAGTGTAATAGAATAAAGGAAACTAATGTAAATGTGACTAGTCTCCAATTTTATGAAGCAGGCAAGGTTGTATTTTTGCAACCGGTTCCCATTCATAAAAATGCAGGAAATTTGGTATACATGTTTGCAAATTATGTTTTATGTTTTGTCCGCCTAAGATAATGTCAAACAATCAGAAAGTCCGTTTTAGTTTTAAAATTTGTTGGAAATATGTTTTTTTTAGAGAGAGAATTATGGGAAAAACAGAGGTTTCGTGGCGCAGAAGTAGGGAAAAGAACTCCATTGTTAATGTAGAAGTCAATTGGAAAAGCCGCAGCAGTAAAATTTGAAAATCAAATTTAAAAAAAATAAAAATATATATATATATATATATAAAATACTATAAAATACTTACCCGTCTGTTTTGTTAGTTTTTGAATCGAATAAAGTGAAGAAAACACCCTTTTGGTTTTTATGAAGATTTTTATTAAAATTATAAAGTGAACGTACAGTGCAATTGGTGTAACGAAGATAAGTTTTAAAGTGAGTAGATTAGTGAGTGACATGTATTAGTACTTACCAATAAGAAAACTTCATTGTTGTTTAGGCGGTAGTGGAAAAGTTTTATATCCTATATTGGTGGCGTAAATATCCTGCATGAACTGGCCCTTGGGTACGTCGGGGAAAGTAAAGCCCACGGAAATAAGGGTCAGCGTTATACCTTCATTTTTGGGTATTGGTTGGAGAAAAGCTGTTATCCAGGTGACAATCAGAGGGAAGTAGCCCACGGATCATAAGGTAATCAAGTCCAGGTTGTAAGCTACCAGAATCAGCCGCCATTTGTAGTCGGCCAAGTCCGCCAAATTTAAAGCCGCCAATTATATACCGGCATCCATTGTTGTTTTATATGCATATAAAGAAAGAGAGAGAGAGAGAGAGTATTAGTGTTTTGGTTTTGTGATATATGCATATATGTATATAAGGTTCGAGTTTAAAACTTCAATTTTGGTTAAATTTTATTTCGTTTTATTTAATATTGTTATTTTTAGTGTTCGAAATTTGTGAGTGCCTTAATTTTTAAATGGTTTTTTTTTTTGTAAAGAAACAGTGTAGGTTTTACAAAGTTTATTTCATTCGTTGTTTTTGCAAAGTATTTTTTTGGCGGGTCAATTGCCCAAGTTTTTTTTTTGTGTGTGTAACCACCTAAGAGAGCTCCTTTAGGTAGGGTATGTACTAGTTTTTTTTTGATATTTTAGCGAGACTCAAAAATGGAGTCAGGCCGTTAAACTTTGTAGGCTTATAGTTTTTTTTTTGTGGTTCATATTGTAGCCATTTGTAAAAGTTTTTTTTATTAATTTTGGCACAGCCTTGTGTTAAGAAAAAAAAAAATATTATTTTTAGTTTTTTTTTTACCTAAATTTTGGCTTTGTTTTTTTGGTGTTATTCTTTTTTTTTCGAGTATATGCATAATTAATTAGTCTTAAGTGTGTAATCTTATGAACAGTGGGCGATAAAAGTCAATTTTTAATCAAAACACTACCGTTCATACCGGTGATTTTTGACATTAGATTTTTGTTGTTAAAGTTAAAAATAATCAATTAAAGTTGAATTGTTCCTTTCAAGTTTTTTTTTACAAACCGCTGGGTTTCAGTAATTTTCGCTAGATTTTATTATCTGTTTTTTTTTGTGATTATACATATATATTTTTTTTAGTTAAATTAAATCCCAAAGAGAATAATTTTTAGTGTTTAGGATTAGAAGTCTTTGTTAGTTTAAGGTTAATTTTAATAAAGGAAAAAAAATTTTGTGAATTGTTTAAATTTTAAAAATGATGTGTTGCTAATTTTGTAGTAGGGTGAAGTTAACGGTGTGAGGTAAGTGGGGCATGTGTGTGTGTGGGGTTTTGGGGTCATCAATAAATTTTATTGGACCGAATTGATGACCATGGTTGGGAGGGCATTTGTGGGGGAGTTTAACACCTCGTCCTCCCTCTTTGATGTTCAAGTGTTGGTATGTCTAAATTTTTCTTTAATTTTTTTTAATATTAGTTGTTCTTGTCCCTGGGCTGTGGTGGTGGGTTGGAACTCGACCCTAGATGGATGCGACGCGAGCTAGCTGGCAACACCACTACAGTGCCATTGGGGGCACGTAACAATATGGCGCCCAATCGGAATGAGTCCCGGAACCGGAAATACGGTCCGGTAATAAAAATTTTTTTTAGTATATGTGTCAGCGAAATATGTTAGGTCAATAGAACACTAATTTCTTTTAATAGCACAACGATGGGATGTGTGTTTTTGAGAATCCCGAAATTTTGACTCCATCAACCTATCGGGGCCGAATTAAGGACTAAGCCTTTAATCGTGTGGGGGGTCAAAATGTACGGAAACTCTAAAATACACATCCTCTCGACATTTTTCACAAGACAAATTGAGCAATGGCGTGAAAGCGTAGGAAGCGAAAAGCGTTTCACTGACTAGCTAATTTATCTATTTTTGTTTTTGATTAAATTGCTTTTAGACTCCGATTTTTTTTAATTTGTGCCCGAGGAACTGGTAAGCTTTTGGGAATCCTAGAACTTTGAACCTGAAACCTATAAGGCCCAAGTTAAGGCAAAGCCTAAGGCTTGTGATCAGGCTCAAAGTGATAGGTTTGGTTTCAAAAGGCTTGCCAGTCCAAAAGTGCAAATAAATGATCGATTTAATACGTCCGTGGACCGGAGGGCTTGAAGATACCCGTTCTGAACACAGATTCAGAGGCCAGAAATATTCGACGAGTCACTTTGGGCTTCCGAAAACTTACCACTTGGGAAACCGAAGATGATAAAGATACGGAAGCGCGCGGTATAAATAATTTTTCAAACCTTTAAATTAAGTTTTGATTTTTTTGAACATTTTTAGAGGCCTGAAAGTCAGGCGCATAAATTAAATTTTGCTGGGTCCACACACACACACCCACTTAGTCTCACACCAAGTGTTAACCTAGCAGGTATGTAATTGTATTGTGTTTTTGATTTTTGTATATTAGTTTTCTGTATTTATGTTAATTGTAGCAATTTTCTTTATTCAAATTTTTTAAATTTTTTTTTATTTTAAATTAAATTTTAATTTGTTTCAAAGTTTCTCATATTTTTTTTAATTTTGATATCTTTTGTTTTAATCAAATTCTTCTGGATTATTCTTTAAAATTTTTTTTCAATCTAAACTTGTTTTTATAATTTTATTTTTTTTCTCTCCAAGTTTAATCAAAATTTTTTTTTATTATAATTTTTCTTTTTCAAATTTTAATCCAAATTTTTTTTATTATAATTTTTCCTTCAAATTTTAATCCAAAATTTTTTCTCTATTACGTTTTTCTTCTCATTTTACTTTTTTACATCGCGAATAATTTCGTTTTTTTTTATTACGCTTTTCTTTAATTAAAATTTTTTTTTAATCTATTTTTTTTTTAATTAGTTTTTTTTATTTAGAGTTTTATTTTTCTTTTTTTTGTAATCTAATTCGAGTTATTGTATTAATATTATTTATTTATGTATTTTGTTGCATGTTGTGTTAGTTATAAAGGTTTAGTTCGAATTAGAAATTTAAATCTATAAGTATTAGTTTAAGTGAAAGTTATTAGTTTGTGTATTGATATTTTTAAAATTTTTTTTTAGTTTTTTCAAAGTTTTTTTTCTACGCGATATTTATTTCATTTCGATTTTTGATATCACGAACAAATTTTATTGTATCAGTAACTGCTGTTTTGAGTGGCCTAATAGTACGATTATAGTACGAGATACGATTGTGGAGAAATATAAATTTGTCGTTGAAATATTAGTCTTCGAGTTTACGATTTTTGTTGTTGGATTGTGTGATGAGTGCAAAAACTCGATCCCAATCGAATAATAGGAAAAGAGTTTTGCAACAGACATTTGATCTGAATAGGTCACAACAACCTACCATTCCTAAGCAACTCAGATACGATAAAGCTTCGAAAATGGCTGAGGCAAACGGGCAGCAAAATGACCCAGGTTTTCATGACTATTCTGATAGTATCATGAATCCGCAGGGTGCAGAAGCTCCCATACAACCCGTAGTTATTGGAATCAGTTGTTAGCTGGTGGTAATGATCAGCAGGGTTTAGAACCTGAGGTTAGGGGAATGGTCTCCGATGAGGCTTTAGCAGTTCAGCGAGAATTGGAGGAA
The DNA here is from genome assembly GCA_949987735.1 of Leucophora obtusa. Lineage (NCBI taxonomy): Eukaryota > Metazoa > Arthropoda > Insecta > Diptera > Anthomyiidae > Leucophora > Leucophora obtusa. The sequence continues at coordinate 226,380,394 of OX465295.1, read as the reverse complement.
AAAGTTAGGCGAACTGTCCAGGAGCAAATGCTAGGCATGACGAAAACGTTTCAGGATGAAATGATAGGAGTAAAGAAAACGATGGAAAATCTGGCATCGATAGTTGAGAATCTGGCAAAATCTTCATCCCAAATGCAGCAACGTCAAATAAATATGAATAATCCTATGAGTAACCCTACCAACATTGCTCCTAGAAATCCTGCTAACGGTCTCAGTATGAACAATAATCCGGTATTACGAAATACGCTTAGAAATTACCCTAATAACGTGAATTTTATCCCTAATGATCAAGTTGCGAACGGCGTTTCATTAGACAACACAACGCATGCGAATTTTTTTCAAAACATGCCCACTAGTGGCAACTATTTCACAAATGCTAACCAGCCTAATAACATTTTTCAGAATAATGTTGCTGGTGACAGAAATGTAGGCCAAAGCGTTCCACTGACCAATTTTTTTGGTAATAATCTACCTCAGACGAACCTTAACTCGACAACTCCGTTTCAGAAACAGGTTAACCCTGCAAATATAAATCAGGGTTTCGACCAAAAACAAATTAGAGTCGATAAACTGGGGGTTGTATTTGATGGCAACGTAAACAAACTAAGCATTGAGGAATTTATATTTCGTATCGAACATTTACAGGCCCATTACAACATACCATGGGGAGAAATGTCACGTGATTTTCATTTGTTACTAACTGGATCGGCAAACGATTGGTATTGGTGGTACCTAATGAACCACTGTGTGTCGGATTGGGAAACCTGAGAAACGCTCTACTTGGGCAATATCGTACCAACCGCTCAAATTTTGAGATCATGCGGGATTTGGTAGAGCGGAAGCAGCAAATTAATGAATCTATTGATTATTTTTTTCATATTATGAACAGGTTACGTTCCCGTCTGGTACAACCAATATCCGAAGGGATTCAAATTTTAAAGAGAAACGTAAAGGAAAGTGTCAGCCGCATAGTTTATCCAATGTCGGTCGCTTCAGTGGAACAGTTGCGTAATGAGTGCAACGAGGCTGAACGAAATTTTCCACGAAGAGAAAATAGACACGCTCCGCCATCAATGTCAAGGCCAATTCAAACCCCGAGACGGTACATAAATGAATTGCAATATGAAGAGGAAGAGCCCGAAGAGATTTGCAACGAAATTGAAGCCTTTAACAGCGTGATAGTGTGCTGGAATTGCCGTCAAGAGGGTCATATTTTTGTCGATTGCCCCTCCGATCAGCTTAATTATTTCTGCTATAAGTGTGGTAAACCAGACGTTGTCGCCCCGAATTGCGAGACGTGCAAAAAGCGGGGAAACTCGAAATGGGGCGTGGTTTCGACGGGGGAATCACGTCCCTCGAGAATCGCCCCGAAACCCCAACAGCAGCAACTGCAGAAAAATCGCCAGTTTCCACAGCAACAAAATGTTCAACCAGCACAACAAACAACCCAACAAATACAACAACAAATTCAGGAACAACAACAAAGCCAGTAAAATTTGCAAAAATAAGACACTATTTACCAAGAGAAGTTCGCGAGCAGAATTATATAATAGTTCGTCAGAGAATTTTTGGTGAAATAGCAGGTGAAGCCGATTCAGAACAACAAAACATAATTGTGAATCATAATGAAATTTCGGAAAGCTCAAATAAAACTCTATCGTTGGGAAAATATGAACAGATTTTGAAAAAGAGAGCCAGCTATGCGAAACGAAAATTTACTCGAACACTCATTACCGAGTCAATAAATCGACTATCATTAGAAGCAGATCCACGACCATATGCTGAAATCTCAATTGGAGGCATAATCTATCGTGGGCTGTTAGATTCGGGCGCTTCGGTGAGTGTACTGGGCAAGAACTGTCGCGAAATGATGGACAATTTGGACACAAAGATTACGAGAATATGGTTAAATGTTCACACAGCAGCTGGTCAACAACATAGAGTTTTAGGAAAAATCGAGCTCGAAATTGAATATAAAGGTGAAACCCATAAAATTACGTTTTATTTGTGCCCCGATTTTCAACAAGATATTTATTTAGGAGTTGATTTTTGGAAAAAATTTAAAATCGCTCCAGAGATTTTTCCGGTAAGTGAAATAAATGTTGAATTGGCAAGAAAAATTCACGGGCCAGAAGAAACCAATGAAAGTCAAAAGGCAAAAATGCATCAGTTAACGTACGAGCAACAAAAACAATTACAAGAAGTAATAAACGGATTCCCCGCTTTCGAAGTTAAAGGCCTCGGCTGCACCAGCTTGGAAAAGCACGAAATTAAATTGAAAGAGGGTACCAATCCCGTAAAGGAACGACATTATCCGATCTCGCCGGCAGTGCAAGAAATTGTCTATGCAGAAATCGACAACATGCTCGAATTAAACGTCGTAGAAGAGAGTGACAGCCCCTGGAGTAACCGAACTACAGTGGTAAGAAAACCAGGTAAAAACCGGTTCTGTTTAGATGCCCGCAAGCTAAATGATGTTACTATAAAAGATGCTTATCCGCTCCAAAATATAGACGGAATCCTGAGCCGAATAGATCAAACTCACTTCATCAGCAGCGTCGACCTGAAGTATGCCTTCTGGCAGATCGAACTTGAGGAAGAGTCAAGGCCATACACCGCATTCACGGTGCCAGGTCGCCCGCTGTATCAATTTCGAGTGATGCCGTTTGGTCTGTGTAACGCTGCTCAGCGATTATGCCGCCTCATGGATAAGGTGATACCTGCTCGCCTGAAATCGAATGTTTTCATTTACCTAGATGACCTGCTGATAATATCCGACGAATTTTCAACACACCTACGTATACTTGAGCAAGTTGCCGAATGCCTTCGAAAAGCTAATTTGACAATCGGCCTAAAAAAATCGATGTTTTGTTTCAAGGAGTTGCGGTACTTAGGATTTATTATTGGAGGCGGCATGCTGAAAACAGATCCCGAAAAGGTGACAGCAATCCAAAGGATTCAGCTGCCAAAGTCACCGAGGGAAGTGAGGAGTTTTTTAGGGACTGCCGGATGGTATCGGCGTTTTATTAAGGATTTTGCATCGATCTCCGCATCATTAACCGACACGCTGAAGAAGGGTAAAAAGTTCACCATTACGCCAGAAGCGAAGGAAGCTTTTGAGACCCTAAAATACGCCGTCACAACCGCACCCGTACTACGCCACCCGGATTTTAGCCGGCAGTTTTACATTCAATGTGTCGCATCAGACTACGGGATCGGAGCAGTTCTTTTCCAGAAAAATGATAGTGGAGATGAAAATCCAATTGCATTTTATTCGCAAAAGTTCAACGCATGTCAAAAGAACTACTCCGTGACCGAAAAAGAATGCCTTGCAGCCGTTTTGGCAGTAAAACGTTTTCGCCCATACGTTGAGTTGATGAAGTTCACCGTCATCACTGACCACGCTAGCCTGAAATGGCTGATGTCCTTGAAAGATTTGAGTGGACGCTTGGCGAGGTGGTCACTTCAACTTCAGGCGTATGACTTCACTATCGAACATCGCAAAGGAGCGGAAAATGTGGTGGCAGACACATTGTCCAGATTGTCAATTGATATCAGCGGAATAGAGGACGAATATTTTGATTTCGAAACAAACGAATTTGAAAGCGAAAGTTATTTAAATTTGATTGAAAATATCAAAGAAAATCATGATAAATTGCCCGATGTGAAAATAGAAGGCGGAAAAATTTTCAAAAGGATGAACTTTGATAGAAACGAAAATCTGGAAGAGTGCACATGGAAGTTATGGGTTCCCCAAGATATCACTCACATTCTAATAGAAAAAGCTCACGACGCTACAACATCGGCTCACGGGGGCTTACATAAAACGCTAAACAGGTTAAAACAACTCTACTATTGGCCCAGAATGACCACACAGGTGCGTAATTATGTATTGAATTGCCAGGTTTGCAAAGAAACCAAACCATCCAATCAAAATTTGCGACCGTCAATAGGTGAGGAAGTTTTAACTGAAAGGCCGTTTCAAAAATTATATGTCGATTTTCTCGGTAAATACCCGCGGTCGAAAAAAGGCAACGCCTATATTTTTATAGTGGTAGACCACTTCACGAAATTTTCGTTTATAAAGGCCATGAAAGAGGCAACCACGAAAAATGTTGTGCAGTTTTTGGTTCAGGAAATTTTTAACAAATTTGGAGTTCCTGAAATTATTCACAGCGACAATGGCCAACAATTTGCCTCAAGCACGTTCATGGAAATGGTAGAAGCCTACAAAATAAATCATATAAAAACGGCATTCTATTCTCCGCAATCAAATGCCTCTGAAAGAGTCAATCAATCGATACTGGCGGCCATCAGAGCGTATTTTGAGCCTCAAATGCCGAAAACATACCGTATAACAAAAATTTCCGAACCGCGAAATCGGTGTAAGTTTTACAACCCGAAAGAGATAACTTAAACTGAATATAACTAAAATACAATTACTCACACGACAGGAGAACGATGAGGAGGTGATGAAATTCAGTAACACCATAGCTGCATCTCGACCAGACAAAATACAAACATAGCTGAAAGGAGAATCGAAAATAAATTTGTTTAAAATTACTTCACAAATATTGCACATACTTACCTAAAAGTGCCCGGCTTCTCAGTCGGTAGAGCAATGAGACTCTACAGGGTGTGGGAGTTCCCCACGTTGGGATAAACAAATTCCCAGAACGGGACAAGCACCCCGCATCATCTCGCACACCGGTCCTGCTGGCGTACACTTGGCAGCTGAAGTGGCGAATTATGGGGGATGAGTGTTGCCACTTTCGGGCTACTTCCCCAGAGTAGTGGCAACCCTAGGCTGCGGGCGAGGGGGGTTTTTTTTTTTTGGGCGAACCCTACACTGGTCACTGGCACTCACGATTTGGTTTAGGTCATCGAGCATTTGCCAATAACTGTGGTGACGTTACGCAGAACAATAAAGTTATCTTAACTATGTCCGTTGACTCATGAAACAACTAAGAGTGCATAAGAACGCGTTTGAGAGGAAAACTAACGTATAACGTATTATTTCATAGTCACGGATAATGATCAACGTCGAGAACTCAACGTTTATTTTTAATTTATTTTTATTTACGTTTATATTTATATTTTTTTTACATATGACTAGGGTGACCATTTTTTTTCTAACATCAAATCAGGATAAATTTTGAAAATATCATTATAAAAAAAGAATAATGATTAGGCGGCCAACCTAATTTGTTGTCAACCGAATGGTTTGGTTGAGGCAACAAAATTTTTCGGTTAACCATCCTGGGAAGACATTACACATTTCTCCCTATAGAGACCCCAGGGCAGACAAAATTTTCTGACAACTACTCTGACAACCGGATAATTAAAATATTTTTTATCTCAGTCAACAACTGTTGTATCAACTGATGTTCTATTATCGCAATGGAATTATTTGATAAATTCGGTAGTCATCACGAATCTTCTCTGTGTATGAAACTACATATTAGAATAGGAAATTTACATGTGGAAAAATCATTTCAAAAATCAATCACAAAAATTTATCCTCATTTTGGTTTTTTTTTACTAGGAAAACTTAATATTCTTTTTAAATGCCAAAAATCAGTACAATCAGTACAAATTTTAAGAAATCAGTAAACGTACTGATCAAATCAGTACGAATGGTCATCCTACATATGACGTAACTTATTCATATTACTTTCTAAAACTTTTGCTCGCATACGTTCTGTTATAATTAATATTATATGTTATAAATACAATTACCCTGCAAACATTACAATGAAAGGAAAAAAAATGTTTCGCAATTGTATCACCTGGAGGATAAGAGTGTGGTATCGCTAAACGAATTCCTCCAGACAAAATAAACGATTTATATTTTTCATTATTAAAGTTAACTCTGGTGAATAATATCTGCATACATAATCCAGTGACAGAACAACATAATCGCGTGGCCATCATACCCGGGTTTTGTTTTTTTTTCGCGCACTAAACCCTCATTGTTTCCCATAATTCTTCTAATTGCTTTTGTGCAAAGTTTGTGTAATTTTGTTTTAAACATTTTTCTCGGAAATTTTAAACGAAGTGTGTTTATCTTCCAGAGTGTAAACGGGTGATATTGCCGGAATATTATCGGGATAAAATTTGTGACAAGAAAACCGAATTGTGGAATTGGTTTTTCTAAATATTTCCCAAATATCTTCCAAATGATAAAGGGAAGACAAATTCGAAATACTACGGGATTAGTTTTATTCAAATGGATAATGGAAGATATCTCTTTATCATCCAAATGCCTGCAGGGTTTAAACAAAACCTGTTAGGGAAGTATTTTGTGTCCTACAATTGGTTTAACGTGGACTTACTGAGGTTGCGTGACGGTGATAGGCAGGAAGTAGGAGGCAGCTTGTGTATCAGTGGTACGGCGGTGCTCTGTCTCACTCCCCCCCCCCCCTGATGGTAAAGGGCGTGGACATTTCTACAGCAAAAGTCGTTGGGGAAAATATGGCTGGGAATATTTAACAGTCGAGTATGACTAGAATTTGTACCGAATTGTATTGGGGGTGCTAGGAAGGTTTAAATTTATGCTGGTTCGATTGGTAACAATTCAATGTGGATGAAGGCGTTTGTACTAAATACGCCAGCGACATATATAATCAGGGGGAGTAGTATTGCTGGTGGTTATCACAAAAGTTCGTCCTACCCCTACTTCGTGTTGTGTGAAACCGAGGACGTTAGCAACACCGGTAACACGTAATCATCGTGTTACAGTAACGTTACTCGGCAAACTGCCACATTCACGTTGCCGTAAGGATACCGAAGATGGGTGTTGCTTTTGTAGTGAATTGGGTTTGGCTTCACATACGCTGGTGGCTAGCAGTTCCACTGCTGAGATTTTTTATCACAATTTAATTGTGAGTCAGATAACCCAATGTCAGGGATCCGCCCTGATGATGGGAACGGCTATGCGGGAGAAATTGGAAATGGGTGTTAGAATGAATTAGGTTTGTGTATTTATCAAATACCTCAACGATTCGGTGTAGTAGAATGACCTCTGCTAGACTCCAGGGCGAACTCCGATTAAGTGCTCACGGTAATGTGAGGTTAAAGCCGAATTCAGAGCAGCGACGTCGACGCGGGTGGCTGAAACGACGGAAGCTCTAGATATTCGGCTGGGATTAGGCTTCAAATACGTGAGGTGGTAGTTTGCGTTATGTTGATGTGAGGTGGTTGAAATTTTGCGTTTGTTTGCGTTTTTTTTTTAAATATTTTGAATTTAATTTATTGTGGATTCTTTTCGGTTTTTCTTGGTGCCCGCGTGCGGTTGTGGAAAAAAAAGGAAGGAATAGAAAGAATGAATTGTATGGGTTGTCACTACTGTATAGTAGTCTTAGGTAAATTTGGTACCGATTATGGTTACCGAATTAGGAATGGTTCGGAAAGTGGTAGCAATAGTGTAATAGAATAAAGGAAACTAATGTAAATGTGACTAGTCTCCAATTTTATGAAGCAGGCAAGGTTGTATTTTTGCAACCGGTTCCCATTCATAAAAATGCAGGAAATTTGGTATACATGTTTGCAAATTATGTTTTATGTTTTGTCCGCCTAAGATAATGTCAAACAATCAGAAAGTCCGTTTTAGTTTTAAAATTTGTTGGAAATATGTTTTTTTTAGAGAGAGAATTATGGGAAAAACAGAGGTTTCGTGGCGCAGAAGTAGGGAAAAGAACTCCATTGTTAATGTAGAAGTCAATTGGAAAAGCCGCAGCAGTAAAATTTGAAAATCAAATTTAAAAAAAATAAAAATATATATATATATATAAAATACTATAAAATACTTACCCGTCTGTTTTGTTAGTTTTTGAATCGAATAAAGTGAAGAAAACACCCTTTTGGTTTTTATGAAGATTTTTATTAAAATTATAAAGTGAACGTACAGTGCAATTGGTGTAACGAAGATAAGTTTTAAAGTGAGTAGATTAGTGAGTGACATGTATTAGTACTTACCAATAAGAAAACTTCATTGTTGTTTAGGCGGTAGTGGAAAAGTTTTATATCCTATATTGGTGGCGTAAATATCCTGCATGAACTGGCCCTTGGGTACGTCGGGGAAAGTAAAGCCCACGGAAATAAGGGTCAGCGTTATACCTTCATTTTTGGGTATTGGTTGGAGAAAAGCTGTTATCCAGGTGACAATCAGAGGGAAGTAGCCCACGGATCATAAGGTAATCAAGTCCAGGTTGTAAGCTACCAGAATCAGCCGCCATTTGTAGTCGGCCAAGTCCGCCAAATTTAAAGCCGCCAATTATATACCGGCATCCATTGTTGTTTTATATGCATATAAAGAAAGAGAGAGAGAGAGAGAGAGTATTAGTGTTTTGGTTTTGTGATATATGCATATATGTATATAAGGTTCGAGTTTAAAACTTCAATTTTGGTTAAATTTTATTTCGTTTTATTTAATATTGTTATTTTTAGTGTTCGAAATTTGTGAGTGCCTTAATTTTTAAATGGTTTTTTTTTTTGTAAAGAAACAGTGTAGGTTTTACAAAGTTTATTTCATTCGTTGTTTTTGCAAAGTATTTTTTTGGCGGGTCAATTGCCCAAGTTTTTTTTTTGTGTGTAACCACCTAAGAGAGCTCCTTTAGGTAGGGTATGTACTAGTTTTTTTTTGATATTTTAGCGAGACTCAAAAATGGAGTCAGGCCGTTAAACTTTGTAGGCTTATAGTTTTTTTTTGTGGTTCATATTGTAGCCATTTGTAAAAGTTTTTTTTATTAATTTTGGCACAGCCTTGTGTTAAGAAAAAAAAAATATTATTTTTAGTTTTTTTTTTACCTAAATTTTGGCTTTGTTTTTTTGGTGTTATTCTTTTTTTTTCGAGTATATGCATAATTAATTAGTCTTAAGTGTGTAATCTTATGAACAGTGGGCGATAAAAGTCAATTTTTAATCAAAACACTACCGTTCATACCGGTGATTTTTGACATTAGATTTTTGTTGTTAAAGTTAAAAATAATCAATTAAAGTTAAATTGTTCCTTTCAAGTTTTTTTTACAAACCGCTGGGTTTCAGTAATTTTCGCTAGATTTTATTACGCGTGGGTCCAAGAACCCCGGATTTATCTGTTTTTTGTGATTATACATATATATTTTTTTTAGTTAAATTAAATCCCAAAGAGAATAATTTTTAGTGTTTAGGATTAGAAGTCTTTGTTAGTTTAAGGTTAATTTTAATAAAGGAAAAAAAATTTTGTGAATTGTTTAAATTTTAAAAATGATGTGTTGCTAATTTTGTAGTAGGGTGAAGTTAACGGTGTGAGGTAAGTGGGGCATGTGTGTGTGTGGGGTTTTGGGGTCATCAATAAATTTTATTGGACCGAATTGATGACAATGGTTGGGAGGGCATTTGTGGGGGAGTTTAACACCTCGTCCTCCCTCTTTGATGTTCAAGTGTTGGTATGTCTAAATTTTTCTTTTATTTTTTTTAATATTAGTTGTTCTTGTCCCTGGGCTGTGGTGGTGGGTTGGAACTCGACCCTAGATGGATGCGACGCGAGCTAGCTGGCAACACCACTACAGTGCCATTGGGGGCACGTAACATCGTTCCTGAAGCTTACAAAAAAAACACAAAGTAATGTAATTTTTCTAAAAATTGCTTTTCAAAAATTCGTAATCGGTGACCGCTAAGTCATTAATTTTCGTTTTGAAATAATGTAGAAGGTAAGTTATTATAGTTTTTATTGTATCATTATAAGCTAACGCGTGAGTATTACCCATTACAGGTATGGGCACATAAATGGCTTGAAGGACCAAATTTGAGATTTCACAAACTTACGGAGGGCCGCACCAATTAATACGTTATTCGACAAAAACGAATTTTTTTTTGAGTATTATTAAAGTCCAAAAAGGTCCACTGAATATCCTTGTAGTTTTGGGTCTTTCTTTTTTATGCCTTCACTCAGGGAAATACTTTATTAGTCAATATTGCGGAGAAGTACAGCAAAATCTTTTATATTTTTATGATTTTTTATATTTTTAATCCAAATATATTGTTACGTTTTTACCTTTTAAAAGCGTTGGTTTATTTCCTTTAAATAAACCGGGTTCTTTTCTATTCCAACCAAAATAACCAGTCTCAACGCTGACACCAATTATTACGTTTTCCCTTATAAAAACGTTCGTTTATCTCCCTTAGATAAACCGGCCTGGTGCTCTCTCAGCAATAATAACAAACACAAATACACTAAAGCCCTGTTAACTTATCTCAAAATAAACTGAGTTTAGTGCTTAATCATAGTTATGAATGTAATATTTATATGGAAATATCTCTGGTTATTATTTAATCATGGGTATGTTGGGAATAAGTTACTCGCCCTAAGTTTGAATATTGAGCTTATACTTTTCTTTATTAGCACTCTCTTTAGTTTAATATAACTTTACACTTGTTTATTACACGTTGTGTTACTTTATGTAAATACGTCAATTAATATAACACTCACAAAGTCACAACGCTTTATTAAAGCCCGATTGAATTACACAATCGCTAATCATAAACTAACTCACTAAATGACATATGGCAGCCTTATATAGTTTTACTTCCGTTGTGGTAGAGAATTCCGGAAACATTGTACTTAAACGTAGTGCTGCCAGATTGACCATTTTAGTAAATCCGGTTTTTCGTGCTATTTTATTCCAGAAAATTAAAGAGTTTTCTATACTAGGCTAATCTAATTTCGTAACAATATTTAAAAATATAGACTCAATAAGTGTTTTTAAAATATTTTGCCCTACTTAATACGAATCTGAAATCAGAAAATGTTGTCGAATTAATCTTCGAAAATATAAACTCACAATATTTTATCCTTAAAAACAACCTAAAATACATATTAAAATAATTGAAAACACAATTAAAACCATTTTGCTATTTATTTTCAAACATTGTTTAAACAATCCATAAAAAAATAAAAATAATTAAAAAGTCTATTAAAACAATCATCAATTTTTAACTGACAAAACGTAAAAAAAACGATTTTTTTTTGTTTGAATTTTCAAAACACTCACACACAACACACACGTTCATATTTTTATTGGATATGTTTGTGTGGATGAGTAATGAATTTCTTGTAATTTGAATTGAAATAATTTTGTATACAAACAAACTATTTTAACAGAAGAGAAAACCGAAAATATTTGAATTTTTTGTTTTTTAACAGAAAACAACGAAATTATTTAAATTAGTGGTATTCGTCTAACTGGATTTATGCCCTCGTAAACCGTGTATTTTTGTAATCGCGTATATTTATAACTTTACCTGTTTATTTGAATGAACGCACCTTTTAAAACTATTCACATTTCAATTTTGCATTTAGCCACTTTTTCGATCTTTTCATAAATTAAACACAGAATTTTTTAAATTTGTATTATTTAAAAACAAATAAAACAGAAAATAAAAAACAACACACAAAAAAATTCAAAATAATTTTATTTTTGACAATATTTAAATGTATGTATAATAGGCTGGGTCGATTTGTGGGGAGGCAAAAAAATCGCCCATGGCTCAGGGAAAATCGTATTCTAGGGATCAAAATAAGAAACTTTGCCGAAGGAACCATACCTCTAAAACGAATTCTACTACCCCTAACTGTTGACTTTTGTCCCGTAGGGTCAAGTTTTGAAAAATCCCACTTTGACCCATTTAGAGTGCCCCAATCGAGTCCAAATGTATGACCGACCCCCACTAACTTTGGAGGGCCGATCCACCCATGCCAGTGGTACACCCCCTGGAACTCCCCTGGGGGGTTCCCCATACAAACATTTTAAAAAATCACCATTTTTGGCACTTTATTTTATTATTTTTTATTTATTTTATTTATTTTTATTATTTTATTTATTTTTTCTCCTTAGAAATTTATTTAGTCAGAACATATGTAAATGAAAAAATTAATTTAACTTAGTAATAGAAAAGAAAAAATGCCCAGACTTGAAAGCAAAAAAGACTTCAAACAGTAATTTTTTATTTTTTCTTTTCTATTACTAAGTTAAATTAATTTTTTCATTTACATATGTTCTGACTAAAAAAATTTCTAAGGAGAAAAAATAAATAAAATAATAAAAATAAATAAAATAAATAAAAAATAATAAAATAAAGTCCCAAAAATGGTGATTTTTTAAAATGTTTGTATGGGGAATCCCCCAGGGGAGTTCCAGGGGGTGTGCCACTGGCATGGGTGGATCGGCCCTCCAAAGTTAGTGGGGGTCGGTCAAACATTTGGACTCGATTGGGGCACTCTAAATGGGTCAAAGTGGGATTTTTCAAAACTTGACCCTACGGGACAAAAGTCAACAGTTAGGGGTAGTAGAATTCGTTTTAGAGGTATGGTTCCTTCGGCAAAGTTTCTTATTTTGATCCCTAGAATACGATTTTCACTGAGCCATGGGCGATTATTAAATCGACCCGCCCTAATGTATAAATACGAAAAAGTTTACACACAAAAATGTAAGCGTATATTTACCAGGGCTCGTAAACTAGTTTTGACATTAATCGAGTAATTTTACAATATATACACAGAATACGAGGCGTAAATACTTGAAATGAATACCTTTATTATTTTTTATAAAAATAGAATATTTGACTGAAAATAACACCTCCTACAGACGATACATATTTTTTTGGTTTGTTTTTTATTGACGAATACAAAAAGTTAAACAATATATTGATTCTTCAATTGAAAACAAGCTTTACCTATTACTTTTTAAATAAACCTCAATCGGTTATGGAAAATATATTGTGAGTGTATTTTTCGTTTTATCAAAAAATTTGATTTAAAGTTTTCACCAAATTTTTAAAATATTTTTAAATTTATTTACCCAGGAAAACTTTGCTAATGGGTGCGACAAACTCATGTATTACCTTGTAATGTCTACTCCTTAAGAGTAGTAATGTCTACTCCTTAAGAGTAGACATTACACTCACTCTCACGTCCTCAATATGGGACGTGAAAGTGATTATAAAAAAATGTTCGTGCGTGAGTTGTGCGTGATTATTATATTTCTTTCGTGAGCGTGAGTCAAAATTCACTCACGCGCCCATTTCTAGTTTGTATATTGGCAACAATGCACACATTACTTTGAGGCTAATCGCCTGTAAAATTCATCAGTAAATTATAATATATTAAAAGGCATATTAATATATTAAAATGTCTTTAGTACGATACTAACCTTAGTAAAAAATGTACTTATTGCGATAACTTTTGCAAGTGGAAACTGTTTTACTTGAAATTATGCAAGAACAGTTTTTAGAGGTGGCCCCATATTATACTAAAAGTTGCACTTTAGGGATAACTTGGAAAGCTATGCTGCCATATAAAATGTTTGAAAAGTCGCGATTTTAACGTATAGGCCGCTATAGATAAATACAATTTTTTTGTTGAAATATTTTCCTTTTAATTGCTTCTTTACTAAGCCATAGCATTTATTAAGGCCGATTTTGCTTTCAGCGATTCAATTGGCTAAAACCTTAGAAACCCGTAAAAATCCATATAAAACGCGAACAATGTTTTTAATATCAACCCAGTCAGAAAAATACAAACGGGAAAGCGATGGCAAAGCACTTTAACAGGTGGTTCAAGTACTGGCAAAAAGTGCTTTCCCATTCTCAAAATGATAACATCATTAGACAAAAGGACCGGCTGTACAAAAAGATCCGGAAAAGCACTGGAGAAACAAAATTTTTGAACGTTGGCAAAACGCTGGCAAAACCAAAAAATAGGTGGTCTGGAAATATATTTTCCAAAATAAAATTTAAAAAAAGATTATATGTATTTTTTTTTTTTTGGTCCTGCCGTGATTTGAACCCAGGCCGTCAGATTGGCAGACGAATGCTCTACCCACTGAGCTAACGAGACATATAATATTTGATGGCTAAACACATAAATGAGTGATAATAGCTGGACAACTACTGGCTGACCCAAAATGCTAGTACAGTAGACGCTCGCAAATTAGAACCGCTTTGTTTTTGAGGCAATTCTAATTTCTGAATTATTCTAATTTCTGGACGTTTTTTTTCGAAAAAAATTGAGTAAATTTACTTCCAAAAACTTAAATAAAACTCTTTTTAATATTTTTTAATTCAATTTTATTTGATAAAAACAAGAAAACAAAACACAACAATTCAGTCCAATACATCAAATGTATTTTTTTAAATTAAAAATATGAATATAAAAAAAACGAATGGCAACAAAACATAGCAATGCAGTCCAATTACATCACATGTATTTTTTTTAATTAAAAACTAAAAAACTGTATTTAAAAAAAATTAAACAATTAAAATTAAACAATGGCCAAGTTAACAACTAATCTTTGTTTGACATATAATCAGTTATATTTGTTTGTTTTTTTGGTTTCTTTAAATCCGAAATATCATTACGGAGAGCCAAAAGATTACTTATGTGCTTAGTTGAAAACAATTCACTGTTATTGCACCATTTTATTAAATTATTTACGCTTTGAATGGCTGTAGTATTAGAGTATAAGAGATATCGTCTTCGTTGCTATCTGAAGACTCATCATCGCTACTGAGAACATAAACAGATCCGTCATCAAACATATCTTCATTCCATCTGTCGATGTCTTCTATACCGATGCAATCGTTGGGAGCTATTTCTTTTAAAAGAGCTTGAGTTATCTGAATAACTTCGTTGCAGTCCTGATCTATTTGCAACAATTGTGCTATTGGCACGTCATCGTCGCTGTCGTATTGTTTAGAGTCCCAATTGGACAACTTTGACCAAGATTTCTTAATAACACTTTGTGGTACCGCATCCCAAGCTTGTTTCAGTAATAATATAGCATTACGGATCGAATGGGATTTCAAATGATTCTTCAGTTCACCACCTTCAGCAATTAACTGAGAAAGAAACATACTTCTGTAATTGAGCTTTGTTAACTTAATAGGGTTTTGATCCATTGGTTTTAAAGCTGCTGTCACATTTGGTGGAAAGAATAATGCAACTATGTTTCCATCGTCACTTTTAAGTTTCTCAATGGGTGTATGAGCGGAGCAATTATCTATAAGCAAAATGGCTTTCGGAGGCAAATTATTTTCCTGAGAGAAGCGGATCACCTGTGAATTGAAAAAAATTTTAAAATTATGTATACTGAACCTGAAATCAATATTTTTGTTTACCTCTTTAATAAATATTCCGTGAAACCATTCGTGAAAAATCCGAGAAGTCATCCAAGCATTTTTTGAAAAGTTGTAATGCAGAGGATTATTGAAATTTTTAAAACACCTGGGTTTTTTTGCTTTTCCAATTACCAATGGAACTAATTTGTGTGATCCATCAGAGTTTGCACCAAGTAGGACTGAAATTCTGTCTTTTTGAATTTTATGTCCAGGGGCGTTTTTTTCAAAAGCAGAGACATAGGTTCTGTCTGGTAGGCAACGAAAAAATAATCCGGTTTCGTCGACATTATATATTTGTGACTCCATTAAACCCATCTCAGCGATCTTTGCATCTTTATCGGGATATTCCTCTCTAAATATTTGTTTAGCTTTCTCTTTTAATATTGGCCCAGTCAATGTACACTTTTTTCTCGTTGATTTAAAAACCACTCATACAGACGACTTTCTATTTTTGGATATTCAGCGCTGTGCAAAGATTTATTGTTTGCCTCCTGATATGTGTTTGAAACAGCATTTAATATTGCTGTTCTATGTGATTTGATGTATGTGATTGAAGATGTTGTCACATTAAAATCTAGGGCTAACCGGTTCCCTTGAACGCCTTTGTCAAGCATTTCTAATATTTTGACTTTAGTTTCCAATGATAAAGTGTTTTTTTACGTTTATTTAACATTTTAAATGATACACTTTCACTATTTAATAGAGACTGCCAAATAATATGTACACGCGTATCAAATTTCACAAATAAACTAGCAAAAAATGTACATAAATGCGACAAAAAAAACAAATAGGGAAAAACATATATAATTTGGTGATTCCCCTTTTTAGTTTTACTTTATTCAAACAGAATAAAAATAAATTGGGGATTTCCTGTGTATTCAAATAACCAAAAAAAAAAGCTCAGAAATTAGAATTTTAAATTCGAATTTCAGAGCGTTTAATGTATTGCAAACATTGATTCTAATTTCTGGACGTTCGAATTACTGAAAGCTCTAATTTGCGAGCGTCTACTGTACTGGCAAACAATTTTATGTAACTATTATGCCAGTGTTGGGAGGCCAAATAAAAAAGTTGGTCTTGAAGGAGCTTTCCCACAAACAAAAAAATTGATTTTATAAAACAAAAAAAATTTTAAATTAAAAAAAAAAATCTAAAAAAAATTTTTTGCTTGCAACCGGATTTCAACTCGGAACCTTCTGACTACAAACAGAATTTTTATAAAATCAATGGTCTACCAGTGAATTGATTTTTGTACCCTTGGTAGCATTGGCTAGGTAGTACTGGATAACCACTGGTTGCAAACCTTGGCGTATCACTCTAAGCCAATTCTTTGGCAGTGGTTTTTTTTATAAACCACCGAAATTTTCGTAAAACAAATACTGGCAAAACGCTTTTTGCAAACGCTGGCAAAGCGTCCCAAATGAGTGTTCTGCCAGTCATTTATTTTTAACACCGTGGTTACCCAGTGGTATACCAGTGCTTGATTTTTTGTACCACTGGCGATTTCTGACTGGGAAGTTTTATGAATCAAATTTTAAGTCTAAATATGTGAAAATCTTTCATGAGAAAATCTTTCATGTGAAAATCTTTCATAGCTTCGATAATTTTTCGGATCACACATGTCTTCAACAGGATTTGGATAGCTTCTATGAATGGTGTTGTTTAAATTTAATGGAGTTAAACCTGAAAAAATGCAAACACATTCGATTTTCTAGAAAGTTTTGTGATCAGGATCTACTCTTTGGGTTGGTACAAGTTGGAGTTAGTAGATACAATTCATGATCTTGGTGTTCTTTTGGATGCCAAATTTACTTTTATACAACATATTACTTTGACTGTAAATAAAGCTCGTGGCGTACTTTCTTTCATTAAACGGTGGGCCAAAGAATTCGTCGAACCGAATGTCACAAAGCAACTTTATACTGCCCTTGTGAGACCAATTCTAGAATATGGTTCCATTATCTGGGATCCTCGACAAAATGTTCGTGTCCAATTGATTGAATCTGTCCAAAAACAATTTCTGCTCTTCTGTTTGCGGAGTTTTTATTGGGGGCCTGTGGCCGAACTTCCATCTTATTCGACCAGACTGGCTCGCATCAAGTTACCTACCTTGGGAAGCCGAAGAAAAATGATGAATGTTACGTTTTTATTCAAGCTGATTAATGGTGATGTATGCTCTGAATTTCTTGTCAGTACCCTGATGTTTAATGTCCCTCAACGTCCAACAAGATACTACAATCCGCTTTATATTCCGTTTTTCCGTCAAAACTATGCTGACGCGGATCCTATTATAAGAATGTGCAACGATTTTAATGAATTTTATAATTATATTGATTTTTCAAATAACGTTAATTGCATTAAACGTAGCATCATTTTAATTCTGAACACATAGTTCGCTTATAATATTTTTTAAAAATTATGTAAATTTTAATATTATTGTCTGTAAGGATTAATTCCATAGACTAAATAAATAAAATAAAATAAAAAAAAAAATGAATACAGCTCCTGTGCCTACATTTCACCACAAAAAATTTATATTGATTGCATTTAAAAAATTTTTGTGTATAAAAAACTAAATGGAAAACCGCTAAACTTTAAAGGCATTTCGCGGAAAGTATGTAGGGTAGAGGGGGATTCCTTCGCCACTTTTTTTTCAAAGCACTGTCATTTCTTAACCCCTAATTATTTTTCAAAAATTACTTTCAAATTGAAGATCTACATATCTTGGCTTTAATTTCTATGATTTTTATTCTAATTATTTGCATATTTTCTATTACTTTTTTAATGATTTTCAAAGTAACTCAAATCGGCGTAACTGCCCCAAACTTGGGGGATATTTGCCAAAAGAGCTAGGTACAATTTCAGAAAAAAAATATTGTTCATTCGGCAAAGTCAATGTTCTAATGACTGAAATAAATAATTAAGAATAAGTTCATTTAGAAATATGATTCTTTCTAATCAATAAATCTCCACGACATTAAAAAAAAATAATTTAAAACTATAATATGATTCTTCAAAATTACAAAAAACTGAATAATTAATATAAATTTAAGAATGAACACGATTGTTCTAATTTACTATTAAACATATTTTAAATACATAGAAAAGTCTTACAGAGCATTTTAGGCAGGGATGCACCAACTTTTCGTAGCTCCAGGGGCCATCTGGTGATTGTTGCCCAGACACAGGCACTAACATAAAATTAATATTTTTCACACTTTTTAAGCATTTATTAAAATTAAATTATTATTTTCTGAGAGTTTAGGATCATAGGTCTAAAATAATGAAAAATAACTTTTTTACCACACGATTTGAGGAAGTTATTGAGAAATGTAGTTGCTTTCAATTATTTTTTTGGCACCCCAAAACACACAAAAATACGTCTGTCTGCGACCACATGTGATGAAAACTCTTCAAAGTGGATGTCGAGGAAAGGTAATTGAAAAATGCACAAAATATATTTTTTCCAATTTTTTATCTCCCTTAACATCGGAGAAAAATGGGATTAGTGCATGTGCCCCACTGGCGAAGGATCCCCCCTCTACCCTACCTTAGATTGAAAAATAAAGTACGCCATTGTAATCAGCATGCATGGAATATATAGAATTGATGGTCAGAGCTATATTAATTTTTAAAAGTCAAGATTTTGTCATGCAGTGTTATTCAAACAAAACACTCTCAAAAAAATAAGTTAGTAGAAAAATTAGTAAAACGTCTTGTATATCAAGTGTACTAGTTTTCAGCAATTATATTTTTTTTAGCACTAAACTAATGTTTTACTAATTTATTTTGCTACAAAAATTGTGCTGATAACCGCATATATAGCGTGGACGAGAACCAGATAGACAAATGTAGATGTCGCAGCTTGTCTGGATGTAGTACAGACAACGGAAATTATAACAAAGAAAAACAACACTACACCATTTCTATATTTAAATTTTCAGCAAATAAATTAACTAAAGTAAAATTTCGCTACAAGTTTTTTGAGTTTTTTCAGTCTACTAATATTCAGCAAAAAGTTTAGTGATTTTAGCAAGGATGTTTTTCATTTGCAATCGACTAAGTGTTAGCAAAACTTTTGCTGAAGATTACTATGTTTTTGGTAAAAATCAGCTCGCTGATTTTCAGCAAACCTTTTGCTGAAATTACCAACTTTTTTGCAAGCATGCTCCTGACTAAAAATTTGCTGACACAGCAACTTTTTTTGCTGACTTTACTGACTTTTTTTTGAGTGTACATATTTTTTAAACTTTAAGCTTATTTGTCAAAAATTGCGATTTTTGGACGAAAATATTAGTATTAGTAAACTAAATTATAAAAGGCAAACGAACAATTGAGGCAAATTTTTAAATCCAAAGATGATTCAGAAACGGCTCAGAAATGTAAATAAATTTGAATATTTTGTGAAAAATTCAAAAATGACATAAACAGATTAAAGAATTGTTTAATATATTTCTTTGTGTAATTTTTTAATCAAAAAAGGAAGCTCTTATGGATGCACCACTTCCATACAAGTGAAAGTTTAATGATATATTTTGAGCACTTTTCTGATTAATTTTTGGGTTCACTTGTTTGCTGGGAACTCTAGAAAAAATAAATTAAGAACATTTTGTTAAATATCATGTTAAAAAATTGGGATAAGGCGGAATTGTTGCTTTAAAAGCGGTATAAAAATTCAAGGCGGCACAAGTCTATAAAAAGCGGTATAAGCCCGTCAAAAGCGGGATGGTTGGTCAGGCTAAGTACACTATTAAAAAAAACCTGTAAAAAATTTTGCTAAAGCTGCTAAAAATTAATTAAAAATTACCTTGCATAAAAAATTGCTGAAAAAAGCAAATTTGCTTCGCTAAATATTAGTAAGATAAGAATAGCCAAAATAAAGCTGGAATCAGCAACAAATTTTGATGAATATTAGTAGAATAAAAAAATAGAAAAGAATTTCAAATTCTTTAAATATATTTTTGTGAAATAAGGAGTCTACTATTTTTTATCATATATTTCTATTGATTCTAGCAGGATAACTATTATTATATTTAACAGTTTATTTTTCCTCTTCTAATCTTACTAATATTTAGCAAAAATCGGCAAAAAAATTTTCTGCAAAGACACTTTTAAACAATAAATCTATAAAAATAGCAGAAAAGGCTACTAATTGTTTTGCTATTTTCCCAGGTTTATTTCTATGAGTGTATGAATAAAATTTTATTGTGTCTGTTTTACCAAATTCAATTGCTTCAAGGACAATTCTCAAAAGTAGATTTTAAAAAGGTCCGTAGAATAACCTTAAACATTTCCCAAAATGAAAAGTAATATTTTTGAATTCAAACTTATAAAAAACGAGTAAAAAGGTTAAAGTCGGGCATGCCGACTATACAATACCCTACACCAGTCTGGTTAAAAGTCAACTAATGTTTGGATCCGAAATTAGAATGGGTTAAAATGAGGCTTGTGTCAAAATTTTCTATATTTGCGACCTGCAGTTTGTAACCAAGCCAATTTTGGGGGGACCCTTATATGGGCACTAGGTCTAAACATGGACCGATGTTCACCAAAATCAATAGGCTTCGTCCTTGGGCCAACATAGGTCTATGTACCAAATTTCATCAAAATATCTTAATATTTGCGACCTGCAGCGTATAAACAGTATAATTTTGGTAGGACCCTTATATGGGCACTAGGTCTAAACATGGACCGATGTTCACCAAAATCAAACTTGTTCGTCCTTGGGCCAACATAGGTCTGCGTACCAAATTTCATCAAAATATCTTAATATTTGCGACCTGTAGAGTGCGCACAAGATTGCATGGACAGACAGACAGACGGACGGACGGACAGACGGACATCGTTAAAACGAAATAAAAAAAAATTCTAAGCCGATCGGTATATTATTTTTTGGTTTTACAAACATCAGCACAAACTTATAATACCCTGACCACACAGTGGTCTAGGGTATAATAAGAGACTCCCAAGTTTTTCTACGCCATATTGAGCCATAAGTATTTTTTCAGGTTTAAGGTTTAAATAAAGAAGAAGAAATTTTTCACCTAATATTCGTATGTAGGAGGCGAAATGCTTTAAAAAGCTTTAGAAGAAATCTGTGAAAAAAAGTCGAATATGTTGACCGGTGTAATTTTTTTAGGCTCTATATATATTATGTATATTATGTATATTTTAAATTCTGATTTTAGTTTTTAATTTAAATTAATTTTTTTTTAATTTTCTTTAAAATTTAAAAAAATTTTTTTGATTGTTTTAAAATTTATGAAAGGTCATTAACCCTCTAATGCCCAAACTATTTTAAATAGTTTTTGGCTAAATAACAATATTTTATTAAACAAGTTGTATTATATCCATAGAAAACTTAACTGCCTCTTTTTTTGCCTTCAAACTTTTTTTTGTATAAGAAACGGTTTTCAAGCGAGAAGTATGTAAAGTGAAAATTTAGATAACTTGAAAAAATTAACTTTTTAAAACAGAAAAAAATATTTGAAAAATTGCCAAAAATACATTTACGATCTGGCGTACATTACCGATAATAACAAAGCTAGTATAGAGGCTCTAATTGTAAAATCAGTTAAACATTTTTCTCCAGGATTTATAGGATAACGCCAGGATACGTTTTACAAATATCTCTCTAAGTCAAAAACTAGCCAACAGATTTTCGTGAAATTAAACACAGATTATATACTCTGAGGTACACTCTAATTAATTTTTGTTTAAATTTACCCTATTTATAGTAGGAAATTGTACTCCTACTATAAATTGGGTAAATTTACTCTATGTGCGTAAAAGAAAAATGTTACACACATTATGTGAAAGTTGGTATGCACAAAATGGGTAAATGCGCGTAGAAATACTACAAATTTATTAAAGTAAAGTAAAAAAAGCATTTATCAATCAAATCAAAAAATATATTTTGTATAAATATGTTGCATATTGATGTTTCCAGTTTATTGTTTATATCGACCGTCAAACTCATTGTTTTAGCACCTTTTTTTTGCGTTTCATCAAATAACCTTAACTTTATGAGTTAAATATATGATCCTCTGAAATTATGAACAATGGCTCGAGCAGCTCTGCTAGAAGCCTCCATAATATGACCAATTGATTGATACAAGCCCCACTGGAAGTTCTAGAGACACAATTTTCTCCACCGTATGATTGTAATTTCGTCCCACACGCATTAGATGAATAAACATATGTTCAGCCACGTTAGCGGCAGAAATCTATTTGTATTTAAATGGTGATATCAACAATTCATCGGCTGGTGCCTGCAGGTATCGGTGTCCCTTTTGGATGATGGGAACAACTTTTATATTAATATTTTTTTCTTTCAATCATGGGAATCACACTTCGCCCCGGTATTATGATAGCATAGTTTTTATCGTCGGACTTACATTTTATTATTATTTTTTTCTTGAATATTTTTGGTTCGTTTTTTAAATTCTATTTTAATATTTATTTTTTATGAATGGGGGAATATTTAGTTGATCTCTTATTTTTTACTAAATGAATGTTCTTTTTAGTTTGACTCTAGATCAGGGATCGGCAAACATATACAACCTTATTTTGTGCTTGTATGAGTGAGTTGCAGCCTCTCACTCTCAATGCACTGACAAAGAACGTTTGTATAATAATTCGAAAATTTTAAATGTTTATAATGGGAATATAAAATAAAAATTTAAAAGCAAACAACAACTACGAAAACAAATATCAAAAAACAACAACACAAAAAAATAAAAACAAAAAAACTTAAAAATAAATTACCAAAAAAATGTATCAATAAACATTATGTAGAGTGTAAAAAATCTGGCAAACAAGCGATTTGACAACCTACTTCATTGAAATCTTGTATGCGACTGATTATTTTTTTGTTCTATGTGTGAGCTTATGTAGGTGTGAGAGAGCGCCCATGAGCATAGGTGTTGCCGACCTCTGCTCTAGATCATAAATTAATATCACTTTCTGTTTAAATTATTTTCAAATCAAAGGATAAAAATAAATAGCATTGTTAGTCTAAGTCGAGTTGGTGATAAGAAATTCGATTTTCTTTCAGCGGTCACATAAGTAGAAAATCATTAAATATTAACCCACTCAAGACGAAATACACTGATGATGGCTTTGTAGCGAAAGCCGAAAATACGTATTCTGTATTACTGGTCTTATCGAATTCTTTCAAATATATTTTTATTCTTTGTAATTTACTTGTAAAAATTTTATAATTTTTCTTTGATTTGAAAATAATTTAAACAGAAAGTGATATTAATTTATGATTTAGAGTCAAACTAAAAAGAACATTCATTTACTTAAAAATAAGAGAACAACTAAATATTCCCCCATTCATCTTAAACACATTGACACGGTGCAAAAATATAATTTAAATAATATACATTTAAATTTACATTTAACGGTTCGTTGTAATTCAAAAATCTGTGGTTATCATACATAGAGTTGAATAGAATCAGCTGAGATATCTTAAGAATTAAGGTTCAAAGCAAAATAGAGTAATAATAACAAAGGATAAAAATAGCATTGTTAAATTTCGTTGATGTTAGTCTAAGTTGAGTTGTTGATAAGAAATTCAATTTTCTTTCAGCTGTAACATAAGTAGAATACACTCACAATATTTCATCCTTAAAAACAACCTAAAATACATATTAAATTAATTGAAAACACTATTAAAAAAAGGACAACTGATTTTTCATTATATTCAAACCATTTTGCTATTTATTTTCAAACATTGTTTAAACAATCCAGAAAAGAAATAAAAATAATTGAAAAGTCTATTAAAACAATCATCAATTTTTTAACTGACAAAACGTAAAAAAAAAACGATTTTGTGGTTTGTTTTTTCATATTTGAAAGTTTTTTTTTGTTTCGATTTTCAAAACACTACACCATACACAACAGACACGTTCATATTTTTATTGGCTTTGTTTGTGTGTATGAGTAAAGAATTTCTTGTAATTTGAATTGAAATAATTTTGTATATAAACAAACTATTTTAACAAAAAAGAAAACCGAAAATATTTGAATTTTTTTTTTTTAAACAGAAAACAACGAAATTATTTAACAATTAAAAAAAATTACTTTGATCAGTTGACACATAAACTAACCACTGACGAGTCTTTGGGTGAGACGAAACTGCGGCAGTCTGGTGATTTCCTTGTGTCTGTTAAATTTTTCAATAAAAATGTTTTCTTCTTCTTCTTCCTATAAATCAACTCTAAAAAATTAATTTAATATAATTCTTTTCTATTTTTTTAACTTATACACTCAAAATTGTATGTCTATTGGCTCAACAGAAAAATTTATTAATTTAACAAAAATTATTCCTATTTTTGGCTTAAAATCAAATTTGCTGATTTTTAAATGTTTGTACAGTTTTATTTGTACCTTTTTCTCGGACCTGGTCCTTAACTAATAAGGGCATATATTGATACTCTAAGGGATCAATGGCTTTGTCTTTTTTACTCTATATCGGTTAGTTATCGAGGTATGGTTCATTTTATAAAATAGAATTTTAAAAAATGTCCAAATGGTCCAAGGTCCAAACAATATCCATTTTTGTACCGAGATGACCTTCTCATGGGGGTGAGGTGAGCTTTGAAGAATTAATTAGTTTTTTAATGAATTCACTACCAATCCAATTCAATTTTCTTTAGAAATGAATGAATGCCTTTTCTTAAGTAATTCACTGAATTCGTTTAACTGAACGTGTTTAACAAAAAAACTAATAATGGCTAATAAGTGATGGCAGAGAGATGAAAATCTTATATTTTAACAATAAACTCTGTAAAATTTAACAAATGTAAGTCTAATTTTATCGACATTGTGAAATATAAACTCAATTTTTATAAATTTGGAAAACTACACTCAATATAATAAGTCTGTTGGCTGAACAGAAAAATTTGTTACTTTAACAAAATTTATTCCTGTTTTTGGCTTAAAATAAAATTTGTTGATTTTTACACTTTTTTTTTTGTTAAATTTAAGTAAAAAATTTGTAAAACTACAGTTTGATCTGTAATTATACTGAGTCGTAGACTTTATTCAAATTTAGGGTATCGCGACCCTCCCCGGGCAACATTTTGTCCGTTTTGCTCTATCTCGCTTAGTTTTCAAGATATGGGCCATTTTATAAAATTGAAAATTTTTATTAAAAATTTCTAAGAGTCCAAGGCCCCTCCATTTTTGGATAAAGATAACCCCTTTCTCTGGGGTATTACACGGTTAAAGGTAGTTTAAATTTGCATCAATTTTGCTATATATCTCTTAGTATTCGAGACATTGGCCATTTTAAATAATCGGGAGGGAAAGAAATAGCGCCATCTTTGAAGCTTCGGATACATTGGTGGTGCCATCTACCGGGTAATATATATATATATTCATTCCCATCGTTCCAAGTTGGAGCATAGGGCCATAAGGTAAGGGTAATAATAGTAACATGAAAATATTATATTTTAAAATACATTTTGTAAAATTCAACGAATAGGTTCTTAAAAATTAGTTTTAAATAAGTTTGAAAATTAACACTCAAAATTAGTTAAAGTACTGCGGATTTTTAATATCCCAATAAACCAAAGAACGATATCCGAAAACGATATCATATTCCAATAATATCGTTTCGATAAAGTTTAATGTTATAAGCTGTGTTTTCGACTTAACTATATCCGTTAACTCATAAAAAATCTCAAAGTGCATAAAATCGCTTTTAAGACAAAAACTAACACATTACTTTTCGTATGCACGTTAACTTTCAACACGGATAATTATCAACGTTGAAAACTCAACGTTTATACATTCTCACATCTAACGTAACTTATTCGCGTTACTTCCTAGAAACAATTGCTGACGTACGTTCGATTATAACGGAAAAATTATAAACATAACCTGTTTAAAAAATTTTTATACTACAATCGGTTTAAAGTAGATTTGCTTTAAAGACTTATCGTTGATAGGCATGAGACAAAATACAGCTATAGTATACTTCAAAATATTCATTATTTACAAAAATTCAAATAGTTTGCACAAACAAATAAAAGTTATAAATATTTACAATTTTTACTTCGTTTAGCTATTTATACTCCTTGTTATTGGACAATTATAGTTTGAAAATCTAGGTGAGTTCGACTTTTCTTCTGAATATGAAGATTTCACTATCTATTTTTCATTATGGCTTCATTTCAGCTTATTTTAAAAGAATTCCGGTTTTGCTATCATATATGATATCATTTTCGATATCGAAATCGCCTGGAATAACGATAGTGTTTCGAAGCTGGACCAGATTTTGGCGATTTTACTATCGTTATTCCAGGGAATTTCGATAGCGAAAACGGTATCATAATTCCTTGGAAATATGATATCGTTACGAAAGGTACATTTTAGAACAAAAAATCTATCGTTTTCGTATCACAGGTGATTATCATATATGATAATAAATATCACCTACGTGGTATCGTTTCGATATCGTGACGATATCGTTTGGTTTATTGGAATAGTGTTAAATGAAGATTCATTCAGTCGCTTAAATCAGTGTTTCAACTAAAATTTGTTAAAAATTAGTCAAATCGATTTTGATAGATTTTTCTACTGACTTATTATTTTAAGTGTACCTATAAAAAAATTTCAAAGTTGACTTCGATATTTTTGCAGTTGCTTTTTTTGCGTGTATATAAAGGGTTCTTCAATAAGAGCGCTAGAAAAGTTTTTTTAAATAAAACAAAAACGGTTTTGGATATCAATGAAATTCTTTATTCCTGTGAAAGTACGTTTGATGCCATTATGTATGGAAATCGGTCTCTTTTGCATGGCCATGCAAAAGGCACGCTTGCAGAAGTCCAGACGCTGAACCCAATTTTCGACGGTTTTCAAGCATAAATCGGCCGATATTCGTACGAAGTTCATCAATCGGCGCTGGCTTGTTGGCATAGACAATAGATTTGACGTAGCCCCACAGGAAATAGTCCAACGGCGTCAAATCGCACGACCGAGGCGGCCAATCGACTGGACCATTTCGTGAGATAACACGTTCTCCAAACTTGGTTTGCAATAAATTGATTGTGACATTCGCTGTGTGGCTTGTGGCGCCGTCCTGTTGGAACCACATGTCCTCCAAGTCCATATCATCCAATTGGGGCCAAAAATATTCGGTTATCATTGAACGGTAGTGATTCCCATTCACAGTAACGTGCCGGTCTTCATCATCACGGAAGAAGTACGGCCCAATGACGCCGCCGGCCCATAAACCGCACCAAACCGTAATTTTTTCGGGATGCAATGATGACTCATGGAGTATGTGTGGATTGCTGTCTGACCAATAACGCATATTTTGTTTATTGACGAAGCCATTCATTATGACGACCATAAATTGGACGTAGCGCTCTTAACGTTGAGGCCACTGACTCCGTTGAGGCCACTGACTCCGTTGAGGCCACTGACTCTTAACGTTGTTGACACTGACTTAATAATTTCGACTCGTTGTTGGCTCGTATATCTTTCCATCATGAAATGGCAAACCTTACTGAGGAGAAATGTCAAAAGAGCGGCAAGAAATATAGCGTCGTTTGCTGTCCCTGTCTTTCTACTTTTGTAGCGTCTCTGTAGAAGAACCCTTTATTTGTTAAAATTCTTGGAAAATTTACCTTTTAGCCGACGTTAGCCGGTTAGCCGCCGCCAGTCGACACTATATTTTTAAGCCAGCCGCCGCCGATGCGTTTGCGGCTCAACTCTAGAAATCAATCGCCGCCGACCATTTTAGCCATTAGCCGCCGCTAGCCGACAGAATGGATCGGCTTGTATATCTGGGCTGGACATGCTATATATACCGTTGAGTGCGCCTTAACAAAACCTTTCATATGATGCCCATATTGTGTATGTTGTCTTTAGTAAAAATAGAAAATTTTTACAAAAAATAAAAAAGGAGCTTTTTTAAAAACGGTCCAGGTCGTGAGATGTCATTGCTATCTCCGAATTATTTGAACTTTTTATTATTATTATTTATTATAACTATTTTATTTTTTTATTTAAAAGTAACTAAAAAATAGTTAAAAATGATGCTGCAAAAAAACTGCTAAATGAGCAGATTATTTTTGCTATATATTAGTAAGTGTTAGTAAGGAATAGCAAAAATAAAACTTTTAAACATGGATGGTAACCGAAACGAATTCGGTTATCGTTAGGGTAAAGATATTTTAGGTTATTTCGGTAACGGTATTTTAAGGGTAGCGCTATTTCATTTATTTCGGTATTGGTATTTTAAGGATAACATTATTTGAGTTATTTCGGAAACGGTATTTTAAGGTTAACGGTAGTTCAGTTATATCGGTAACGGTTTTTTAAGGATAACGGTAGTCAGTTATTTCGATGCATCCCGCAATTTTTATTACAAAAAACAAACGAGATTAAAAACAGAACCAATTTATCAACTTAATGTTCAAAAAGTACTCAACAAACACGTGAAATTACCAAAAGGAAAAAAGTAAAAATAACGGTAACGGTATTTTAGGGATAGCGGTATTTCATTTGTTTCGGTAACGGTATTTTAGAGGTATTTATATTTCATTTATTTCGGTATTGCCTGCCAACCCTGCTTTTAAATATAGTACCTGAATTTTGAGAATCATGGTCTGCTAAATTTAGGTGACCTTAATTTTAGGTAAAAAAGTTAGTTCAAATACAATAATTTATAAGAAATGTTGTTTAATGGAAATGAAAATTACTCAGCTGAAATCAGCACATGTTTTCTGCTAAATTTTAGTTGGTTATAAACAGGTAAAAAATTCAATTAACATTCAAAAATTTAGAAGAATTTTCGTTTAATAGAAATGAAAGTGGGTCAGTTGAAATCTGCAAAACATGCTGCTAAAATTACAATCACTTTTTGTTATTAATTGAATAAAAACAAATTAATGTAAATATTGTTAATTTTATTTTAGAATAAATTACACAATCCAAAAACACTATTTGCACTATATATCACTTTTATTTTCTTGCCAATATGTTAAACTTCCGCTGGAGTTGTATTATTTGGTTCCTTTTTTTCGTCTACCTGTAGGTCGAATTTAGATGAAAATTTTAAAGGGCTGAAATAAAAGAAAAAAAAAAATATTTAATAGTATTCCCTTAAATAAATATAGTTTATATTATTAAACAAACCTCTATTATTTTATTTTTAAAATACAATTTTAACTGCGAAATGTTATTGTCCAGCATACCTCCGATTTCTTTGCGTTCCTTTGCTGACTAACAGAAACCAGAGAAAACATGCTCGTATCATATTCAGGGCTGCCATATAATTTTTGTGAAAAATCGGCACTTTTCCTCAAAAAAATCGGCATTTTCGGTACTTTGATTTAAAAAAAACGGCACAATAAAAATACTCATTAAAAAATATATATACTCTTAAAAAAATATATAAAAAAGACATTTCAGTGTAAAATAATATAATTTACACTGAAGTTAAACTACCCAGGTAGAAATTATGTGTGGTAACAAAAAACAAGTACTGGCAAAGCACAAGTAGACCGCGGTCTTACAAAAAAAAGTACTGGCAAACCACTAAATTTGGACGCTTTACTAACGCTTGAAAAGGAAAAAGAGTGGATATTTAAATAATTTTTGACTCCACAATACAATAACTCCAAGAATAATCTATTTTTAGAGTAATTTAAAATTCTTCATTGATGAGGGCTCAAATTTGGTGGCAGGCACACTTGTTTTTTTTTGTTTCTTGGTGCTATCTCAATACTTCGGTGTTTATCATTTGGGTGTCAGGTAAGCACATTAATTTTTTATTTGGGCGTTGGAAAACAATTGGTTTTTGATTCTGAGTTCTTTCCCAGTGCTTTGTAAAGCATTGGCACCACGGTGGAACGGTGTTATCATTTGGGCGTTGGGAAAGCACTGTTTATAAGCACTCATACCACCCATTTCGGTGCTTTGCCAGTGCTGGCCCCTTTGTAATTTTCTCCCTGGGTAATTTCAATTAAATTTTATAATTCAACAATTAAATTAAAATAAAAGTTTTTGAGATAAATTAAATAATAACAAAAATGTTAGTTCAAATATATTAACTTATGCCAATACTACATACATTAGTTCCACAATTTTTAAATATATTTTTCTCTAAAAAGATAATGCTTTTTTCAATCAATTAGCATAAAGAAAGTTTTGTTTTTATGAATAAGCGAATAATTTATAATAACTTTAAATCACTGATTTGATATAGAATAAAGCAAGATAATGATTTAGTATAATTTTTTTTTCGATCCGGATAAAAATTAATCAGATTTGAAAATGGAATTAAGGAATTATGTTTTTAAAAGTCTGCCATACACCTTGCAATAATACACAAATATTATTAAAAATATATCGTCCTCTTGCCTTCACATTGCAATAAGTTATATAATTCTTTTACACAAAATATGGCATATTTTTTTCATTTATTTTGGGAAATACAAAAATTTCAATATGAAATATTCAATCAAATGAACATTTTCACAAAGTCAAAAGTTGCACAAAAATATTTTGTTTGGTGTATTTTTAGATTCCAATTATTGAATTTCAGATTCGCTTAGTAAAATAAAAAATTGTGTAAGAATGTCAAAGATAGTATTATTTTATTATTTATTAATATGCATAATAAATAATAATTAAAAATCGGCATTTTTCGGCCAAAAATCGGCAAATCGGCATTTTGCATATTTTTCAATAAAAAATCGGTAAAATGCCGAAAAATCGGCAATTCTGGCAGCCCTGATCATATTATTTTTATTGGTAAGCGTCATCAGTGATGACTCTTCACACACATTAAAATAAAATAAATGTTAATGTCCAGCATACCACCGTTTTCTTTTGCGTTCCTTTGCTGACAAACAGAAACAAGAGAAAACATGCTCGTAATATGATACGAGCATGTATTTACTATAACTTTCCGAACATGCGCCATATTATTTTTATTTGTATTGGTAAAGCCCCGTTTAGATTATCACACAAGTGTGTTATACATGTCAGAAATGTGTTGTATAACGAAAATGTATAATAGTGTGAACACTGTTTGTTACACACATGTCAAAATGGGTGCACACATTTTAAAATATGGTCACACTTTTTTGACAAGATTTATTTTTTGAAATATTTCATAAAGTTACCACTTGTCTCAATACAAGTGTTGTGTTATTCACAAATAAATGTTAAACAAAGACTAAAAACAACTAGTGGTTAGAAAAAGTAATAAAAGAATAAAAAATGACTGCTTTAATTTATTTGTTGTGTGTGTCGATAACAGTCTGAACACTGAAAAGATTTTCTTCTATACTTTTCTGACAACCAGACAATTTCAGCATACTTTTTGTCATACTTGTGTGAAGAAAAGTATAAGCACTTGTGTGATAATGTGAACGGGGCTTAAGCGTCATCAGTGATGACTAGGGTTTGGGATTTTCCGGACTTTTTTATTTCCGGGAAACGGGAATAAAAAAATTTGATTCCCGGGAATCCCGGTAAATATTTTTGAACAAAATTGTTAATGGAAACCACCTATATAAGTAATTTTTGTTAAAAAAACACTATTTCAGTACAAATTCAGTCTGTGCAGTGAAAATTCAAAGTAAAAATATCAGAATGTTGAAAATATGATTTCACATAAATTACTCTAAGCACTGCCAAATGAATTGCATGATTCCAGCAGAAAGCACCCACTACTGGACTGTCGGAAACAAACCGTTTCATCACATTTGGCCGATTAGATATGTGGCCACAATGTTATTTTCCAAAGACAAATAAAACTCTTCTAGTCTTATTTCTACAATTCTTCTTATTTCATCAGCATTACATCTTCCTGATATATAAACCAACCCAAAATTATAGAATGAATTATTTCCGTTTATACAAATATCTCTTTTGTGATATTCTTGTCCATTCATCTAAGATTATAGTAAATCTATTGTTAGAAATATTGCTCGATATTTCTTTTATCATGATATCTTTTACATGATTGTAGTAATTTAATATAATGTTCTTTACATCGGTTTCATTTTTTGGCAATGCCTGATTTTTATTATAAAAACTTTTTGGAATAAACGAAGATCTAGTTATGGTGCGGATTGTCATTCCGTCGACTACGGCTAATTTGGATACCATTTCAGGAAATGTTTGCCCTACCATAAAACGTTCAATGCCTATTCAGCTTACCCTTTTTTTCTTCGTGTACTTCAGATAACTAGAACGTTATTCTTGTTGTTGTATTCTTCAAGAGAAGTTGCATTACCATCAATTTTTTTGTTTTTGGTGAACCAAATTTAGATGTCGGATAACCAAATTTATATACCGCCGTTAAGCATTGGTCTTTTATGGCAAATATTGCACTGCGCTGCATTGTCCTTTTTTGTGAAGTATTTCCATACTCCTGATATTTTATTCTTTAATATAAAAGAATATATTAGTTTGAAAGCAGGTGTATTAAGATAAAGTAAACTTGCTTGAAAATATCACATTTATTAATGAAAACGTTACTTTTAAAATTATTGGCCCTTAATATAACGGAGTATTTTAAATTTAAAGTCGACTTTATTTTTAATCATACGGTTTTGTTCATTTTGTGTATGAAAACCTTACAAAAATATTTATATTTTCAAACATTTTGATTGGTTGAAAATAAATTAACCAATCAGAATGCTCCAAAAATAAACCAAGTCAAAGTATACTGCCACCCAATATTTTAACTAAAGTCGACTTTAACTATCATATACATTTGAAAAATTTAGATAGTAAGGGCGATTATTTGTAAGAAATAAAACTTTTTTTCATATTTCTTTTAAACATTTTACCAAGTTTTTAGGTTTTACTACTTAAATAAGTTATGCGAAAAATCTTTATTAGTTGAAATACTCCTAATTACTTGGCAGATTTTTTTTGTGTGTCAAATAAATTGATTCCCTTTTAAAAGATTTTAACAATGGCATTTTTGTTTTGGTATTTAAAATGTTTTTTATGACTAAAATTAAAAAATCCTATTCCAAACAAAAACAATTTAAAAAATTTAATATTTCCCGTTTTCCCGGGAAAACTATATTATTTTCCCGGGAATTCCCGTTAAACTTTTCCCGGGATTTCCCGGGAATTCCCGAACCCCAAACCCTAGTCATCACTGATGACGCTTAAAAATACAAATAAAAATAATATGATACGAGCATGTTTTCTCTTGTTTATGTTAGTCAGCAAAGGAACGCAAAAGAAAACGGAGGTATGCTGGACATTAACATTTCGCAGTTAAAATTGTATTTAAAAAATAAAATAATAGTGGTTTGTTTTATAATATAAACTATATTTATTTAAGGGAATACTATTAAATATGTTATTTTTTTTTTCTTTTATTTCAGCCCTTTAACATTTTCATTTAAATTCGACCCACAGGTAGATGAAAAAAAGGAACCAAATAATACAACTCCAGCGGAAGTTTAACATATTGGCAAGAAAATAAAAGTGATATATAGTGCAAATAGTGTTTTTGGATTGTGTAATTTATTCGAAAATAAAATTAACAATATTTACATTAATTTGTTTATATTCAATTAATAACAAAAAGTTATTGTAATTTTAGCAGCATGTTTTGCAGATTTCAACTGACCCACTTTCATTTCTATTAAACGAAAATTCTTCTAAATTTTTGAATGTTAACTGAATGTTTTACCTGTTTATAACCAACTAAAATTTAGCAGAAAACATGTGCTGATTTCAGCTGAGTAATTTTCATTTCCATTAAACAACATTTCTTATAAATTATTGTATTTGAACTAACTTTTTTACCTAAAATTTAGGTCACCTAAATTTAGCAGACCGTGATTCTCAACATCATTGAAATTTCTGCTGGCGCAAATTCAGGTACTATTTCCTGTTATTTTAGCAGAATTTTTAACTATTTGTACGGGCTTTTTTTATGAGTGTAGTAATAAAAAATTAGAAATTAAAATCGATATAAAAACCTTTAATTAAGCAGTTTCTATAAAAAATCAAAATTAAACTATTTGAGAGCATGGTGACAAAATTATCTATTTTTATGTTAAATAACGCTAGTTGGTTGAAATATTTATGTCCAGCTTATGAGATCTCACTGCTAGACCCGAAATATTTTGAGAATCATCATAAAACAAACCAATGTATATTTTGAGGGGGTCACTTTTTCCTTTTTTCTGTCCATATAAAGTGAGTCGCTGTAATATACGTGTGTCGGAGTTTTGAAAGATCACATCGCCACTTTATTTTAGGGTGGTTAAAGCGTTCGTCCTTTGGCCTCTTCGTACAGCATATCGGTATGAAAACATGTGTTCTTTACATCAGAGGTATAGGGTATGTTCATCAGCTTTGTAGAAAATGTTCAAGCAAATAATAATGGTAATTTTTGGCTCTATTCTAACAAATTGTTAAAAATACCCCTAAAAAAAGGGGGAGGGCGGGGATGAAATCTTCTATAAAAATATTGGCCATACAATTTTACTACATATGTCAGAACACACCAAATCACAAAACTTAACACCAAGAGCAAAAACCAGTTAAATTCAAGATTGCCCTTTAAGGGTTAATTTAGTAAATAGGTTATCCCGTTTTTGACGAGAAGGTTGGACACTCAACTACCGAATACTTTTGTATCTATGTCACTATGACTTCAGTTTTGTTGCTTTTGTTCTTTTTCATTCCTTTTGTCATAATCTCTTTCATTTTTTCATTGTCTCACAAGGGCAGCTGTAAGAATAAAAATGCCTGACTGTTTGGAAAAACTTGACTGCTTTTGTTCTGTCTGCGGAAGCATACCTTAAGGAGTACAAGGTTTCATTTTTCAATAGTAAAGCGGATGATACATATAAACTTTATTTTGAACTGGAAGTATTTCCAGATGAGCCATGGGTGGCAAAACATATCTTCCGAAATTGCTACAATGTCTTGACGCTGTGGTCTAAAGGTAATACAAGTTTTTATTGATACCGAGCGAAAACATGGTAATGGCAGGTCATTACCATATGGATTACCAAGTAATGATAGGTCGTTACCTTTTGCATTATTTTAAAATACAAAATAATGACTTACTGATAATAAGTTATAGAACTACTTATATATTCTTGCAAAGTTATCAATTACTGGTAATTGATTAAATAAGTACTGATTTATTCTTTTTTTTATTTATTTATTTAGTTTAATTTCTTATAATTCAGTACAAAGATTTAATCTTATATAAAAGCACTGAATAGTAATTATTGGTAAATTTGTCAATGTGCATTCAAAATACATATACATATAATATTTACTAACAAAAATTAATTTATAAAAAAAAATAATGGACAAAAATAATAATAATAATAAATAAAGGAAAAAAAAGTAGAAAATAAAAAAAGTAGAAAATAAAAAAATTATATTGTCAACTTCTAAAAATTTGGTCGAAATTTAATTGAAATGTTATTTATACTTAACATTTCAATTAAACTTAAACTTTTTTTTGAAACTTGAATGTGGGTAGCGATAAAAATATGCGATTTGATGCCAAAATTGATGTAGCTGGTGGCTGATCGGAGGGTGCCAACCCGTACCACAATGAGGTCAAAGGTCAAAATTTTTAAAAACCACCCAAATACTTTTTTTTGCATTTTATAAATTTTTGTAATAAGAAATACTGTAAATATAATGCTTTTTCTTTAATTTTTATTAATAGGCTTATTATTTTTATTTTAAATCATTGAAGATTTTGTATAGGCTGGGAAGTCCTTACGGTAGCCCTCTACAATGTGTAACAAGTACTGTTTATCGTCTTCGTTGTGTGTTAAGCATCTGTTATAGTCAGTTATTAGTTTGACTTTTCTTTCGGCGGCATCATTCACAACAGTAATGCATTTTACGATTTGTCCCCCTTTACAAAATGCTTCGCTCTTAGGCCAGTTTGACGGATCAAAGCGTAAGAAATCCGTAGAAATTTCCAGACGAGAAAAACATTTTTTTGTTTTAGGAGTTACAAAAGAGCTTAAATCCTTGGATGTGAATAATTGTAATTCATCAACGCTTGCACACACTTTTTTAGAAGGGAAAATATCACCATCATCACCGATATGATTGTCTTCATCGGAATCTATTTGCAACGCCAAAACCATCTTTTCCTTTATTTTTGAGTCTACATGTGGATCAAAAAAGGCAAGTGCAACTGCTTCCTCTGATAAATACCACAGGTGGTTCCGAATTTTTTCCAAAAGCACTGTAGATATTTTTTTATCAAAATACCCAATAATCCCCTTTATTAGTTGCATATCTCTATTTGGCGCTTCAATTGCATTTGCGGTTCTAAACCAGTATGGGATGTAGAGACTTACTAAGAAAATGCACGTATTACGAATTCCATTCAACTGACTCGCAGACATTTTAAAGTGCTCGTTAAAAATATACATTTTGAGACAATAGATGGCCTTGGACATGAATCTTGCATGAGATGTCGCTCCAGGTGCACGAAATGTGAAATTGGGAATGCTACCACCAAGAAAAATAAATGCAAGTTGCAAGAGTTCTCTATAATCATGCCGAATGTGGACTTTCGCTAAATATTCAAGACAAAAGTGTTTCCTTGTTTCGCGTTCCTCGACCGATATGACACTCAAAACTTGTTCACCCTGCATACAAGTGCTGTATCCCTTTGAATTTAGTGTGCTCCATTCCCGTGCAAAACGTTCAAAAATCGCCACCTCTGGACCACTCTTAAGAGAATTTCTGCAATATGGTGGCGACATGGTAACCACAATAAGCTTCGTTCCAGCTTGCGTTCCAATAAAGTTCCAGCACCACTATGAGAGCCAGTATTTGCAGCAGTTGTATCGAAACATATCATTTCTAATGAATTCAGCATATTCATTTTAAACAAATAGTCGTAGACTGATTGAGCAACTACAGCACCAGTTCCATCTTCAATGATGGGGATAGCTATTAATATTTCAACGTTCTCCGACGTGAGCACAATAGCCAAGCGATCAACTTTATTTTTTCCAGCACTTGCGGGAAGTAGCTTTCCGTCCCAATGCAATACAAATGTTTCAGGTATCTAAAAAAATCTTAAGCTCAAAGCAAAATTTATAACTTGGTCAAAATAAAAAAACTTACCTTGAAATTTTCAACAATTTCTTTGCCATGACGCCGACGATATTTTTTACGTTGTTCACGGAAACTTGTGCAATTCAGGATAAGATCCTCAATATTGTGACCCAACGCTTTGGCAGTTGCACTGATGTGTATAGCTAATGGAGATGACATATTGCCAGCATCCATACAAGCCAGCATTCTGTCGTAAATAAAATTATTTTTTCCACGTTTTCGAATTGGCTTATTGGAGCAACTTGGAATGTTGTCAGTCTGTTCTACATCCATCGCCTGCCCATCATCTCCCGATTCATCACTCTCAAATTGAACATGTTCCATAGTCAAGCCTACACATGAAATTAAGTGAACAGCAAAAAAAAAATTGACACTTTGCTTCCAAATACTACATAATAATTACCTGAAGTGCCTTTTCTTTCTTCATAATTTTCTTTTCGATGTTTTTCATCTTCCAATCTCTGTGCCTTTCTTTTTTCTTTATTTGTGACATTTTGATCGACACAAGTCATGCTACCAACACGCCCATTTTCTCGCTGCTTTATTAAGAAGTCTCTATCTTCCTGTATACTTATAAGCTTCAGAGCGTCAATGTGGGCAATGTCAAATAAATTGTTTAAATTTTCCTTAAAGTAATTTTCTTTTTTGCGATGACTTGGGAACGGAGATTTACATACTTTTTGGACTGTTCTCCACTCTTCATAAAGTTTAATGACTTTTGCAGCACATGTTCTTTGATCTGACGTTGGGATTCTAGCTTTTTCCCAAAAAGGCAATATTTCATTTAACACTAATCTTGCACTTTCTTTAACTGTTTTCTTTTCACAACGCACATTATAAAAAAAACACTGGAGCACTTGCTGCTTTGATGGTAATTTCACACCAACTATTTTAGGTACACATTTTCCAATCAAGTACACATTTGTGTCAGCAGATCGAAGCCGTTCCAACGATAAATTTTTCTTCTGAGTCATGGAATTACGTAAAGTTACACAATATTTTATTTTACAATAAACTTCACTTTTCTCAACAATATTTAAATTCGCAATGACAAAATTTTACATATTCATATCAACAGCATTGCTATGTGCTCAGTAGCAGAGCGGAAAAAACGGTACTTTTAGACAAAAATGCAGTTGACGACAGCTCAAAGCTAGGAATATTGAGGATGTTTAAAAAACAGCGACGAAAAAAAAATTTACCGTTTTTTCAATAATAGTTGTTGGTAGAAATACATATCGTTACCTGTAATGCAAAAGGGCGTAACAAACATATTCATTATTTTACAAGAAAAGCAAAAAAAAACTTTCCGACATTTTACGAAATTAAGTAATGAAATCAAAACTTTTTATTGTAGAAGGCTATAATTTTGCGGAGAAAGGAAGCTTAATTATGTGCTTCATAATCAATGAAAAAAAATTTTAATTTTCTACAGTAAAACCAAATTAAGAAGAAGAGAGAAAAGTTGGTTGTTTAGAATTTCGCTTATAAAATCTTTATTTTTGATATCAGAAAGCAAAAAAATTGTGAGGACACGTAGTTTAATGTCGTGCACCATAATCAGTCAAAAACTTACACCTTCTTCCATTTCAGGTAACGATATATATTGTAAGCATATTTTGAATTCTATAAATATTTTTTTCTTACTATAATAGCAGCAACACCATACATTTTTACAACTGAGAGCTTAAATAAAAAATATAATGCATACATATATTTGTTTTTGCTTCTGGTGCCATTATATACTTAAGCATTAATACTACTATTAACTAATTTACAAGTTATAAATGATATTCTAATTTAAAGAAGTTTTATTTTTGGTATTTCTTAATAAAAAAAATTATAAAATGCAAAAAAAATAGAGTATTTTGGTGGTTTTTTAAAATTTTGACCTTTGTCCTCATTGTGGCACGGGTTGGCACCATCCGATAAACCTGAAAATTTGCTACAT
The DNA here is from genome assembly GCA_949987735.1 of Leucophora obtusa. Taxonomy (NCBI): domain Eukaryota; kingdom Metazoa; phylum Arthropoda; class Insecta; order Diptera; family Anthomyiidae; genus Leucophora; species Leucophora obtusa. Next base: position 226,341,168 of record OX465295.1, on the reverse strand, counting down.
CAATTTTGGCATCAAATCGCATATTTTCATCGCTACCCACAATCAAAATTCCAAAATATAAAAAACCCCATATTAGCTACGCCAGGTCTAATATGTGTATATATATGTATTTATTCCCGTCGTTCCAAGTTGGAGCATAGGGCCATTATGTTATTTATAATATTCATATATTAGTTTTTTAAATTGCATTGCGTTGCTAATTTTCTGTAAATGAGGGGCAAACTATTCCAAATTCTTATGGCATTAATATAGAAGTGTAGATCCGAAAAAGTAGTCGTATGTTGTATCTGAATAATACGGAGGCCTCTTTCAGACCTGAAGAAGTTAAGTCTTTATATTAATATTTTATTTATTAAATGGTTTCGAACATTTTTCCAACTGAATAGAAAATTTTCAGAGGTAAAAAGTTATATTTCAAATATGAACAACTATTTCACAACATAGGGTAACCACTTATTTCCTAACTTCTGAGTAACCACTTATTCTATCTTTGTGAGTAACTACTTATTCTTTCACTATGGGTAACTCGTTATTAGCACTTTTTTCTAAGCTAGAGGAGAATGACCACCCATGTATTTTTGGACATCGCGTCAAAAGTACTGTTGCGAGTAAATAGCCTGGTAAGTAGGGAAACCCTTTGTGTGCTATTTATTCGCTTATTTACTCGGTAATGACTGTTTTTGCTGGGATATTCTTACCACGAAAATAATGTAGTGAAATTATTGGTTTAGGCGAACGAGGCTCAACGAAATTTGGCATTCCGATACGTTGGCTAGAGCCAGGTGAGCACGACGAGACTACATGCTATGTTTGCCAAAATAGTGGCATAATGAAATTAAGTAGGCATAATAGAAAGATATTTGTATATAAAGCCGTGCCATCAGCTTTGCATCTAGTGCCACATTCGAATGTTCTTCCGGAACCTGCACTACCTGTTCGCAGTCCAAGTCTACGTTGGGGACGTGGTACAAACGTCGAAACCGAAACCATAATCTCTAATTTGGTACAGTTCGAATTAATATCAAGCCCAAAATTAATGTCACAAGAGCATTTAAATGCTTTGGTGAGAAAATCGGGACTATCAAAAAATAATGCATAAATATTAGCAGCTGACTTGAAATGCCTTCATTTGCTTGAGCCTGGAGTGAAAGTTTCGAGTTTCAGAACGCGCCATCATTCATTTCTGTCATACTTTACAGTAAACGAAACGAACACATTTATTGATTGTAACGACATTGTAGGCTTAATGAATGAAATGAGCATACAGTACAACCCAGCCGATTGGCATCTTTTTATTGACTCTTCAAAGAAAAGTCTTAAAGATGTACTTCTATCCTATGACAACTCAAAAAACCCAATTTAAGTTGCGTGTGGTGTCAACATGAAAGAGTCTTGTGCTTCTATAAAATATATCTTGGACGTAGTGAAATACGAAGAGCATAAGTGGCATACATGTTGCGGTTTAAAAGTAGTTGCCTTTCTCTCTGGAATGCAGTCTGGGTATATAAAGTATCCATGCAAATGGGACAGTAGATGGCGTGACAACCAGTTCAAAAAAATTTTATAATCCAGAGCTCACGGGGAGTTAGGCGAACACAACATCATTCAGCCACCCCTGGTACCCAATAAACCAAAGAACGATACGATAGCGAAATCGCTATCACCTTAAATATCCGAAAACGATATCATATTTCAATAAGATTATAACATCGTTTTCGATAAGGTTTAATGATAAAGTATACTTCAAAATATTCATTATTTACAAAAATTCAAGCTGTTTTCAGAAACAAATAAAATTTATAAAAATTTGCAATTTTTACTTCGCTTGGCTATTTATACGTTTTTTATTGGACAATTGGTTGGAAAATCTAGGTAAGTTCGGCTTTTCTTTTTAATAACACGATCTCATTATCGATTTTCCATTATAACTTCTTTTCAGCTCATATTAAAGAATTCCGGTTTTGCTATCATATATGATATCATTTTCGATATCGAAATCGCCTGGAATAACGACAGTGTTTCGATGCTGGACCAGATTTTTGGGGATTTTACTATCGTTATTCCAGCGAATTTCGATAGCGAAAACGGTATCATAATTTCTTGGAAAAACGATATCGTTAGGAAAGGTACATTTTAGAACAAAAAATCTATCGTTTTCGTATCACAAGTGATTATCATATATGATAATAAATATCGCCTAGGTGATATCGTGACGATATCGTTTGGATTATTGGGTACTAACAGAAAAAATTTTTTTGCCACCGCTACATATAAAACTTGGTGTGGTTATGAACTTTGTAGAAACTTTAGATACAAATGGGCGAGCTTTCGAGTTTTTAAAGTCACTTTTTCCATAACTTGGTGAAGCAAAGATTAAAGAATGTATTATACAGTATGTAGTAAAAAAAATTTGGTTATAGTTTGAAAATGCGTTTGGTTTGTCGTCAATCCAACAGGTGTTTTTGTTGGCCCTGATATAAGGAAGCTTAGGCAAAATGCTGAATTCGAGCAAAATGCTCTCTTTTTGTATATACGTTGCTAAAAGCTTTGTTTTGTTTGTACACCTATAGTGAAATTTAATATAGAATAATTTGTTCATACACATCAACCCCGAAATATCAATTTAGAAAGATTTTTTGTACTAACTCTAAATAATAAATTAATTAACCCTTCATGGGCAATCTTGAATTTGATTGGTTTTTGCTGTTGGTGTTAAGTTTTTGGCTTTGGTGTGTTCTGACATATGTACTCAGTAAAATTTTATGGCCAACATTTTTGTGTCATCCTAGCCCTCCCCCCCTTTTTAGGGGTGATTTTTACGATTAGAATAGAACCACAAATTACAGACATATGGGGGAGTTAGAGGGTTAATATGTTCCACAAAAATAATTGCTTTAATATTTTCTACAAAGTTGTTGAATACACCCTACACCTCAGATTTAAAGAACCCATAGTTTCATATACCGATATGCTGCACGAACGAGCCAAAGTGGGGAATCTTTAAACCCCCCCCCCCCCTAAATTAAAATTCCGATGTGATCTTTCAAAACGCATACGTATATTTTTTTTTTTTTTGGTCTCCTCTACCAGAATTCATTATCAAAACACCGTAATTTTTTTCGTATTGTACTGTGTAATTAGGGAATGCAAAATCCCGTACTTTTTAATTTCTCGGGAAAGCGGGAAATTTATTTTGAATTCCCGGGATCTCGCTAGAGAAGTAAATCATAAATTTTTTTTATAATAATTTTAAAACTTTTAAAAATGAAATGTTAAGTTTTTTTTGTAGTGAAAAAGCTCAGGCTATGGATAGTTTTTCTTGAAATTGCAAATGGTTTTTTCAATGGGAAATAATTATTTTTTTATAATTGAAATTATAAAAACCCAATTATATGTTTTTAAATAATTGCATAAAGTAAAACAAATTTTTGACTTAAAAAGTTGTGGGTAAAAAATTAATTATAGAAATCAATTTTAGCAATCTCGAAAAATTTTTAAAACTCTATAGACGAATGTTTTTTTACCACAAGTGGGACTCAAAATTTTTTATACATGTACTATTTAAAAAATTAAGCGAATTCTCGAATTCCGGTTACTTAAAACAAGCACTAAAAGGCACTTAAAAAGTTGGATCAAATATACATATTAATGTAACATTTTTACTAGTTTCAAAATTTTTCAACTTTTTATGCATATGAAAATTTGACATCATTAATTTTTTTGTTTTAAATTGAATTTTGTGAACTCCAGGTCCAAATTACTGGGAATGCGGATACTGAAAAATGCCTAATTTCAGGGGAATACCGGGATTAGAGCACCCATATGTGCAAAAGTGTTATTTTTGCAGCTCCCCGCTCATTTTCGGATAGGTTGAGAGTAAAAAATAAGATATGTGCAAAAATTAGGTTTCCGCGATGTAAACCAGCTAGGCCGTTTACATTTATATCCTCAGAATAACCCCAAAAAAGGTCCATGGATTTATCCATCTATAACTCTTAAACTAGAGGTTTCTGGTGATTAAGTTACATAGCTGTTGTTTACACAATGAAAAGGCAAATATTTTGTATATACAAACTTTTAACCCTCCCATGACCGTTAGTGATGTTTTAAGCGGTAAACATAAAAATGTTTGTCAAAACTAAATTTTGAATGTCTCTCATTTAATTTTGGAGACTTGTAAATACGTATAATCTTCATCATATAATAGGAAATTTAGAGTAGAATAAAAGTAAAATAAGCTTTTTTTATATTTCGTTCATTCCATGACAGAAAGCCTAAAAACTGATGAGTTATAGATTTTTTACATATGTGCACTAGGAAGCCATTTGAATCTTCCATTTTGGGTATAGGATATGTTCAGCGAACTTATGTAAAACACTACGAGGTACAGTTTTGTAGAACTATTTAACCCTCTAACTCTTCAATTAAAGGGACTTTTTTGGTCCCGTTTTTAAAAGGGACAAAAAGACCCGCAAGCTGAAAAGTTAGAGGGTTAAAATGTTCCACAGAAATGTTTCACATAGTGTTTTACATGAAATAGAAGATTCGCATGGTTTCCTCCAAAAATTTAGGTTTGTGGGCATTTGAGCGGCAATTGTGTATACCCAGTGTAGAAAATCATTACCAGATATGTGGTTATGTAACTACATACTTGGTAATGGTAACTACATACTTTTGTTCTTACATTTCTTATTACCTTTATATGGCGATGTCGCGAAAAATAATGAGTTGTCGTTACACACCAGCATACGAAAAACCAAAAAATATATCGTTACCTATGTGCTTACCAGTACTGACAAAAATAATGAGTCTAAAAATAGATTTTCAAAAAAATAAATTATATAAAAAAAAATATTTTTTATTGTATTTTTTTTTTTAAATAAAATTTACTGGTGCGGGAATCGAACCTGGGTCTACAGATTGCCAGTCAACAGCTCTACCATCTGTGCTATATCGACATGTAATATTTAATAGATAAAAACATAATTGACCTGCTGCACACAAGTAAGCTTACTCGCCAACATACAAAAAATTAAAAAATATGTGGTTACATATATCCTTACCAGTGTTTAAAAAATATTGAGTCTAAAAATAGATTTCAAAAAATTTTCAAAAAAATCTAAAAAATTATTTTCTATTTGAAATAATGATAAAAATAAGTCATTATCAGTAACTCATTATTATATGTTTTAAAATAATGCAGAAGGTAAGTGGGTGTAATTACTGGTACTCCAGAAAATAATGATATGTCATTACCGTTTCTACACTGGGTAGGTACGAAATTAACCCTTAAACACATTTTAAGTTTTGACTTATTTCTGGCATTGAATTTGAATTTTCAACCTTGATGTCTTCAGAGACTTTTAGTAGAATTTCATTACAAATATTTTTGTGGAATATATTAACCCTCTAACTCCCCAATTAAAGGTACTTTTTCACCCTTTTCAAAAAGGCCAAAAACGACCCGTAAGTTGAAGAGTTAGAGGGTTAAAATGTTCTGGAAAAATATTTGTCATAAAATTCTACTATAAGTCTCTGAAGACATCAAAGTTTGAAATTGAGGTTCAATGCCAGAAATAAGTCAGAATTTAAAATATGTTTAAGAGTTAATTTCGTGCCAACCTGAAGGCGCTCAATAGAGCACCCATAATAATTCAAATAATGTTCTTTGCTTATCAATATCGTTATATTTGTACTAAGTTTGTTTATGTGAATTCATAATTAATAATAATATAAAAATTCTTTTTTGTAACGAAATATGCTCCTGTACTATAAATATAAGACACATTCTTGTTGTACAGGAAATGGAATCAATTAAATAAATAAAAATAAATATGTGCAAAAGTGATATTTTCTTACCTCTCCATTCACTTTCTGGTAGATTGTGTGTAAGAAATAATATCCCCGTGAAAATTGATCAAAAATGTGTATGAGAAAAATGATAGGCATATTATTGCCTGTAGATATGCTTATTTAGTATTTTTCGGTAAAACCTTTACTTTAAGAGTTATAGCGCAAAGAAGCTTTGAATTAATTTTAGTCCATTTTTAGGGCTAAAAGCCGCGGGTGACTGGCCTGTTTAAATACGAGAGGACCAATTTTTGCGGGGATATTGTTTTTTACGCCCAATCTACTGGAAAATGCGTGGGGAGGTGAAAAAATAACACTTTTGCAAATTCCATATATTTCATGGGTGCTCTAACCGGGATGCATTCCCTAGGTGCAATGTATGCCAAAGCACAATTGTTTTTTTGACGATTTTTTAAATATTTTTTCTGTTTTGAAAAGTTAGTTTTTTCAAATTTACAAAATTTGATTTCACATTCTTCTCGCTTGAAAATCGTTCGTTGTACAACAAAAGTTTTTAGGTATAAAATGTAGTGAAACTGAATTTAGACTGAGCAAAAACTACCTAGTTTTTGTACAAAACTGGTTTTTGTTTGTTTTTTATGTAAGAGTTTTGACAAGTAAAAACTAGCAACGCCCAAAAACTAGGTAGTTTTTGAAAAACGCAAGGGATAGTTGGTGAAAAAGTTTAAAAATATGTTTATAAATTTAAATATTGAATTAAGGGCAAAAAGGGAATCGTGGTCTAGGTTCTGTGGGGAAGTAGAGGGCACTACGGAGGCAGCGAGGCGTCGTAAGGTTCTTTCTAAGGCACCCAGTTCACCAGTATCCCTTATGATGCCTGATGGTACTTTCACGGAAAGTAATAGGGAAACCATTGAGCTCCTGATGGAGACTCACTTTCCGGGTTGCAGTGATGAGGTGGTGTATAATGTCCCGTTGGACGCACTTTCATCACCTGCAATTCAGATAGGTGAGCACATTTGGTCAATGCTAGACGAACGCAAAATTGATTGGGCGATACGCTCTTTTAAGCCCTACAAATCAGCAGGGCCGGATGGTATCTTCCCGGCACTTTTGCGGGAGTCTCTGGACATTACCATGCCATGGCTACTTCGAATTTTTACTGGTAGTCTGGCATCGGGGTATATACCCTCTGGGTGGAGAGGTCAGGGTGGTCTTCATCCCGAAAGCGGGGAGGATAAACCACAGCACCGCCAGGGACTACAGGCCTATTAGTCTCTCATCGTTTTTACGCCTACGGGACACTGGTGTGGTGGAGGGCGGTAAACACGGGGTCATATTTCTTCACTCTCGCAAAGGTGCAACGACTGGCTTGTCTGGGTATTACGGGGGCGGCCCGTTCTACACCCCAGGCAAGTTTGGAGGGGATGCTTGGCATCTCACCACTAGATATTTATATCAGGGGCACGGCGGCAAAGGCAGCTCTTAGACTCAGGGAGATGCAAGAGCTGAGGCAACGCACTTGAGGGCACAATACCATTCTGCATGGGATTGGTGGTGCGCTACTGGATCGTAAAACGGACTATATTTTACCGGTCACGAATTTCCAGAGGACTTTTGAGGTGATTGCACCGACCAGGGAAGACTGGGCAGCCGACTTCGTTATTCGGAGTGGTGATATCTCAGTGTACACGGACGGTTCGAAGATGGACATGGGGACAGGGTCGGCAGTTTATTCCGGCGAACTGGACCTTCGAATCTCCATACGATTCCCGGGCGATTGTAGCGTGTTCCAGGCGGAAGTGTATGCAATTGACGTGGCCGCACGGATGATATGTATAAACACAAATAATTCATTTTATAACGTGGGGTTGGTTCATATATCAGGAAGATGTAACGCTGATGAAATAAGAAGAATTGTAGAAATAAGGCTGGAAGTGTTTTATTTGTCTTTGATAAAAACATTATGGCCACCATATCTTATGGGCTAATGTGATGAAACGGTTTGTTTCCGACAGTCCAGTAGTGGGTGTTTCCTGCTGGAACCAAACAATTCATTTGGCAGTGCTTAGAGTAATTTATATGAAATCAATGTTCAACATTCTGAATAGTGTTTTTTTAACAAAAATTACTTATATAGGTTGTTTTCATTAACAATTTTGCTCAAAAAATTTCCGGTATTCCCGGGAATAAAATTTTTTTATTCCCGTTTCCAGGGAAATCCCAAACCCTAGTGTTTATGTTAAAAAAATAGTACATCTAAATCACTGTAGTGCTGTTTCTACTGCTTCGGCATCTCTTCTTTTGCTGGGATCGTTAAAAAATGTTTTTTGTTTTTTTTTTCTTTTTTGTAAAATATGCCTCAAACAGCTGCTTGAAATAAAGAACGTCAATTGAAAATTTCCAAAAAAAAAAAAAATTAAAATTAGTTTTCAAAAAATTCTTACATATTTTGTCAATAAATGCATTTCTCTACAAACTGTACCCACAGAAAATAAATTGGTGGGAATTCTATCGGAACCAACGACATTTTTTCGTTATCCAATAATTTCAATTGCAGTTAATTGAAATTCATCATCAGGAAAGTTAAATTTATTTGTGAATAGAAAATATATGCGATTAACCAAAACACTGTCACATTCAGTGTGTTCCCGTACGTTCCCAATGTTACCGAAATTTACCCAAAGTTACCGAAATTTACCCAAAAGCGTTCCCGTACTCGAGAATTGGGTAAATGAGAGCGCTAATGAGAGTGTATTAGTGCTTCTCTTTTTACCAAAATTTACCCAGACTTTTTCTTCGGGTAAAATTTGGTAAAACAGCTGATGCAAATATAAACAAAAAACAATTGTGAAATTAAATTAAAAATTGTAATTAAATAAAGAAATAAGCAAAAGGAACTTGGTTTTTTGTTAAAATTAATTGAATAAAATCAAAAACAACTTTTAAATGCGAATAAATATGTCTATTTGTGCCGATTTGCAAACTGAAATTATACGTATTTTCACATCAGTGATGGGATTTTTGGCACAATCTAAGATTGATTGGTACAATGGCACAACCGATACTATTTTGGCACATTTTGGTTATCTACAAAATTTAATAGAAAATGAATTTAAAAAATAACAATTCTTTAATTTTTAGTTTCTAAGCATTTATTGGTATTAAAATACCTTTTCGAATAAAGCGAAACTAAAAAATGGCATCGAAGATATTACCGAATAAAGCACCGTAAGTTGTTTTTCACGTGAAAAAATTTCTCTCAGATTTTAAATGCTTTAAATTGCAATTTAAGTTAAAAAAATTGACAATATTTTAATTTTATAACAAAGCCACAATCACAATTAACACAAAATGTCACTTTTTCACCAGAAAAATAATAGTCTTGTACATTAAATTTGCGTGAAAACTAAGTTTGCACAATTTTCACGTGAAACTCATTGTCGTGAAAAATAATTTTTTTTTATATGGAGTATAACAGTTTTTTCACGTGAAAACTGAACAACTTACGGTGCTTAATCCATGCTTAATCCATAGAATTTTAAAAATTCAAATGCTATAAATTTATCTCAGAGCTTCGAAAGAATTAATTTAAGTTTAATTCATAAAAAAATTAATTCAGTTTTAGAAAATGTTTATATGTATACCATTCCGTGCAACCATTCCTAAAGAATTCATTCATTGGCTGCATTCCCAAATCTTTAATAATTATCGGATGAATTTAATTTATCATTCACCTTTTAATTGAAAGAAAATTTTAATTCATTCAAATATAATTAATTCCATAAGAATTCAAAATAATTCCATAAGAATGCATTTACAAAATGAAAGTTGAAAACACGGTTTCTAAGTGAAAATTGAGTTTTGGCACAATAAAGGCCCATTTGGCACATTTTAGTCACACACTTGGCACAAAACAAAATTTTTCAAGTCCCATCACTGTTTAACATTATTCTTTGAAATAAGTTTTTGGGCTAGAAAAGTGGTTTTTTGCGTTCCTGTACTATTGGGTAATTTTGTCATTTTGTGAGAGGATTTTGTGCTAACTCTCATTTTACCGAACTTTACCCAAAAAGTAAAGAAACACACCTATTATTAAAAATATTGGCTTTTTAATCAATATTGAAAAAATACTAACTTCTACATTAGCTTCAATACCAACAACCACCAATTTATCGAGCATTTAGTCATTTGAATAAAATATCGGCAGCAAAAATCTAGTATCAGTTGTGTTTCAATAAAATCTATCACTCTTTCCAAATTATTATTTTTTCCAATTAATTTAAAATTTTTTTGTCAACTTTAAGGCTCAATTAGACGTACCATAACCATATAAAACAGCTGTTCAAACCAATCTTATGGGCTACAATGTATTCGGTTATTGGTGACATGTCATAACGCCATAACCGTAACCGTACACACAAAAAAATAATCGAGGGTATATTGCCTTGGCTGGCATAGGTAGCCTATTTTAGGGTGAAATTTAAAAGAATAGTTTTATTACGTATGCCAATATGTATTTATTTCACCTATTAGCAATGTAAATTTAATTGATGAAAATAGGAAACCCTCGAATATTTTTTTAAAATTCGAAATGTCAAAATATAAACAAATTTTTTCTGTTTCATTTTAAATTAAATTTTTTTAAATAAAATTATGTAAATATATTTTTTAATTATCGTATATTTTAATGTACGAATACATGTGGCGTTGTGGATCCTTGGAATATACAATTGTTGGATAGTAATTTTAAGTATTTTAAAGGTAATATTTAAGATAATGTACATGGTTCCAGCAGTATTAAAAATAATTTAAATTTTTTCCTCCCGCAGTTAAGTTGTCCATTGTGCTATGGCGGGTAGATTCCGTTTCCCTGACCATCATATTAAATAAGTGAATACACCCACCTTTTGGATTTTTTATAATGGATTATTCATTCTGAACTAGCATTTAATTTGATTGTCACGTATTGTTCTGCAAAGGCTTAATCTTAAGCCTCCATTTATGATGTTGTCTTTAGGGAAGAAAAATACTCAGCATCCGATGGTCTTTCTATAGGAAAGATTACCCGAATATGAGTGTTTTTCTAAAGTCATCAGGTTGTAAGGCTTCTTCCAGATAAGTTTTCTCACATTCCGAGTTATGACAGTTATTTATTAGATTGAGTTTTTTGAATACCCTCAGCATCTGAGGGCATTCAAAAAACTCAATCTGGTACATTTTCTGTAGTAGTGTAGATTTTCTATGAAGTGTTTTCCAGGGCAAAGGTCTATAGAATCTGAGGAATTTTCCAAAAGAAAAAGTCTATAGGAAAAACTTCGGAATCAGAGGGCTTTTATAGAAAAAATTCCTGGGAATTTCAAAGTATTTCCCTAAGGGTTTTTTATAGAAAAAATTCCTCAGAATCTGAAGCTTTCTCTGTAGGAAAAGGATTTTCTATAGGAAAGGGCTTTTAAAATCTGAGCATTTTTTATAGGAAAAGTGTTGTAAACCTGAAGGTTTTTCCAGGTTTTTAATAGTTTTTCTTAACGGAACAGAAACTGAAGGTTTTTTAGTAGACAAAACTACAGAATCTGCGTATTTTTCTATATGAAAAAATTCTAAGAATTTATTATTCTGGGGGCGTTTAGATTTTGAGAAAAACCCTTAGATTGTGATCACGTTTTCATGTAGAAAAGTCTTTAGATTTTAAGGTATTTCTTATAGAAATCATCAGAAGTTGGGGACTTTTCCCTATTACAACCCCACAGAATCTGAGGACTTTTCTTATAGAAAAACTATTAGATTATGAGGACTTTTTCTTTTATCAAATCCCTCGGATTATGAGGAATTTTTCCTATAAAAAAACTTTAAAACGTTGATAACTTTTTTCTATAGAAAAACCCATAGTTTCTAAGAAATTTTTTTAATGAAAAACCCTGCATAATCTGAGCTCGTTCCATAATGTTTTTTTATAAAAAAAACTGTTCGATATAGAGTAGTTTTTGGTATAAAACAACCCTTAGACTCTGAGAAAAATTTCCCATAAATGAACATTTTAAATCCCATCAGAATATGAGCACAATTTTTGTAGAAAAACTTTCAAATTCTGAGAACTTCCTCAGGTTATGAAAAATTTCTTCTATGGACTCGTTTTCTAGAGAAAAACACTTTTCTAAAGAAAACCCTTATAATCTCAAAAACTGTTCCTACAGAAAACTCGCAGAATCCAATGACTTTTTCCTCAAAATCTGAAGACCTTTTTTGTGCAAAAAATTCTTTAGCATCCGTGGGCTATTTCCTTTAGAAGAACCCTCAGAATATGATGACTTTTTATAGAAAATCTCCTAGAATTTGAGGTATTTTCCTATCGAAAAATCCTCAGAATCGGTCAGTTTCCTATAGAAAACCCCTCAGAATCTGATAACTTATTCAGAATCTTAGGGCTTTTTTCTTCGCTCAGAATATAACTTATTCGAATGGGAATAGGAATACGCTCAGAATATAACTTCTTCGTATAGATAAACCTCAGAACATGGTAATATTTTCTATAAGAAAGCCCTGAGAATAGAATCTTTCATATAGAGGAGCTGAAAATCTAACTTTTTCCTTTAGAAAAACTGTCAGAATCTGAAGAATTTTTACCAAAACCCTTAGAATCTAAGGAATTCTTTTGTAGAAAAACTATCTGAATCTAAGCAGATTTTTCCACAGAAAAGCCCCCAAAATTTATTGACTTTTTTCTATGGAAAAAAGATCAGATTTTAAAAATTTATTCCTATAGAAATCCATCAGAGTCTGAAGACTTTTTCCTCCGATTCTAAGACGTTTTTGCTTAGAAAACCTCAGATTCTGTGGACTCTTTCCTTTAGAAAAATCATTCGATTCTAAGGACTCTTTTGTATAGAAAAATAGTGCAAAATTGGTGAAATTTATAGGTATTTTTATTTTATTTTTTAATAAATAAATTTAAATTAAAAAAATGTATATATACTATTATTTGGGCGGATTTTTGCAATAAAATTATACCTAATATCAAGGTAATATCACCAGTAGTTTGCCTACATTGAAATTGGTAATACACCAATTTCTCTCTGCTAATTTAACAAAAATTATAGGTAATTTTTCGAACATAAAAGTCACATAGAAATTACCTATTTTTTTTGGTAATATTGCCGAAAAATATAGGAAACTCTATGTTGCCTTTGAAAATAGGTGATATCACCCTATAATTTTAGGTAATATTACCTATAGTTTTTTTTGTGTGTAGATACCAATTGAATTTTGGTTTTCTGCTATGGCGTTATGGTTACGGCTATGGCTATATGGCACGTCTAATTGAACCTTTAATGCCACTAACAATAAATTTTCATTATTTTGGTATATATAAATCATATTAGGGGTTTTCATATAAACTCGTATTCTACTCGTAAACGGTGTAAACCTGGTATGTTTATGAGTTTAATGTCAAGCTCCATACATAAAAAATATAGTTTGTATTTATACATCGTTTACAAGAAATTTACGAGTTCATATGAAAACCCCTATTTTTCGTTTCATACATACTTATGCATATTTAAATTCAAAGTTAAACAACAATTCGATATAAGTATCTGTGGCGCAGAAGATCTAAACACAGTTCAAACCTCAGCCATGACATTATATACAGGAAACATTTATATGTTAAGAAACATAATTATTTATTTTGAAAAATAAAACAAAAATAAAATTTTTTATTTCATATACGGGAAGTGTTATTATTGATGATTGTAATTCATTCTTTATTTAAATAAAAATCCTTCAACTATTTTATATATATTGGTAAATATGTATAAACTAATAAAAATACCTGGACTTCTAAATAGGACACATTTTATATTTTTACAAAAAACCGTGCATTTTTTGGGTTTTTAAAACTATTATTATTTTTTAGTGTTAATATTACACTAATATTTTGTGCTGTATCCATTATTATCAATAACCTCTTCGCATCTTCTTTGCATACTCTCAACTAATCTCTGGCATCTTACTTTTGGTATAGAATACCAGGCTTCTTGAATACCAGCCCAAAGTTAGGTGGAATTTTTGTAATTGTTTTGCGAAACTTTTGTTTTTACATCATTCCATAGATTTTCTATTGGATTAAGGTCCGGACTTTGGGCTGGGCAGTCCAAAACCTTAATTTGTTCTTTTAAAAACCAATCCTTCACTATGTTCGACGAATTCTTCGGATCATTGTCTTGCATAAATGTCCACTTAACTGGCATATTTTCATAGGCAAATGGCTCCATAACATTCTTAAGAATGCTCAAATATTGAAACCTGTCCATTTTGTCCTCTACTTTTATGATAGGCCCAACACCACGCCAGGAAAAAGCTCCCCATATCATAATATTACCCCCACCGTGTTTCAAGGTCTTCTGAGTGTACTTAATGTTTAAAGCCTGGTTTTTTTTGGCGGTGTACAAATGTTCTACCATCTGGTCCGACACGATTTACCTTCGCTTCATCGCTCCAAAGCACATTTTTCCAAAAGGACAACTCATTTCCTTTTTGGGTTTTTGTCAAAATCAATACGTTTCTTAATATTTTTTCTTGAAAGAAGAGGCTTCTTTCTACTTATTCGTCGAAATAAGTATGCTTCATTCAGTCTTCTTCTTACTAACCTGTCTGACACGTGAACGTTGAATTTTTCCCTGATTTCATTATTTATTTGACGGGAGGACATAAAAGGTTGAGTTTACTTTTGCGTACTTCAGCCCTGTCCATATAAGTTGTAGTTTTACAACGGATTGGCTTACGTTCTTTATTTTGCGTATGATATTTCTTGTCGGCAGCACATAGACGAATAGCATTGTATACCATATTTCGCGAACACTTTAGTATTTTAGCAATTTCAGTTGGAGATTTCATCTCGTTGTGGAATTGAGATATAAGTCTTCGTTTTTCTGGATTACAATGTTTTCCACGTCCCATATTGGTACAATTAGAAAAGAATTTTCTTATTTTAAACGCAAATTATGAAAAGAAAATTATTACTAAGTGCATCGAGTAAAATTTTGACAATTATTGCAAGTGTCCTATTTGTATGTCCAAGTCAAATATGAACAAAGTAAAGTCATTCTGTTGTAAATATTTGCATGTTTTAAATATTGCAAAGTTTTATATATAATCTGAGACTACTTGATTACAGTTTACTATAATAGAAAAGAAATATAATTATTGCTTTATAACACTATGCTACAGTCAAAATCGGGATGGGATGAAACCAACGGGAAATGTTATATCGGTCAAAAACAGGTTATACGTGACCCGGCGTTTCGCTGGGTCACCCCTAGGAATCGAGATATATCTTTTTTTTGACATAACTCGAGAACCACTAGTCCGATTTTGCTCAAACAATTTTAAAAAAATTAAAAATTACAATTCCTTTAATCTGTTCATATAACGTTTTTCTATATACTCAACAGTTTTGCCGGTAAAAATAAATCTTTGTTACCGCTACCATAAAAATCAATAACCTTTCACACAAAAAAATATTGATAAACTTTTTTCAATTAAAACGATTTATTAAATTATTTCAAAAGGTGTCAATTAAAAATTAATCCAATAGATTAAATAATTGCTCAAAACTGCAATTTGCTTGCCATTTTTTTTTTATTCTATCGCTCAAAAGCATTTCGTAAAAAAAGAGAAAAACATCACCATATTGTTGTTGTTTTTCGTTTGTTTTATTTATGTGGTTGCTTTTATAAATGTTTATGTATTAGTAACAGATATTTTAAATTAATTTCTATAAAATTTTATAAATTCTCATTGAGTTTATTATTTTATTTAGTTATATATTTTCATTTTGCCATATTAAATCTGAATATTCACTTATTCTAAAACATTATTGTAAACAAATAATGTAATTTTTGAAATTTTGTTTAATAAAATCAATATTTTAGTTAAACAAAAAAATCGCAAAAATATTTTAAAAATTATTTTAAATAAAATATATTTTATTTAGTTTTCAACAAAAACAAACAATTTTTTTAATTTTCAAAAAAAATTTTTTTATTTTCTTTTCTATTACTAAGTTAAATTAATTTTTTCATTTACATATGTTCTGACTAAATAAATTTCTAAGGAGAAAAAATAAATAAAATAATAAAAATAAATAAAATAAATAAAAAATAATAAAATAAAGTGCCAAAAATGGTGATTTTTTAAAATGTTTGTATGGGGAACCCCCCAGGCGAGTTCCAGGGGGTGTGCCACTGGCATGGGTGGATCGGCCCTCCAAAGTTAGTGGGGATCATAGAGATGGGAAATCAAAACTTACACTACTCACCGGTAGAGGGCGTTGAAATTTAGTATTGCCTTAACAACTTTTTGTATCAGTTTAGTACCAGCTGAGCTTATATTTAAAACTCAAAAACTGCTGAAAACTGCTCAAAATAAGGAAAAAACAAGCGCGGAATATATTCAAATAATAAAATTTGAGATATCCTTTTATTTTTTTGCTTTGTTGTTTGTTATAATTTAAATTTAAATAAAAAAGCAAATTGTCAATTTTTTGAACAAAGTGCCATCTAGTGACAACAATATTTTTCAGAGACTATTAATTATAGAGATAGGAAATCAAAACTTACACTACTCACCGGTAGGGGGCGCTAAAATTTAGTATCACTTGAGCAACTATTTAGTATCACTTTAGTATCAGCTCAGACTATATTTAAAAACTCATAAATTGCTGAAAACTGCGCAAAATAAGAAAAAATCAAGCGTAAAATATATTTAAATAATAAAATTTGAGAATTACTTTTTTTTTCTTTGCTTTTTTGTTTGTTATTATTTCATTTTAATTAAAAACAGAAAATCTTTCTGTTTCTCCGCCTTTGTTAAATACATACTCAGTACTTGTAGTCGGCTATCAGTTTCAAGTGTTCATAGACTACACCAAATCTTAACGCGATCAAAAAAGATTGTGCGAATTTTCGTTTCTTATATTTTGTTCACATCATCAAAAACAAGCCTTAATAAAACTATCGATTGCTTTCTTTATGAAATAACAACAACAATAAAAACATAAAAGAATGAAACAACAAATGCATCATCTGCATCGTGAAGAACAACACTGAAGAAGAATCAAAAGAAACCAAAACAATAGAAGTTGCTAGGATGCAAAGGCGATGATGCCAGCCAAACCATCCAAATATCTAACCATCCAACATCAACTACATAAAAACATGATATAAAATATTGTAGTAGAGGTAAATGTTACTGTCAAGATTCAACCTAAACCCGTTATTTGACCTTAGAACTTTTTTCTTAATTTTTTTTCTTCTTTTCATTGAGAATTTGAATATAAAAGAACTCGATTTACGATTAGTATACTGGCATGATTTTGTGCCTAAGTATGCATTGAATTGCATTAATAATACAAGAAAGACTACAAAAGATAAAAAAATCATGACAAGAACACTAAAATGAACGAGTGAATGACTTTGTGCAACAAACAATATAAAAAACTATTATTTTTTGATGATAGAATTTCTTCTCTGTTTTTTTCAAGTCTGTTGACTATGTTTTTTCCTTTTGATTTTAACTCTTTCACTACCCTTGTATATTACAGTGTACACATATTTAAAAGAATATATAAAATTTAGTAGTGCAAAAAGAAAACTTTAAGGGGTAAAACGGGGTTCAGAAGTTTGAAAAAATCGATTTTCGAGCGTCATTTTTGGTGGGTAGAAGGGCGAGAGGGAAAAATATGTTACAAATTTTTTTGTAATTTGAGGACTATTAACAAGAATCTGAAGTCGAAATAACGATACATCCCCAAACAAAAAGGCGGTAGCGAAAGGGTTAAACGTATTTTTTATGATAATGCCCTAAATATGTATACGTCTTGCATATTTATATAAAATTTATAAAAATAATATGATTGGTGCAACGCCATAAAACACAGTGCCACAAGAGGTATTGAGTCTGACGACTACGACCAATTTTTTGGCTACACTAAAGAAATAAGTTAGTAGACAAATTAGTAAAACATCTTGTATATCAAGTATACTAGTTTTCAGTAACTTTTTCTGAAATTGTGTTTTCAGCAAAAGTTTTAGTTATATTTTTTTAACACTAAAGTAGTTTTCAACTAATGTGTTACTAATTTCTTTTGCTACCAAAATTGTGGTCATAAACACATTTATAGTGCGGACAGACAAGATGTAGATGTCACAGATTTGGCGCGTTGGGGGTGTGACCATTTAATCGAAAATCGAAATATAATGCCAACCGCTGCCGTTTTGGAGTGAAGAGTCGGAGGGGTGTGCACCACTACACTCAAAAAAAAAAGTCAGTAAAGTCAGAAAAAAATGTTGCTGTGTCAGCAAATTTTTAGTCAGGAGCGTGCTTGCAAAAATGTTGGTAATTTCAGCAAAAGGTTTGCTGAAAATCAGCGAGCTGATTTTTACCAAAAAAAATAGTAATCTTCGGCAAAAGTTTTGCTAACATTTAGTCGACTGCAAATGAAAAAAATCCTTGTTAAAATCACTAAACTTTTTGCTGAATATTAGTAGACTGAAAAAAACTCAAAAAACTTGTAGCGAAATTTTACTTTAGTTAATTTATTTGCTGAAAATTTAAATATAGAATATGTGTAGAGTTGTTTTTCTTTTTTTGTCATTTCCGTTTCCAGACAAGCTGCGACATCTACATCTTGTCTATCTGGTTGTCGTCCACGCTATGCATGCGGTTATCAGCACAATTTTTGTAGCAAAATAAATTAGTAAAACATTAGTTCAAAATTAGTTTAGTGCTAAAAAAATATAACTAAATTTTTTGCTGAAAACGGAATTTCAGCAAAAAAATTGCTGAAAACTAGTACACTTGATATACAAGAAGTTTTACTAATTTTTCTACTAACTTATTTTTTTGAGTGTAGCTATGCTCTAGCTAGCTCGCCGAAATGGGTGGGTTTTACCTTGTCCACAAACCAGCTCTGTTTCACATTTGGGAAACATTTAAACAAAACTTGAAGTTAATTCCTCCGACGATTTGGATATCGAGGCAAGCACCAGTGAACTCCACTTAAGTCTCAGGATAATCTGATACATACCTCATACTGGGAAAACGCTCTGGTTCCCAACTATCGGCACTTCATAAATATCCATAAAGCTAAATTTAGGAAACATTTGACCAAAACCTGAAGTTAAATTTCTTACTTCCTCCGATGATCTGGACATCGAAACTTGGGTCCCAGAATAATCTAATATACACACTGGGCAAACTCTCTAGTGCCCAACAATTGGCACTTCAAAAATATCCATAAAATAAAATTTGGCAAACATTTGAACAAAACCTGAAATTAAATTTCTTAGATCCTCCGACGATTTGGGCACCGACACAAGTACCAATGAACTCTACTTGAGTCACAGAACAATCCGATACATACCCCATTCGGGCAAACTCCATAGGCGTACCTAGACCATTTTTCTGGGGTGGGAAAAGGACCCATTTAACTTCAGCTGTTTATTTACCCATTCTCAGACTATTAATCTTAAAAAACACTTTCTACATTATACTTATAATCTTTTCATACAAAATAAAAAAATTTCATAATTCAATAATGGTTTTCTAGAAAACTCTAAAAAGTGCATTTATTTTTTTGAAGAAATCCTCTTACAAGGAAAGTATTTCAAGCTATAGTCTCAGATTAGTATGAAATTTGGATATTTGATAGAGAAAAGAAATCTAAGATCAAACTGTCTCCTTATTTTGTTCTTTATTCTATTACCACATAAGGTAATTTTTGACACTATATGGTAATAGAATAAAGAACTAAAAACGTGGAGATTAGTAATCTCGTTCATGTGAATGGCATATAACTCTAAGATGCTAATAACACAGTACAACAGCCAATCTGGGGGGTGAGAAATTCCAAGTCAGGGTGATGGTACTAGGTCAGTATAGTAAAACCCTCAAAGGGTTTGGCGTTCGTATGTGTCATTTTTTTTATGACCTTTTAAATTTTTTCCTTATCTTGATGTTTTTTCGCTTAGTTGTAACATTTTGGCAAAAACGTAGTTTAACATAACTCGAGAACCACTTGTCCGATTTTGATGAAACAAATTTAGAAAAATTTAGAATTACAATTTCTTTAATCCGTTCATATAACGTTTTTCTTTATAATCAACAGTTTTGCCGGTAAAAATAAATTTGTGGAGAAAAAAAAATATTTTAATTAAAAATTTTTTTTTTAAATTCATAAAAAATCCAAAACGGAAAAAAGGATCAAGTGTTATTAATTTCATGTAAAGTCACATAACCTATTAACAAAATTTAACGCGTTCTGCTTTTATTTACAATTAAGTGAAGGTATCCCATTTTGACAAGAATATTGATATTTGTTTTTATTAAAAAAAGTGTCATTTATCGCCTTTTTCATAAATTTTCCCCAATAACTCC
This sequence comes from Leucophora obtusa, assembly GCA_949987735.1. NCBI lineage: Eukaryota > Metazoa > Arthropoda > Insecta > Diptera > Anthomyiidae > Leucophora > Leucophora obtusa. The sequence goes on along the minus strand of OX465295.1, from coordinate 226,320,924 downwards.
AGACTTCTGGCCATAAACTACTAAAAAAATTAAGTAAACATTTTTATAATTTTTTATTTTTATTTTATTTATTTATTTTTATTTATTTTAATAAATATTGCCTAGACTTTTTCGATGGTGGTTGTTCGGGACTAGTGGCATCGCATTCATCGCTATCATCAGTTTCTGAACCACACATAATGTCAATGTGTGACTCCACTGTTGGCCCTTCTGCATCTCCTGAAAATTCTTTATCATCAAGATCATCCTTGTCTTGCCACACTAACTTGCTCCACCAGCAAATTTCCGCAATTATTGCACTCGGCGACTTTTTGCCTCTATATCTGTAAGTTTTTGTTTTATTAAAATGAGTTTGAAAAAATAAAAAATCAGTATTACCTCATTTCAAATGGCATAGCAACTTGATGATAGCGTTCACCTTGTTCATCAGATTCGGTAGCCAATTGTTTGCTGAAGTAGTCCAGATGATGATGTAAATAATGGATTTTCAAGGACATGTGGACACCAATTTCCGAGAATGCTCTTAACATCCTTGCGACAGAAACATCGTAGTTGTTAGAACGATGCTTTCCCAACAAGCCTTCTATTACTTCTTTGATTGCCTGCCATGCATTCAATTCAGCGTCAATCAAAATATTGTTGAATGCGTCACTTTTAATCAGCTTTCGTATATCTGGACCATTTAGTACGCCTGATTGGAAAAAATTAATTTCTTAAGATGGAAAATCATGGGAAATGAATGTGATATTATAACTTACCTTCTTTAATTTTACTTTCGCTGAGTCTCGGGTAAATTAGTTTCAAACACAAGAAAACTTCATCTCTTTTGGCGACAGTTTTGATAAAATTCTTAACAATTCCAAGTTTAATATGCAGTGGAGGCAGCAATATCTTCTCCTTCGGCACTAGAGGCTCACGAATAATATTGGCCGTTTGTAACCTGCTGTGCTCTCTGAGTTTCCATCCGTGGCATGCATATTGGTCACCGGAAAATCGTGTGTCCCAATCGCACAAAAAGCACATATATTTTATATAGCCGCTTTGAAGACCGCAAAGCATTGCTACAACTTTTAAATCGCAGCATATGCGCCACATATGTTTGGCGTAGTTAACCATTTTTAAAATATTTTCCAGTGCATCATATGTTTCTTTCGTTTCTGTACTGTTGGCGATTGGAACTGAAGGTTTTTTATTGGTCTTATGCAGTAAAACCGCCTTCAAGCTGAGTTTTGAACTGTCAATAAATAATCTCCAGTCATCTGCTTCATATTTTATTTCCATTGCGTCCATCAATTTTCCTACATCCGGGCAATATGCAGAAGTTTTTTCATCATTCACAAGGAATAAACTTTGACTTTCACATCGGGTGCCAACAAATTGTTTGATTTCAAAATGGAAGCCAGCTCTTCCGATTTATGCTGTGTTAATTCCAACTTGGCAACAATTGAATCAAGCTTATTTTGATTTATTAAAATTGGCTCATTGGATACTGATGGCTCATATGGGGAATCATCACGTGCATGATATGTCGGAGCAGTCGTAGAAGAGAAAATATCTGGGCTAGAAGCTTTTCGCACAGGAATGTGGTCCGAATGAGGCAATGGTGTTGCGGCACTTGCAACACCAACGTAATTATACGATTTTCTTATCCTTTTTGCGGCTCCTTTATTCGCACATGCATAGAAATTCAATGGATTGTGACCTTCGCCAGGATTAGTCCAAGTCATTGGGATACCGAATGGCATACTTTCACGTCTTCTATTTTTCCAATCCATTAGACGGTTGTAGCAGCTTTTACACACTATATTTGGTACCCAATTTTCGTTCACTATAACATTTTGGTTGAAGTACATCTCGTATGTTTGAACAAAATCAGTACTGAAATTTCCCCTTTTTTTATGTGTTGAGACATATTGACCACAGCAGTAGCAAAAGCTATTTATATCTGGCTTGCACAGTTCCATATTCTGTTTTCTTTTGTTCACTTTTAAAAAACTGGAGAAAAATCACTTTTACTGTTGTTTGCTCATGAGTTATGTGACTTTACGCGAAAGTAATTAGTTTTGGCACTTTTTTCCATTTTGGATTTTTTATGAATTTTTAAAAAAAAATATTTAAATTTTTAGGCAAAAAATACTTTTTTCCCTTCATACATTCATTTTTAACTTCGAAAGTGTTGCACATATAGGAAAACGGTATAGAAACATTAGAGAAATTGTAATTCTAAATTTTTCTAAATTTGTTTTATCAAAATCGGACAAGTGGTTCTCGAGTTATGTTAAACTACGTTTTTGCCAAAATGTTACAACTAAGCGAAAAAACATCAAGATAAGGAAAAAATTTAAAAGGTCATAAAAAAAAATGACACATACGAACGCCAAACCCTTTGAGGGTTTTACTATACTGAACTAGTACCATCACCCTGACTTGGAATTTCTCACCCCCCAGACAATAATCCCAAAAATGTTCCATAGTGTAATTTGTCTCAAAAAAACTCTTAGAGCCAGTTTTATAATCAGAACTAAGATCGATTGGTTTCTTAAATATTTCTTAAGTAAGAATTTTTCTAACAACATTTCTCATTTAAAAATCGATCATTGTTCTGACTATAAAACTGGCCCTTAGATTCCAATAATTTATCTTCATAGGAAACCAGTAGACATTTTCCCAACCAAAAACATAGGATTAATTGATATTTAAAAATAATAATAATATTGTGATACTTTTTGCTATTAAAATCATAAATACAAGAATTATATATAGGTAGATTTTTTTAAGTCCGCCAATGGCAAACTCATTGTTGCCCTACAATCGGCACTTGAAAAACATCCATAAAATAAAATTTGGCAAATATTTGAACAAAACCTGAAGTTAAATTTTTTAGCTCCTCCGAAGATTTTGGTACCGAGACAAGTACCAATGAACTCTACACCATACCACATACTGGGCAAACTCTCTGGTGCCCCACAATCGGCACTTCAAAAATAAAAAATTTAACCTCAGATTTTGTTCAAATGTTTGTAAATTTTTTTTAGGGATATTTTTGAAGTGCGAATTGTTGGGCAAAAGTTTGCGTAGTATGGTCTGTAAATTGTATTATTCTGAGAATCAAGCAGAGTTAAATTGAATATTGCCGCAACGTCCAGATCATCGAAAGAACTAAGAAATTTAACTTCAGGGTTTGTTCAAATGTTTCCCAAATTTAGCATTATGGATATTTTTGAAGTGACGATAGTGGAGTTCACTGGTCTTGATATCCAAATCGTCGGAGGAACTAAGAAATTTAATTTTAGGTTTTGTTCAAATGTTTCCCAAATGTAATTTTATGGATATTTTTGAAGTGCTGAATCTAGGGCACCAGAGAGTTTGCCCAGTATGATGAATATATCACCTTATTTCGGGTCTGAAGTAGATTTCGCCAGTACTTGTCCCCCTGTCCAAATCATCGGCAGAGACAAAGAAAATTTATTTAAAATTTTTATCCAGTATTCCCTATACTTTTCCAAATAAGTATTTTAAAAGTTTTAGTATTAATTTAAATTGGTGTAGAAACCCTACGGGGAAAGGGACCGGTCCCAGATGACACGCAGGATAGGTCCCAAGGGGGCGGAGACCGGTCGTTAATCGGTCTTTTTGTTTGAAAGAGACATATCACTTTAACATGGCGTTGTCATTGGAAATGACCAATTGCCACAGTTTAGACACATTGTGGTAGTAAGGTGGTGTGTCTAAAAATAACTTTCCAAATAAACTAATAAAAAATTAAGTTTTAAAAATAATCTACTTGGGGTCGAAGTAAGGCTCGATAACACAACCTTCTGCTTGTAAGGCAAACGCTCTACCGTCTGAACTAATGTTGCTTATGCGTGATGGCTGGCTGATGGTTAAGTTATATGTTTTTCGTTTCTGTTCAAATAAAAAAGAGAAAGAAAAAACAAACACACACACAGCCAATAAAAAAATCATGGAAAAAAAATAGAAAGAAAACAACTTTAACGCAAATACAAATATGGTGGAAGTGCCTTGAATATGCCCCCGATTGACCGGTCATGGGATAGGTCCCTTAATGGCAGCTGACTTGTATTTTGCGTTGGCCATAATTAAATTAAAAAATCAATTGAAAATTAGAAAATTACCTCAAAAAACTCTGATAAAATAAATAAAAATTTAAAAAATTGCCCTTAAGTTAAAAAGAAAAGTTAAATGAAATACCAATTGTTAAAACTAAAACAGCGTTAACATTAAAAAAACGTTGAAAATACAAAACTTAAAATTTCTTAGCAAAACATTATAGAAATTTAAAATTAGAGCTAAAATTAGCAAATCGTGAAAAAATAAAGTTAAAAATAAATAAAAGAGTAAAATAAATAAAAAATATTTTTAAAAATATGCCGCGAATTTTGTTTTTTATTTCGGTATCGGTCAAGTTTTTTTAAAAGCAACAGTGAAAATAACGGATCAGAAAATACTTAGAATATTAATTCATTTTCTTTTGTTCATATTTGTACTAATTTAGTAATATGCCTTCGGTTGACCGGTCACGGGATAGGTCTTTGGAGGGCAATTGACTCCTGATTCCCCGTAGGGAATACTTCATTATGCTTATGTAGGCTTTATGTGGATTTTTTATGTTGAAAAGTACTTATTTTGAAAATTTTATCATATTTCAATTCCAAGTTCCAAGTTAAAATGATAGCCAGCAATTGTCAAAATGATTTCGTCTCAAGTGAAGACAATTTCAATTTTATTCCAATATTATCATATCGCTGACATGCAAGCGGCTCTCACAATGACGCCATCCTTCAAATTTCACTTTTCATTTTATTTTAGCAATCAAAAAACAAGATAAGTTTTAGTGAATAACAAACGGGAAAAGTTTAGTTATTTATTATTTGTAGAAATAAATTAATTGCTGATAGTATTTAGCGTTTTTCAAAATGGTCAAGTGTTCTCCACTAGAGTCCAATTGATATCATTTTGACGTTTGTCTGCAATCATTTAGATATTTCATATCATATAATTTATTGCATTTGAAGACAACTGGTGAATTCAAAAATTGAATTACGCGACATAATTTTACATAAATACGCAAAAGAAAAATGTGATAAAAAAATAGTAATTTTGCATTCTAAAAGAAAGAGAAATTAGAAAAATATGTAGTAAAATACCGAGGTTGGTTGCATTATAATACCGTTATCGCTAAAATACCATTTGAAATTGACTGCCGTTACCAATACCTCTAAAAAAAAATTTTTTACCGGTATTTATTAATTTAAAAAAATGACAATTTTTGAACTTTGTTATAATAATTTTGAGTTTTATTTTTTTTTATTTTATTTTAGAGAAAATAATTTTAGTTATTAAAACTACCAGCATTGAATTTAAGGCTTAAAATTTGTATTTTTAACACTTAAAAATAAAAATAATTTTTTAATTGCTTTTATATGTTTTTAACGCAATTTAAAATACTAATACTAATACTAATACTAATACTAATACTAATAATAACTAAAATACTAAATAAAATAAATAATGGTAAGTACCGACATTGCTGTTTCGATAACGGTATACAGTCTTAATACTGTTAAAACCGAAACAATCTTAAATACCGAAACAAACGAAATTCGATACCTTTACCCTTACCGTTATTCGTTTGGGTAACCAAACTTGTAAAATAGTGATTCAATATCTGATTTTTAAGGAAAAATATTAATAAAACAAAATTGTTAAAATAACTTTGTCTCTGTGTGAATTCAAATGCGTGCCACAAGTTTAGCAAAATCTAATTTCCTACTACACAGATTTCTAATAAACTTATTTTACATTAGCAATATTATTGCGAAATTTTTCCATTTAGGGGTCTAATCTACTACAACACATGGTAATAGAATAAAGAACAAAAACGGGAAGTTGTAAAATAATATTGCAAGTATATGGCCAGCTTAAGAATTTTTTTCTCCTAAGGTCGCGTTTTCATCTGCATAGTGTTGCCATATAGCCAGTTTTAACTGTTTTTCCAGTTGTTTGGGATTGTTAACAGCTTTCCAGTTGTTTCGAGAAAAATACAGTTTTTTTTATTTAATTCAGTTTTATAGTTTTTCCATAAAAACTATTATTTTAGTGGATGCATTTATTAAAATTGTTTTCATATCAAAACTGCATATTTGTCCCATTTACTGTTTGCTGTGTTTGTGTGGCAACTAGGGTTTGGGATTTCCCGGACTTTTTTATTTCCCTGAAACGGGAATAAAAAAATTTGATTCCCGGGAATACCCAGAATCCCGGTAAATATTTTTGAACAAAATTGTTAATGAAAACCACCTAAGTAGTTTTTGTTAAAAAAACAATATTCCTGTGCAAATGTAGTCTGTGTAGTTAGAATGAAAAGTAAACAAGCGATTAGTCGAAAGTCGATTTATAGAACCCTAGTTCAAATTTTATCACTTCAAACACCGAAGATATTAGAAGTCAAACCTATTTTTTTTGCAGATGGTACAAAAGATACAACTTTGACTCTAACCAACAATTATACTGAATTAACTCATCGGGAATCGAACATATTTTAGGAGTAAACACATTTTAAACCTATTGTCGGTATTGAGATTTTTCATTTGTCAAAAGTTAGCCATACATTGAAAAAAAAATCTCACGATTTTGACCTCTAATATCTTCGGTGTTTGAAGTGATAAAAACTTGATCTATATATCAAATAAAATCTTTTCGTCTTGATAACATACTAATAAGCACAATTTTTGTTCTTATATATGTTTTTTATGGAATAAAAACATTAAAAAAAAAAAAAAAAAAAAAAATTCCTACGCCGAATCATAATGGGTCAACAAAAAAAATGCTATCCTAAAGATATTTTTATTACCTTTCCAATGGTGTACATATTGTTGCAACCCTATCATAAATGAAGAAAGTATAGTTAAGTTAATTTTTAAACTTTAAACCGAAGTAACTCCCCATATAGGCTTTTCGGTGAAAAAAAATTTCTTCGGCCCCCAAAAGAGAGTTATATCAGCAGTAAAAATTTAGAATCAATCGGAGAGGTGCCTCTAAAGCCAACATACGTCCAAATTATTCAATCGAATCAAAATTGAATCAACACAAATAGGAACAAATCTTATCTCACTTTATTCAATGTCCAATCATTGATTTAAAGGCATTATGAATTATTCAGTAATTTATAAAATGAATCCAATTTTATGCATATAAATTCAAAAAAAGAATTATCTCTTTCAAGGTCTGGGTGTGTATGTATGTATTTTTTCTTATTCAGTAACAACAACAACACACAGTTAATATATTTTTTCATGTTAATATGGAAAATTCTAGAGGTGCTTTTACATTTTCATTCATAACTTTTAAACGTCTAGACCAAATATGCCCATTTCCAACACCAAACTGCTTAAGAAATTGGACAAAAATTTTGACTAAAAATTAACATCCTAGCACAACTATTTTGAGCGTGATCGTTATATCAACAGACAGACAGACGGACACGGCTATATCGGTTTCGCTATTGATAACGATCAAGAATATATATTTTTTTTATATCCCAAATTTTTGTTTCGATGAGTTACAAACGGAATGACAAACTGATATATACCCTCCTGCACAGTGGGATAGAGGGTATAAAAATATCAACATGTTGAACATTTGGTTTCACATAAATTACTATAAGCACGGCCAAATGAATTGCATGATTCCAGCAGAAAACACCCACTCCTGGACTGTCGGCCCATTTGGCCCATTAGATATGGTGGCCACAATGTTATTTTCCAAAGACAAATAAAACTCTTCTAGTCTTATTTCTACAATTCTTTTTATTTCATCAGCATTACATTTTCCTGATATATAAACCAACTTCAGGTTATAAAATTAATTATTTCCGTTTATTAATACAAAAATATTCATTATGTGTTTAAAATTAAAAATGTTGTGCCTAAAATTAGTATTTTGTTGGTAAAATAAAATTTTATGCACAAAATATGTGAATGTACTAACCAATGATAGTAATGAATATATTGACATTTATAAATTTGAAATACACAATATAATAAATTAAAAAATTAATATATGAATGTTTTTTTAGTTTGACTCTAGATCATAAATTAATATCACTTTCTGTTTAAATTATTTTCAAATCAAAGAAAGATGATACAAGTTTTACAAGTAAATTACAAAGAATAATAATATATTTGAAAGAATTCGATAAGACCAGCAATACAGAATACGTATTTTCGGCTTTCGCTACAAAGCCATCATCAGTGTATTTCGTCTTGAGTGGGTTAATATTTAATGATACACTCACAATATATTTTCCATAACCGATTGAGGTTTATATAAAAAGTAATAAGTAAAGTTTGTTTTCAATTGAAGAATCAAATAAAATACATTGAAACATATTGTTTAACATTTTTTGTCAACCAATAAAAAACAAAACAGAAAAAAATATGTATCGTCTGTAGGAGTTGTTATTTTCAGTCAAATATTCTATTTTTAGATTTCTATTTTTATAAAAAATTATTTAATTTGTCTCTATATGAAAAACTTTTTTTGTGTATTGCCATGACCGGGGATTGAACCGGCAGCCCTCTGCACAGGCTATGACTCGTAGCATCACCTCTTAACAAGTTACACCACGGTCGGCATAGCGCTGAGTGTGGCTAATTGAAATTTTTTCAATCACAGCGTATACAATGTATGTTTTTGTAATCAGAAGAGCCAGAATTAACTAATACTTGAGCAATTTATTTTTCAATTAGAATGTTTCCTCTCTTAATCCTATTGTTTTTTCTCCTTTTTCACAAGTAATTATCACATTATGATGCCCCTTTTTCACATTCAATAGTTGGATACAGTGTTGCCATAAGACAAATGCGAAAAGGTGCTAGATCGTCGAAAAAAAGTGCTAGAAAGTGCTAGATTCAAAATAAAAAGTGCTAAAAAAGGTGCTAGATTTTTTTTTTTTTAACATGCGTTATGGGTTTTTATCAGAGTTGGCAACCGATTCATAACGTTAAGGCCAGTTTACATTATAAGATTTTCGGTAGTCTTTTGCTTTAGTACACATGCAAAACATATAGACAAGGTTGCAAAATCTTTCCGAAAATCTTATAGTGTAAACCAGTCTTTAGTGTTAATGGATAACGTTATCACATAAATATTTCGTTAGGGTATTTTAAGGTTATCGGTATAATAAGTTATTTCGTTAAGATGTTTTAGAGTTACCCGTATTTAAAGTTATTTCGTTTGATTATTTTAAGGCTTTTTAAGTTATTTCGTTATGGCTAGTTTACACTGTACGATTTTTGGTATGATTTTGCTTTAGTACACATGCAAAACATATAGGCTGGATTTCAAAATCACACCGAAAATCTTATAATGTAAACCAGCCATTAGTGGTATTTTAAGGTAAATGATGGTCCCTAGGATAATAAAAATTTTTGAGTTAGGGTCTGTTAGGTTAAACGGCATTCTAAATAATTTCGTTAAAGTATTTTGCGTTTAGTGATATATTAAGTTATATCGTTAATGGTATTTTTAGGTTAATTGTAGTTATTTGAATTCATTTTAAATCGTTATTGATGTTTTGGGGTTAGTGTTGACAAACCATGGTTTTTATTGATATATTGAATTATTAATAAAAAAAAACTATGCATTTCATACAGTCGCCATTTCAAAGGGTTTTATTATTTATTGCTGGCTTTGAATCAATAAAGAGATTAAAAAATCATAATTCGGAGATTAGAAACGTTCTCCATAGAAATAATTTCAGATTTTGAGGCTAAAAAATATCAGATTCTACAGAAAGTTTAGCTATTATACGAAATATTGTAGGTTTTGTTAACTATTTCGTTAGAAAAATCATCAATTATGTGAAATTTTTTCACAGAAATGCCTTCAGATTTTGAAAATATTTTTTTATATTGATAAATCTTCAGATTCTAATGCCTTTTGCGGTCAAGAAAATTATATTTATATAGAGAAACCATCTAATTTTAAATTCTTCCTGCTGTAGAAAAACTATTTAAGATTCAGAAAATTTTTAATGAACAATATTTTTTGTTAGTCCTATACTTTTGTAATTTTAATATACGTGCAGGAGCACCAGAGTCTTAGCAATTTTCTTTTCGAAACAGATTTTTACCATTCTTTCCAAAAGTTTAAAAATCTGCTAACAACCTCAGACAGGGGTTTCGGGCTGTACTTTAAGGTCATTTCGATTACCGTTAACAATCAGATGTTGGTTTTCAAATTGGAAATCTTTTGGAAGTGATCTAGTGTGAAGTTAAGTCAGAAATGCCAAATTAACTTTTCTTATTTCTTCTTTTTAGAAATTCGTAAATATTGTTATGCCAATATTTAACAAAAAGTTGGCATGGTAAAGATATTTATTCACTATTCAACTTTAACCCAATTCGGAGAAGCTGTATCTTTGTGTGTGGACTGTGATATTTGTAAATCCTGTTATTTCTTGAACTCGAGAAGTGTTTCAAGACATTTTTCATATAGATATTGAATTATTTAAAAAAGTGCTAAAAAATTTCAATATTTTTAAAAAAGTGCTAAACTAGCACCTAGCACTTTTTTTAAATTTTTGGGTGCTAACTCCCAAAAAAAAGTGCTAGATCTAGCACCTAAAGTGCTAAAATGGCAAGCCTGGTTGGATACCGAGTGTTGATTGGAGAAGTTGTGTTGCTGCTGTGCAAATTTTTTAAATTTTTATTATTTTTTTGTTGATTCCCTTTTTAGGTGATTCCCTTGTGTCTGTTAAATTTTTTAATAAAAATGTTTTCTTCTTCTTCTTCCTATAAATCAACTCCAAAAAATTCTTTCGTAATTAATTCTAATATTAATTACGATTGTCCTATGCGACGGTTACAAACACTTAACTAAAATATATTAAATTAATATTTTTAAAAATTGCACTTAAAATTTTTTAAAGTACTGAGGATTTTCATTAACGTGTTAAATGAAGATAACTAAAATCTTTGTTTAAATGAGTGTCTTAACTAAAAATTTTTTAAAAATTAGTCCAATCGATTTGAATATATATATTTGTTCCTTTTACTCCTGCAAGGAGCGTAGGGCCGCTATGGGCCAATTTGAATTCCGATTTACAATTTTTTTTACTGAAGTGTAATTTTAAATGCACTAACAGAGCTTTGAAGTTTTAATTCGTTAATTCTGGGCTTCGTTAAAAGAGAAACTAAGGTAACAAAAAAAGTCGCCAACACAGAAAAAACTAAAAACGAATTTTAACAACGAAATTGATTATAGCAATTAAAATTTTAATTGATTTTGCACCTACCACTCAAATGATACTATTAACTACTAAAAATTTTATACTATTAATTGAAGCAAATTTCGATTAAAGTAGTAATAATATCAATTAAAACATTAATTGAAAATAAAAAAATAAAAAAATATGTGTGTATGTCATGTTTATATATTTGGAGTACTGCATGTATGTTTGTTTTGTTTGTGAACTGCAAAGGTTTTGGTTCTTATACTAAAAATTTTATATATATGTGACGCGCAAAATAGAAAGGGACCTAAGGATAGAAAGGGACCTAAGGTCAGGAGAGCATGGGATCGGTCTCATTCGATGCTCAGATGTTGTCCACAAAAAAAAAAAATTGATTTTTTTTACACTTAGGTCCCTTTCTCTATGCGCTGTCATATATGCATACAGTTTAAGAAAAAAAAGTTTAGGAATTATACAACACATGGTACCTAATTTCGTAAAACACTTGGGTGAAGTGAAGGGAACTTTCAATGTAAATTGTTTTTGTAACAAAAACAATTTCTATAGAAATAACGCAACACTTCACCGAAGTGTTTTAAAAAATTAACCCCATAATTATGTAACAAATATTTGCAAAAATATTTAAAAGTCAATTAAAATATTTATTGATTCAATTAAATACTTGTTTAGAAACAATTTTTATTTTTAATATTTATTTAATTAGATATTTAAGGTTAATAATTTTTTCTGTGAAACATGTCAAAGATTTCCGCGGTACTTTTTTTGGATTTTGTGATGAAAATTTTTTTTCAAACGCAGTCCTTAAGGCACATCTACATGAGAGATAAAACTGCTAGAGATATAGCAAAAAACACCTCTAAATAGCTTAAATCATTCACAATAGAGCTAATTAGAGGTGTTTTTTGCTCTATCTCTAGCAATTTTCTCTGTCGTGTAGATGTGCCTTTATAATGCAGAAACCTGTAGAATTGTAGTATCAACAAAACCGTCTAGTTGTGCTACCGCCAGTTTAATGAAAAACATTTTAAAAATCGACGATATCTCAAAACAAGAAAATTTTACTTTTCAAATAATTATGTATATTTAAACAAATTTTATAAATTTTCACAGAAATTAATATTTTTGCATTTTTCTATCGGCTTTAGCCGAAAATTGGCTTGGCCGTTTATTGTCGGCGACTGAATCGGCTTGGCAAAGTTGTCGGCTGGCGGCGGCTGACCTGATTAAGTCGGCTGGCTTGTGTCTCTGTTCCAGACATGTCCTATTTTCAGGGCTATTCTATAAAAAAATAATTTTTGACGTTTGTGATGCAAAAATATTTTAATCTCTAGTCAATTAAACAGAATACGTGTTTCAGTTTTTTTTCGAAATTATTTAGCGTTTTACAAGAAATTCAATAGGATCGAAGACTATATCCTTAACAGCGCAATTGTGTATCAAACTTTTTCTTTTCACAAGTATGTCATTGCTGTGTGGCAATAATTTATAATTTTTCTAATTTTATATTTCACGGTGCTTTGGATCAAATTTTGGAACATATTTTGGGCTATTCCAATATGCGTTTGGATTCAGTTCCTAGTTGATGTAAAGATAAAAATGTCACTTAATATAAAAAAAATTGCAATACACAACAATTCCGTTGATTTTTTTTTTTTCAACCGAATTGATTCGGCTGCCCCAACCAAATACAGTTGTGACATAACCTCGCAATTCGGTTGGCCAAAAATTTGGTTGTCACAATGGAATTGTTCTAAGTGTACAAATTTCAGTTAATAAAATGTGAGAAAATGTTATTATTTTTTTTAATATTTGTATTTTATTTGTATTCTTCAAAATTTGTGTTCGTAGAAATCACTGAAAATTTCTATTAAAACAATTAAATTTCTAATAAAATAATTAAAAAGTAACAAGAATTAAGTAAACATAACATAAAATAAAAGAAACATTGAACAAACAATATTTCATAAATTATTGAAGTTCAAAATTGAAAAAAAATTATTACTGAAACTCACTAAAAAAATTCAGTATTTGTGTTAATTTTTAACAACTGTACAAACTACCCAGTGTAGAAACGGTAATGACATATCATTATTTTTTGGACTACCAGTAATGACACCCACTTACCTTCTGCATTATTTTAAAACATATAATAATGAGTTACTGATAATGACTTATTTTTATAATTATTTCAAATAGAAAATAATTTTCTATATTTTTTTTTTAATTTTTTGAAATCTATTTTTAGACTCAATAATTTTTAAACACTGGTAAGGATATATGTAACCACATATTTTTTGATTTTTTGTTTGTTGGCGAGTAAGCTTACTTGTGTGCAGCAGGTCAATTATGTTTTTATCTATTAAATATTACATCCCTATAAACATTTTCACTGGAATTCAAGTTGAAATCAAATTCAATTCCAGCCCTGTTTTCCAGTTTCAAGGCTTGAATTCAACTTTTATTACATTTTATTTCAATAGCATACTCCAGCAAAAGGGAAACAAAAATTCAAGTTAGAAATATTTTTGTTAAAAAAACAATTGCTAGAGTTTAAAATATACTTTACTTCAAGCAAAATTTAAAGCACTTGAATTTTTAAAACCTATGTGCTTATTAGGATGTCGATATAGCTCAGATGGTAGAGCTATTTACTGGCAATCTGTAGACCCAGGTTCGATTCCCGCACCAGCAAATTTTATTTAAAAAAAAATACAATAAAAAATATTTTTTTTTATATAATTTATTTTTTTGAAAATCTATTTTTAGACTCATTATTTTTGTCAGTACTGGTAAGCACATAGGTAATGATAATTTTTTTAATTTTTCGTATGATGGTGTGTAACCATAACTCATTATTTTTCGCAACATCGCCATATAAAGGTAATAAGAAATGTAATAACAAAAGTAACTAGTTACCATTACCAAGTATGTAGTTACATAACCTCATATCTAGTAATGATTTTCTACACTGGGTAATTTAACATTTTTGAAACAGACTGATATATTGACAGACAGACGGATATACAGACGATTATCATTAGATCGTTATAAGGATCAATAACACTAAGAAAATGATGTAGGAAAAAGTAACTTCAACTGCAGTTAAAAAAAGTCTATACTGCAATTGTATTTAAGACTTACTGATATTGCAGTTATTTTAACTACAAAGTAAACTGCAATTGTAGTTAATTCAGTTGCAGTTGCACTTTTTTAACTGCAATTGCAGTTACTTTTACCGACATAATTCCTTAAGGGAATTTGCATTTTGACTAAATTAGTGGTATTGTAAAAAATTAATCTAAAAATGCAGATTTTCGTTGCCATGGGATAGAAATAACATCTGAAACGAAATACTCTTTAAGATTTTCTCTAACTGTTTTCGCAACATATGTATGTCGTCCTGCATTTTGCAAATGTCTCGAAAACAAAGAATCGCTTGGAAGATGTAAACGAAAGTCCCCTTCTATAATTTCTCCAACATCATTTTACATGTAAACATAATTATGAGGACAATACTGCTCTGTTTTCGTCCTAATCATAAAATTATACAGGTAACAGCACGCTGTTATAATTTTTTGCGCCTTTTCAGGAAAGCAATACATTTTTCTCGAAAGGCAATAAAATTTAGAGCATAATACACCATAAGTAACCCAGTGTAGAAACGGTAATGACATATCATTATTTTTTGGAGTACCAGTAATGACACCCACTTACCTTCTGCATTATTTTAAAACATATAATAATGAGTTACTGATAATGACTTATTTTTATCATTATTTCAAATAGAAAATAATTTTTTAGATTTTCTTGAAAATTTTTTGAAATCTATTTTTAGACTCAATATTTTTTAATCACTGGTAAGGATATATGTAACCACATATTTTTTGATTTTTTGTATGTTGGCGAGTAAGCTTGCTTGTGTGCAGCAGGTCAATTATGTTTTTATCTATTAAATATTACATGTCGATATAGCTCAGATGGTAGAGCTGTTGACTGGCAATCTGTAGACCCAGGTTCGATTCCCGCACCAGCAAATTTTATTAAAAAAAAATACAATAAAAAATATTTTTTTTATATAATTAATTTTTTTGAAAATATAAATTTAGACTCATTATTTTTGTCAGTACTGGTAAGCACATAGGTAACGATATATTTTTTGATTTTTCGTATGCTGGTGTGTAACGACAACTCATTATTATTCGCGACATCGCCATATAAAGGTAATAAGAAATGTAATAACAAAAGTAAGTAGTTACCATTACCAAGTATGTAGTTACATAACCACATATCTGGTAATGATTTTCTACACTGGGAAGGTTACCATATGTCATCTTTTTTGGAGGACAATCATCTATTTTCACTCGCTGTCATCTATAAAATTTGTGTCCTCTTTCTGTCATCTTTTTCATAATCGGTCATCTTTTGTCATCTTTATTTTTCAAAGCATGATTAGTATTTTTTATTATTGATCTTATAGTATGAACAGTACAAGCACGGCACGAGGGACGGTTTCCTTTAAAAATTAAAACAAATTTTATTTCACACCGGCGCGAGCACCGGTTTTTTCTTTCAAATCGTATGAAAAATGTCGTGCCGTGCTTGTTCTGTTCATACTCTTACTTAACTTTTGCTTTTGAAAATAAATTTTAGCACTTAATTTCTTTTCGTAAGGGGTTGCGTTAGGGTTACCAGACGGGCTTGATTTGGCTTGACTGTCAAGCTTTTTCTATGCGTGTCAAGAAAAAATGTCATTTGTCACGTTAAAACGGAATTTTAGAAATTTTTGCATCAAATTGATAACAAAAATTAACCATTAGCAAAAAAAAAATTGTTTTTAAATGTACCCTGACTAATTTTTACGGATAAGTGACTGTTTCCATGGTAGTAAAGCATAAAAAGTCTTTCTTTGAATGAAAAGGAAACGTTTGAGTTAGAATCTAACCAATTTTTACAAAATGCTGTGAAATACATAGAAAAAATATATGATTTTGGAGAAAAATCAGTTTTTTTTTTTTAGCAAATTGCTATTTTAAATATAAAAAACTCCTTGTTGTCTAGGAATAATTAAGCAGAGCTGCCATTTGTTTTAAAAATATCAAATTCAATTAATACTGATATGTTGTATGCAGATTACTGCTGCTCGGGAAGTTTTTGAAGAATTGCCATAAGACATATCCATTGACAACATATGGGCCCATTTCTTTAAAAAATGTGGTACAAAGAATGTAGAAAATCTGTATAAATTAATATCATTTAAATTTTCAAGTCAATTTTGAATTTTTTTTGCTAATTTAACTGAATTTTAAATTTTCAATAAAAATCAAGCGTTTTTTCCTGAATGTCGAGAAAAATCAAGCTTTTTCCTCTGAATGTCAAGCTTTTCGCCAATTTCTGGCAAGCCTAGGTTGCATACACGATACTGCATGCTGTACAATTTGTTGGATGAAAATGCGAGTTTGATCGCGTATGGGCTTGTTTGACGACTATTACAAAAACAAAATGCACACGTCCATTCAGCAAGTTGGGCGACATGCAGTATCGTGTATGAGCTCATGTAAGCTTTATGAGTACAGGGTTGATATATTGCAAACATTTATCTTATCCTATTTTTTAAGTTTCGTTATTTTTTTTAACTACCCAGTGTAGAAAATCATTACCAGATATGTAGTTATGTAACTACATACTTGGTAATGGTAACTAGTTACTTTTATTATTACATTTCTTATTACCTTTGTATGGAGATGTCGCTAAAAATAATGAGTTATGGTTATACACCAGCATACGAAAAATCAAAAAATATATTGTTACCTATGTGCTTACCAGTACTGACAAAAATAATGAGTCTAAAAATAGATTTTCAAAAAAATAAATTATATAAAAAAATATTTTTATTGTATTTTTTTTTAAATAAAATTTGCTGGTGCGGGAATCCAACCTGGGTCTACAGAATACCAGTCAATAGCTCTACTATCTGAGCTATTTCGACATGTAATATTTAATAGATAAAAACATAATTGACCTGCTGCACACAAGTAAGCTTACTCGCCAACATACAAAAAATCAAAAAATATGTGGTTACATATATCCTTACCCGTGTTTAAAAATATTGAGTCAAAAAATAGATTTCAAAAAAATCTAGAAAATTATTTTCTATTTGAAATAATGATAAAAATAAGTCATTATCAGTAACTCGTTATTATGTGTTTTAAAATAATGCAGAAGGTAAGTGGGTTCATTACTGGTAGTCCAAAAATAAAGATATGTCATTACCGTTTCTACACTGGGTAACTTTATATATTTATAGAGCAATTCCATATGAAAGCGATCACCTTTTGGACGACCCCTCTCCGATTCTAAAATAAATAGTCTCAATCGATTGCCCAGCAAAAAATAATGTACCTACATATTTTTTTTTTATTATTTAAATTTTCCGATTTTCCACAGAAGCTCCTAAATTTTCCGGCAAATTTTTTTTTTTTTTGGATTCCTCATAATTTTTGCTTTAAGAATCAGCAATAAAAAAATGGGCCCCGACTCCTTGTTTGGACAGGAGAGGAGCATTTAAGAGACCACCTTGTTCTCATTGTTTTTATATTTTTTTATAATTGAATTATTTGTAATTATTTAACATTGTTTTATTATTAAAAATACATTTTAAAAATTATTTTACAGTTAAAAATACATTTATGAAGAAAAAATCTTTCTTATTTTGCTGCTTATACTTAATTACAATATTTATTAAAAATTTCAATTGTCTTGGCATCATTATAACATTAAAGTAACTTTAAATTTAGCACGTCGGCAGACGAAGAGTACCGCTTTACATTAATTGACATATCAGAAATATTTGGTATGAAGCAATGAAACTTTTGCGTTCCAGTTATAGTTTTGACATTATTATATCTGTTTTGAATTCGTCGCTCCATGGCATCGTGTTCTTTTTGAGTGCATAAAACTGTGTTAATGGCAATTTCCTTGCTTTGAATCCACGAAAACAAATGTTGTACATTTAAGATCTGGTCAGTATATGGCCTTTGCAAACTTGCCTTAGTCGCCATGCGTTTTAGGGTTCCCCCTAACGCATCGCATGGGCCCTTACCGTGGGACGTCGCAAAAAAGTGCCACTCGACCTTGCAGTTTTGTTCTTCTTCAATTATGCAAAGATTGTAAAAATTTTTTTTATTCTTGTACTGAGAAGCCGCGCCGTCTGAGAAAAACGTTACTTTGTCGATTGCATCGAATTTTGATCTTAAGAATTCAAACAGTTTCATTTGAAATAAATAAACGGACACATAATTATGAGCTAAACTCTCCGCGACAACAACAAGGCTTACGGTCTGTAGTTCGTTATCTTCGTTTTTGAAATAAATGCAAAAAGGATGCACCGTGCACTGGTCGTTTGCCCAGTGATAAGCCTGAATTTCATCCTGAACGAGAAAAGTGTAATTCTCGGCAAAGTCGCTTATCACAATGAATTCATTTTGGGCTAATTTCTCCTTACTTTCCTATAGAAATTTCGATTGCATCTCGGATATGAAATGGTGCGCCTTCAGTTCATTCAACTTGAATCCGAATTCCTCGATGAATTCCGGAATCTGCTTTACCACGGTCTCAAGGGAACATCTGCCGCTGCTAATTATCCACTGTTTGAAATGCACCTCCTGAATTAACAGCTGTTCAAACTTTTCCGCCAAATATTGCTCTAGCTCGTCAATCTTCGGACAATTGTCGCATTTGGACAGATGACAATTTTCCGTGGGGTATGCGCACAACGACTTCGACAGGAGGTCCCTATATGTTTCAATTTCACCGTGAAATACTTTCAATTTCTTGCATGGAAAGAACATTAATTTGATGTTTTGATGAAACATGCAAACGCAGACTGAATGCGTTCCGTTCCTGTCTAATGCCAGCACGCATTCTTTTGGTCGTAGGATGGCAAACTTAGAAAATCCCACTTTTTCTGCTGGGTATTTCTCTTTGAACTGATGGTATGCTTCGGATAGATTACATAATAATAATCTGCGCTGCTTGTGTACTTTTTCTCCATCTTCACGTGTGATAACATAGTCACGTGCAGTAAAAATCTTGAATCAATTTCACCGTTGCTTCGCTGAGGGTCCTTGAGCCAAATTTCTTGGTGGGAGTCGCCAATATGCCCTTCTGTCGAACTAATTCTTTGCTTCTTCTCGCGATGTAAAAAGATGTTTGAAACTGTTTAGAAATCTTGCGTATAGACCATGATTGAGGCAGCACAGATAAAATGAGATATTTCTCCGGAAAAGTGGTCGCTAAATTGAATTTTCTTTTCAACTGCTCAATCATTTGTTTGCCGTCATCAACGTCATCTGCTTGACTGCATTCGTTATCAGAGCCTTCATCAAATATTGTCGCGATTGCACTCATAACCTTGCCTTTTTTCTCTTTCCTGTATTTTTCACTTCGCAACTTTCTTTTTGTAATAGGCGATCCACCTAAAGTGGTAATAGCTTCATTCAAAGGACTCAAAGACATATTGACCATCGGAATGTCTGCCTCACTATCAGATGAAACATTTTGTTCAATTGTCATTTCACTCTCGGATTGTGGTTGCATTTGTTTCAATGCATTTGCTTGTTGAGACAAATCGATTTTACACTTGGGGCAAATGAATTCTGCTTCTTCACCGTATTGTATATTTAATTCATTCATGTATCGCTTCGAAACACCAGTTAATTTTAATACTTTTATCTTTTTCGAACGATGTCCACTCTTGTTAAACGGATTGCAGCAAAATTTATTCATTTTACTTTAAATTGTCTTTACAGCTTCACTCTTTACTTTACAAAAAAAACACTTTAACACTTTCACGTTTAGTATTCAACTAAAATTTGACTCAGAGTGTGTGAAGTATTTATATTTATTTTTTGGTAAAAAATAGGTAAAAAAAAATAAGCGATATTTGCTTTTCTTTAATAGGAAAATTTGCGTGAACTACTGGTCATAAAATGTTTTTTAAAGAGGGACTTAATTGGTTACTGCCAATAAGTCGACCACAGGTCATAAAATGTTTTGCAAATTTTTTAAATTACCAGGTAATAAATATTTCGCCATATTTATGGAAAATCCGTGTTTTATGACTTGTTTCTGCACGTGTCATTTTAGGCGAAATATTTATTACCTGGTAATTTAAAAAATTTACAAAACATTTTATGACCTGTAGCCTCAGTCGGGTTTTGTGTGCCATTATATTATAATTTTTAAAATGTATTTTTAATAATAAAATAAAATAATGCTAAATAATTACAAATAATTCAATTATAAAAAATATAAAAACAATGAGAACAAGGTGGTCTCTTAAATGCTCCTCTCCTGTCCAAACAAGGAGTCGGGCCCATTTTTTTATTGCTGATTCTTAAAGCAAAAATTATGAGGAATCCAAAAAAAAAAAAATTAGCCGGAAAATTTAGGAGCTTCTGTGGAAAATCGGAAAATTTAATTTTCATGGGAAAAAAGGTAAATTTCTGAGAAAAATTAGGAAATTTTTATTTTTCAATTAAAGCCTGATTCAATACCTTTCCAACGAGCTATCAGTCGTTGCGATCGCTTTAGTAGTTTTTTTTAAAACAACTTTCAATGAGGTCCCTTATGAAGAATTCTTCAATTTTGTCACATGACAGTGGTGTACACCACCACTAAACCAGTCACTATAAAAAAAAAAAAATATATGTAGGTACATTATTTTTTGCTGGGCAATCGATTGAGACTATTTATTTTAAAATCGGAGAGGGGTCGTCCAAAAATTTGCCAATTTTGATCGTTTTCATATGGAATTGCTCTATAAGTAAATGTAAATTTTTTGTTTTTTTAACTAATTTTAGTAGATATTTACATATGTGAATGTATTTTTTTCTGTAAAAGATGTTGAATTCAAATAAATTTTTTACTTTTTTTCTTAATGTCATCTTTTTTCTTTTTCAAAATCTGGTCGCCTTACCATAAGCATTTTCAATACATCTTCGTGATCTGCTTAACCTGTAATTAAAGATTTGTTGTTCTTCTTCTAACCGTTTGTTTTTTTTTTTGTGATGTATAGGGTTTCGTTATTCGCTGGTGGAGAAGAAATGCGTTATCTGCTACAAAAAAGAATGAGAGGGATTTCTCTCCGACGATTGCATCGTTGTAAATTGTTCATTAAGAAGCTTCTGACCAAATGAGCTATTGTGGAACACAATTGCATAGACTTCGCTACCATAAGCGCCTATGTCTAAATATGTATACTTGTGGTCTCTATCACAAACAGCCAACAAAACAATACTGAAGAACCCTGTAAAAATATCTTCTATAACGAATTCTTTATGCTTTTTTGTCACTCAAAAAAGTTTGAACTAAAACTGGACTCGAAAATGTTTTTCGTTAGAATGTACTGAAAACAACAGTTAAAAAAAGGGATATACCTTTGAAATAACTAAAAATTTTGTATTAAAGGAATGAAATGTGCTAATATCCAAAACGTATTTAACAAATTGTGAAAAATAATCCGTTGTAGGCATGTCCCTATCCGGATTTCATTCTTACCTAAGGAAGAATGAATTTTTAACTATTGGAAAATAACAAAAAAATGCATTAAAAATAACTAACAATGTCGTAAAATTAACTGACAAATTTTTACTTCAATATTTTATAAACAACTGACAAAATTGGTAAAAACACATAATTAATATTTTTGATATTAGGTTTGTTCCAGGTAATTCTGGGTAAAGTCTGGTAAAATGAGAGTAAACAAATAATTATCTCAAAAAATGGTAAAATTGCTCACAATACCGGGAACGCACAAAACCACATTTCAAGCCCAAAAATAAACGTCAAAGTTATTCATATAAACAAAAGCTATTTTTAACAATAAAATATCGAAGGGAATAAAGAGGAAGTGTTAGAACGTGGTATTTGTTAACGATATTAATTAATGTTTACAACTTTTATTATTATTTTAAATATTTTTACAAATTTAAAACAGCTGATTTATAAACAACAAGTGAGTTGACAGTTTTACCATTTTACCCGAAAAAAAGTACGGGTAACTTCTGGTAAAATGAGAAACAAGTTAATCTCTCATCAACGCTCTCATTTACCCAATTTTTAACAATAGAAACGCTTTTTGGTAAGATTGGGTTCCCACTAGGGTTTGGGGTTCGGGAATTCCCGGGAAATCCCGGGAAAAGATTGCAGGGAATTCCCGGGAAAATAATATATTTTTCCCGGGAAAACGGGAAATTTCAAAAATATTAAATTTTTTAAATTGTTTTTGTTTCGAATAGGATTTGTTAATTTTAGTCATAAAAAACATTTTAAATACCAAAACAAAAATGTCATTGTTAAAATCTTTTAAAAGGGAATACATTTATTTGACACACAAATAAAATATTTGCCAAGTAATTAGGAGCATTTCAACTAATAAAGATTTTTCGCATAAATTATTCAAAATTTAAGTAGTTAAACCTAAAAACTTGGTAAAATGTTTAAAAGAAATATGAAAAATAGCTTTGTTTCTTACAAATAATCGCCCTTACTATCTAAATTTTTCAAATGTATAATTTAGGTAAAGTCGACTTTAGTTAAATATTACCTTGACTTGGTTTATTTTTGGAGCATTCTGATTGGTTAATTTATTTTCAACCAATCAAAATATTTGAAAATATAAATATTTTTGTAAGGTTTTCATACACAAAATGAACAAAACCGTTTGATTAAAAATAAAGTCGACTTTAAATTTAAAATACTCCTTTAAATTAAGGGTCAATAATTTTATAAGTAACGTTTTCATTAATAAATGTGAAAAGAAAAGACTAATGGTTAACGGTGGTATCTAAATTTGGTTATACGATATCTAAATTTGGTTATCCGACATCTAAATTTGGTTCACAAAAAAAAAAAACAAAAATTGATGGTCATGCAACTTCTCTTGAAGAAAACAACAACAAGAATAACGTTTCAGCTAAAATTAGCAAAGTACCCGAAGAAAAAAGTGTAAGCTGAATAAGCATTAAAGGTTTTATGGTAGGGCAAACATTTCCTGAAATGGTATCCAAATTAGCCGCAGTCAATCCGAGCCATAACTAGATCATCGTTTATTCGAGAAAGTTTTTATAATAAAAACCTGGCATTGCAAGAAAATGAAACCGATGTAAAGAAAATTATATTAAATTACTACAATCATGTAAAAGATATCATGATAAAAGAAATATCGAGCAATATTTCTAACAATAGGAGATTTACTATAATCTTATATGAATGGACAAGAATATCACAAGAGATATTTGAACATATGTATAAACGGAAATAATTCATTTTATAACCTGGGTTGGTTTATATATCAGGAAGATATAATCCTGATGAAATAAGAGGTATTGTAGAAATAAGACTAGAAGAGTTTTATTTGTCTTTGGAAAATAACATTGTGGCCACCATATCTAATGGGCCAAGTGTGATGAAACGGTTTGTTTCTGACAGTCCAGTAGTAGGTGCTTTCTGCTGGAATCATGCAATTCATTTGGCAGTGCTGCGAGTAATTTATGTGAAATCAAATGTTCAACATTCTGATATTTTTTACTTTGAATTCTCACTACACAGACTGCATTTGTACTGAAATAGTGTTTTTTTTTTAACAAAAATTACTTATATAGGTGGTTTTCATTAACAATTTTGTTCAAAAATATTTCCCGGGAATCAAATTTTTTCATTCCCGTTTCCCGGGAAATCCCAAACCCTAGTTCCCACGGGCACCCGCGGTAACGTACGTGGAAAGAGCTATTATAAAAATATACAGTACACGCTCGCAAATTAGAACCGCTTTGTTTTTGAGGCAATTCTAATTTCTGAATTATTCTAATTTCTGGACGTTTTTTTTCGTTTCGTTTCCAATGATAAAGTGTTTTTTTTACGTTTATTTAACATTTTAAATGATACACTTTCAGTATTTAATAGAGACTGCCAAATAATATGTACACTCGTATCAAATTTCACAAATAAACTAGCCAAAAATGTACATAAATGCGACAAAAAAAAAAACAAATAGGGAAAAACATATATAATTTGGTGATTCCCCTTTTTAGTTTTACTTTATTCAAACAGAATAAAAATAAATTATGGATTTCCTGTGTATTCAAATAACCAAAAAAAAACGCTCAGAAATTAGAATTTTAAATTCGAATTTCAGAGCGTTTAATGTATTGCAAACATTGATTCTAATTTCTGGACGTTCGAATTACTGAAAGCTCTAATTTGCGAGCGTCTACTGTATTTTAATTACAAAAAAAAAAAAAAAAAAACACTTTTAATTTCGATTACAAAAAAATATGTAATTAATTCAGCCCTCTTGAAATTTGAAGTAAAAATTCCAAACGATTCTCCAGTTATTACGTTTTTAAGCATTGGAGATACAATACAATAAATAACACAGTACAACACTAAAAATGAATCGGGCGTGCGACATATCAATTCTGATAGATTTTAGGATGAATATCACAAATGTCAACACCAAATTTAAAAATTAGCTCTACTTTTTGAAATATTCGCAAATTTATCTTTTAGCAAAAAGACAATTTTTTCTTTAAAATTTCTTATTCATATATGTACCTTACTAAACCACGTATAATTATAGGTACCCTATACCACTATGTGGTCAGGGTTGTAGGGTTCTACATATTCCCCTTTACCATTTTTATATAATATTTTAAAAATCTAGTTTGTAAATATTTTTATGTTTTAAAATTTGTTAGAAAATTTGATTCATTCAATTTTGATTTTCTGAACTTATTATAATAAAAGATTTTTATAAAAAATAATATAATCGTTATCACTACAAATTGGCGATCCTGCACTCTAAATCCTGGAATTAAGACAATTTATAATTTAAAAAACCGATTACCAATACAACAAATCAATCTCATACTAATTCCAATTTATATTGATTTCGTGGAACGATATTTTAAACCAATATATTAACTCTCGTCAAAAATCTATAATTCAACTAACCATCTGATCATTTATTTTGGTGTTCAAGACACATTGTTTTTACATAACCAAGCTGTTTATTAAAAAAAAAAAAACCATTAACAAGAAGTTCTTTGGCAAAATAAGACAACGCTGCAGAACTAAGAACATATTACAGATATCAAGAAACAGAAGTTCAAAAGAAAATCTCTGAGAACGATTTAATTTAAAAAAAAAATATTAAGAATCTGAACAGATAAGTTTTAAGGAATATATATTTTTTTAATTATAACTAACATTTAATACGTTTATTTATTAATATATATCGAAATTATTTATTGTAATCCTTTCCCAGTAAATATTTTAATTGCTCACTTAATACCGTTTATCTCGCTATGAAAAGAACGCGTTTCGGTTCCATTGTACAAAGTCAATTGCAGTCAGTTAATAATCCTAATACTTGTACACAAGCTTCTAACAGTTCTACCACTACTACAAATACACCAAATACCACATTTAATCAGATTTCTCAAAGTGCTATAATGTCCTGAAATCGTTCTTTTAAATTACCAAACTTCTGGTCCGAATATCCAGAGGCTTGGTTCATTCATGCCGAAATACAATTTTCGTTGAATGAGGTTGTCAATGATATTGTTAAATATAACCACATTTTAGTATCTTTGCCTCAGGATATAATAAGCAAAGTTTTAGATGTTATACAGTTTCCACCTACTGCTAACAAGTATGAACATTTTAGAAAAACTTTATGTGATAGATTTACTCCAAGTGAGGAGTCTAGAATGGAACTATTATTTTCTAATTCCAACCTTGGGGATCGTAAACCTTTGGAATTTTTTCGCGATATTAACCAATTTCGATAACACAATAACTCGGGAGTTTCTTTATAAATTATGGCTTCGTAAATTACCACAACACATACAGGTTCATTTAACATCTTGCGTATCCCAAAGTGTTGATGAAAAGATTTCTCTTGCTGATAAAATTTATGAAATTTATTCAAGACCACAAGTATCTGTTATACATCAGGGCCTTGATAACTGTATTGAACATTCTGTACAAGAATTAACTAAACTAACTAAAACTCTTTGCGAAAATTTGAATAAGGTTACTTTAGATGTTGCTCAATTAAAATCCCGAGAACGTACACCGGAAAGAAGATTCTCTCGATATAAATCTCCAAGACGTTCACCATCTCGTAATGGTCTTTGTTGGTATCACTTAAGATTTGGTAATAGAGCTGTTAAATGCATTTTACCTTGTCAATTTGTTAATCTTGATAACACTAATAATACAAATACACCTTTAAATTAAATACATCCATCATGTCGGTGGCTAATGATGGATCAGACTTAAAACACACAAGCCGCCTATTTTTTTTTTTGACACTATCAACAACCTAAATTTTTTAATAGACACTGGTGCTGTTGTTTCTGTAGTTCCGTATTCCAAATTTAAATCCTTAGCTAGAAAATCAGATTTTCAGTTAACAGCAGCTAATGGATCTCTTATTCACACTTTTGGTACAAAACTCTTCAAAATTGATTTAGGTCTTCGTAGAGATTTCGAGTTTCCATTCCTTATCGCTGATATCGACACACCAATAATTGGTTTTAACTTTCTCGAGAAATTTGGTATAATTGTTGACTCGACAACTGCTTTAAAAGCTTCTGGTTCACTGGGATTTAGTTACATTTACTCTCTTAAACATAATATTACGAATTCTAGTAAATATCATGAATTATTAAAATACTTTCCTTCTATCACTTCTGAACCGGATTATACCAAGTTGGTAGAACATAATACGGTTCATCATATTGATACCAAAGGAAATCTTCCCTTTTGTAGACCTCATCGACTTGACCCAATCAAATTCAAAGTAGCGAAAACTGAATTTGAATATTTGGTCAAAATAGGTGTCTGTAGACCTTCTTCTTCTCCAACTGCATCTCCTTTACATCTTATTCCAAAAAAAGAGGTAAACAATTGGAGACCTTGTGGAGACTATAGGAGACTTAATTGTATAACTGTTCCCGATCGTTATCCTTTACCACACATACATGATCTTAGTATAAATCTCAAGAATAAAACAATTTTTTCTAAATTAGATTTGGTAAGAGCTTATCACCAGATACCCATAGCTAAGGAGGATGTTGTGAAAACAGCAATCACTACCCCATTTGGCTTGTTTGAGTTTCTGTGAATGCCGTTTGGTTTAAGGAATAGTGCTCAAACTTTTCAACGATTTATAAACGAAGTGTTTTTTGGACTTGACTTTGTTTTTACGTATATTGATGATATCCTTGTTGCTAGTGAAAATGAGACTCAACATGTTGAACATTTAAAACTAGTTTTTGCCAAGTTGGACGAATACTCTTTCAATATTAAAGTTTCTAAGTGTATTTTTGGGGTTTCGTCCATAGATTTTCTTAGTTATAATATATCTTCGGAAGGTATTCAACCTTCCAAAGAACGAGTACGTACAATTTTGGATTTTGAAAGACCTATATCCATATCAAAATTGCAAAAGTTTTTAGGAATCGTGAACTATTACACCGTTATGTACCTATGTTAGCATCTGAACTTGGCCCAATTTACGATGCACTTAATTCAGCTAACAAAAACGACGATGAGAAACTTAATTGGAATGAAACATCTAGTAAGGCTTATGATAATGTCAAACAACTTTTCGCGAAAAACACTTTACTGACTCACTTTAATGAAAATAGCAAATTATCTCTGGCTGTAGATGCATCTAATATTGCTATAGGTGCTGTTTTGCAACAAATTGATGGAAATAGTAACGGCGAACCACTTGCCTACTTTTCAAAGAAACTCAGTTTAACAGAACAAAAATATTCAACTTTTGATAGAGAACTTTTAGCAATTTATAGGGCTATCAAGCATTTTAGACATTTTTTGGAAGGTCGCGAGTTTACAGTGTACACAGATCATAAACCTCTCACTTTTGTGTTGAACTCGAAAACTGACCGGTCTCCTAGACAATCAAGACAACTAGATTATATAGCTCAATTTACCAACAATATTCAATATATTTCAGGAAAACAAAATATAGTTGCAGATTATTTATCTCGAATTCCAGAGATTGATGCAATTTCAACTCGGGATATTAGTGTTGAGACTCTTTTTAAGGAACAACAATCAGATGAATCGTTAAAATCTATCATATCTGTCCCAAGTTCTAAATTTAATTTAAAAGAAATTGTTGTTCCTATTATAAACGTTAATATTTGGTGCGATGTTTCGAAAGGATTTCCGAAACCATATCTTCCACCGAGCTTACGCAAAATCATTTTTGAGAAGATTCATTCTTTATCTCATCCTGGCTCCCGATCAACACGGAATTTAATTCAGTCTAAATACTTTTGGCCTAAAATGAGAAAGAACATAAACAAATGGGTTGCTAGTTGTCATTCTTGTCAATCTTCCAAAATTAAGAGAAACACAAAATCTTTAGTGAAACCCATCGAAATCCCGAAAAGTCGTTTTGAACACATACACTTAGTTGGACCTCTTCCGGTGTCGAATGGTTATAAGTATATTTTGACAATTATAGATCGTTATTCTCGTTGGCCAGAGGCTTACCCATTACGCGATATTACTGCTCGCTCCGTTGCAAAAACTTTTGTGGAAAATTATATTCCACGTTTTGGTGTACCTTTAAGGATAACTGCAGATCAAGGTAGCCAATTTACTTCAAATCTCTTTCGTGAATTAACATCATTACTTGGGACATACAAGATACACACTTCACCGTATCATCCACAAGCGAATCGGATACTCGAACGATTCCATAGACAACTGAAAACAGCATTAATCACTTCGTCCAATTCAATTAAATGGTCGGAAATGTTACCATTTGTTCTGCTAGGTTTACGAACCTCAATAAAATTAGATTTGAAATGTTCCCCAGCAGAACTTGTTTACGGTCAATCTCTTCGATTAACCGGGGAGTTAGTAGTAGATAGTGAATCTGAAGTTTCTTTAGAGGAAACATTACGTAAACTGAAAAATTATTTTTCTGAGGTAAGAAATAAAGTAGTTTATCATAATATCAACAAACAGTGCATTCCAAAACATCTTTCAACTTGTGATTACGTATACATTAAAGCTCGTAATATATCAGGGCTTAATACACCTTTTGAAGGACCTTTTCGTGTTATTGAAAGAAATGATAAAGTTTTCAAAATTCAAAAAGGAAATTTGATTAAAAGTTACCACATCGACCAAGTAAAACCAGCTATAATATCTAGTAATGAATCAAATTATATTACATTAACAAATACAAAACCAACTAAAACTGTTACATTCCGGATAAATTAACTACCCAATACATAAATTCTATCAAATTTCCATGTTATTTTTACTGGGAGGGGAGTAATGTACCATTTTTATATAATATTTTAAAAATCTAGTTTGTAAATATTTTTATGTTTTAAAATTTGTTAGAAAATTTGATTCATTCAATTTTGATTTTCTGAACTTATTATAATAAAAGGTTTTTATAAAAAATAAAAAATAATATAATCGTTATCACTACAAGGGTATTATAAGTTTGTGCTAATGTTTGTAACACCAAAACATATTGGTCGTAGACCCACCTTATAGTATACCGATCGGTTCAGAATTTTTTTTTATTTCGATTTAACGATGTCCGTCTGTCCGTCCGTCCGTCCGTCTGTCTGTCTGTCTGTCTGTCCATGCAATCTTGTGCGCACTCTACATGTCGCAAATATTAAGATATTTTGATGAAAGTTGGTACGCAGACCTATGTTGGCCCAAGGACGAACAAGTTTGATTTTGGTGAACATCGGTCCATGTTTAGACCTAGTGCCCATATAAGGGTCCTACCAAAATTATATTGTTTATACGCTGCAGGTCGTAAATATTAAGATATTTTGACGAAATTTGGTACACAGACCTCTGTTGGCCCAATAACGCAGCCTATTGATTTTGGTGAACATCGGTCCATGTTTAGACCTAGTGCCCATATAAGGGTCCTACCAAAATTATATTGTTTATACGCTGCAGGTCGTAAATATTAAGATATTTTGATGAAATTTGGTACACAGACCTACATTGGCCCAATAACGCAGCCTATTGATTTTGGTGAACATCGGTACATGTTTAGACCTAGTGCCCATATAAGGGTCCCCCCAAAATTGGCTTGGTTACAAACTGCAGGTCGCAAATATTAAGATATTTTAATGAAATTTGGTGCGCTGACTCACATTATAGAAAATTTTGACACGAGCCCCATTTTAACCCATTCGAATTTCGGATCCAAACATTAGTTGGCTTTTACCCAGACTGGTGTAGGGTATTGTATAGTCGGCATGCCCGACTTTAACCTTTTTACTCGTTTTTAATATAGTTTAAAAGTATAGACTTTGGGCTTTTAGAACAATGTCAACTTATTTTGATTAGGTAAAGGATCTAATTGCAATTATGGCCCTATGTTCCTTGTAGGAACTACGGGAACTTATATATGTATATAAAGTGAAAATTTCACTTATTTTCTTATTTTGCAAATCTAGTAAAATCCCTGAATCGGATTTGCAAAAAAAAAAATTCATTTTATATGTATTTACTATGGCAAAAGGAAATAAAGTACATTTTTTAACATGCATATTTCAAAATCGTTATTTTTTAGGAATTTGAGCTTCAATTATCTGAAACTTCGTTAAAATTGGTTGGAAAATATATGTTTTACATTTCTGAATGGTTTTATCTGGGTTTTATAATTTAACATTTGTCACAGACTCCTTAATTTTTAAGTATCGAAAAAGTCAATCTTTTCCAATTTTAGAGAACTTTAACATAAAATTAAAATAGAAAACTGCAAAATTTTTTGATAAATTACGTAACATGAGATGCTTACTAAAGGTGCAAATTCAAATATTGGATATTCCCAAATATATTGGATATTCGCAGATTATTTATTAACGAAACCGTGAAAAACGAGAAATTTCAACTTTAAATGCATATATAGGATATATTATAGCAGCTGTCAAAACGTGCTATATATCAAATTAAAGGGAATATTTCATCATTTTTAAATGTTGCAAGAAATAGCGTTATTACTTTCAACTTTCCTTTTTTTTTTTGCAAAAAGTTTATTAAAAAATTTAATTTTCCTACAAAATTGGTTTTGCGAATATTTTTTAAAATATAGCTTTAAAATTCTAAGGCCATATTCGTGATCTGCGTCCCAAATTCTATTAGAAATTATGTGTCGCAATCGCGATGCATCAAATTTTTCTTAGTTTGTTGTACTGTGTAATTAATTGAATATAGCTTTATTATTCAACAAAATTTTTAATTGAAGGTATTTAAGAGATATATTTTCTGTAGTTGAAAAATGATTACTACGCAAATAGTTGACATGCAGTAACTGAAAAACTTTTTTTAGAGTATATAAAACTTTAGTTTTTTAATGTATTCTATAAAATTAATTTACCTTGTAATTAAAAAACATACTACCAGACTTCGGGGGACATTTTAATGCAACGTGCTTCCCGTCAATTGCGCCAACACAATTTGGAAAATTCCATTTTTCAAAAGATTTTGCATTTTGCATCATGGTGTTTTCAGTCGTCGGTGGGATTTCGTTATGGCATTGCAAACTTCTTCCTAATTTTTTCCGAAGTGTTGCTTGCTTATACGATATACTGAAGCTATATGCCGTTGAAGTGTTCCGCAAGCGAAATATCTGTGAAAAAGAAAAGCACAATTACACTATTCAATACTCAAAAATTCTCCTCTCGGGATACGGCATTTATTATAGAGATATGTATGTAGGTATACTAAACGCGAAAGTTTTTTAAATCGACTGATCTATTTTTTTTTAGCAGTTTTCAAATTATGGAAAAGTCTTTAGAAATTAGTTAAAACTACTAAAAATTAGTTACAAATGATGCTGCAGAAAAAAACTGCTAAATTATCAGATTATGTTTGCTATATATTAGTAACATAGGAACAGCAAAAATAAAACTGTTAAATGTACACAATTTTAGTTATATTTTAGTTAAATTTTTGTTAATAGGAATTAAAAAATTAATCTGTTAAATCAGGAAAAAAATTAAAATTTTCTAAGTTTTTTACGATATTTTTTTAAATTTAAATAAAAATCAAGCCTTTTAAAAACAGCAATTTCCAATTTTTTTGGAAACAAAACATTTGTAGATATAACAGTCTGTTTTTGCTATTTTTAGTCCACTAATATTTAGCAAAATTTTCTGCAGATTTTACAGTACAATTTGTCATTTTCAATTAACTAAAAGTTAATTTAAATATAACTAAAATTCTGCAAATTTAACAGTTTTATTTTTGTTGTTCTTATTTTACTAGTATTTAGCAAAAGAATCTGATAATTTAATAGTTTTTTCTGCAGCATCATATTTAACTTATTTTTAGTTTCTTTTTCTGCTATTTTGACATATTTATTTCTATGAGTGTACAATTGAGGTATCATCAATTCATAACGAAATTTTGACAATTTATGTCCCCAATACTACGTAATAGTATTGTAGATAGGGGTAGTCGACGAGTGAATTGCCCTTTATGCTTTCCCTATGGTTTGGACATCAATTTAAAATCTTAGAAACATGTTTACCTACACTCAGAAAAGTTCTGCAGTTACTACAAGACAGTTATTGGTGTAGTAATGCGGTTGTAGTTATTTTAACTACAATTGTAGTTAATTTACTTAGAGCAAAATTTTTTAATGTTTTTGACAGTTATTTTTTTAAACAAACTACAAAAACTACTACATTGTAGTAACATTTATTTTATGCAGTTATTTTGAATTTTTTTATAAATACTTAAATTTTCAAATGTGTGTGCACTAGGGTTCTCCAATTTTGTATGGAGCAAAAAAATGTAAGTTATTGACTGGGCCCCCCTTAAAATATGTATTTGGGTGTAAAACAACGTCTCCCAAAAAATTAGAACAATCGGTTAAGAGGACCACGTGCCTCAACGGCCCTGAAGTTTGAAAAACGGTATACATGGAAAAATATGACTTTTTTTAATTTGTTAAAATTTTTAATATTTTAAATTAATCTTGAATTAAAAGCATTACAAAATCGTAATAAATAGTAAATTATCTTTCTACACTCACAGAACGATTCGGTTGGAACGAGGTTGCTGCAACCGAATATTCGGTTGGTGCAACCGAATTTGGTTGTGGCAACCGAATTCGGTCATCGCAACCGAA
The DNA here is from genome assembly GCA_949987735.1 of Leucophora obtusa. Classification (NCBI taxonomy): domain Eukaryota; kingdom Metazoa; phylum Arthropoda; class Insecta; order Diptera; family Anthomyiidae; genus Leucophora; species Leucophora obtusa. Next base: position 226,287,418 of record OX465295.1, on the reverse strand, counting down.
TTATGAGGTTGCAGCAACCGAATTAAATTTCAATTCGGTTTTGGCAACAAATTTATGTTATATTAACCGGATTTTGTTGTCACAACTGAATTCTGCGGCTGTAGCAACCGAATTGTTCATTAATTCTGTTGCAGCAACCGAATTATTCACTAATTCGGCTACAGCAACCGAATTGTTCATTAATTCGGTGATGACAACCGAATTCCTCATAAATTCGGCTGCTGCAACCGAATTGTTTTCCAATTCGGCTGCCACAACCGAATTGTTTTCCAGTTCGGCTACCACCACCAAATTAATTAAAAATCTTTGTTTGTATCTGTTTTGAATTTTATTTAACTTCAAAACAAAAAATAATACAGAAATTTTATGTTCATATAAAAAAATATTTCGTAGTAATTTGTTTTAAAACGGAGGTTTTAACATAATTTAACCGTGATTTAATAATAAGATATATTTATAAAAGAAGGAATGTGAGTACATATATGGTAGATAATTAAATTGTTTTATAAATAAACTCACCATTATTTTTTAGATTATGGGAATTTTCATAAACGTGCTCTACAACGAAACGTCGTCAATTTTAAAAATTGGAAATAGCGGCGTATTTAGTAATGCTGATATATATATAACAGGTAAGAACAGCTAATTTTTAGTGACATATAATAAATCCCACGGGCACGATTCACATTTCTGATGTGGAGACTATGAGAAATGTGTTGGCCATATGGTTTTGGTCATAACTTTCAATTGAAAATGAGCATATTCCCTGTGAGCCTAACGACCGTTCATTATTAGGGGTTTATTCTCTATTTTGTGTTTAAAGTCGGTTTAAAGTAAAGTTTTTCTGCGTAGTTGTTTTGCTCTTGGTTTTCTTCTTTATTGTATTTTCGAAACCGACTTCGATAATAAGGCGGTCTCCTGGCGCGGAGATTTTAATTAACTTTGGATATGATGTAGAGCAGGAGAAAATAAGAGACATGTACAAATATATTTTAGCTGCCCAATACCACGGATAAAAAGTGTAATAAAAAATAAACACATTTATTTATGTATAAAAAAGGGTTATTTGTTTCAAGGGAACTATTTGGTATTTTTGGGCTTTATGTACATCACACTTTTTCCCTCTGTGATATTGATCATTAACAAAAACTCAATCCATCAAAAATTGCTTGCAAAATTAGTGTTGCTAAAAAACATATATAAACAAATGTTATTAAATTTTATATTATATCTCCCTATTCAGAAATTATTTAGGAAACTTTTTTAAACCTCACGAATTTATATATCCTCAATTAATTTTGTAAAATATTAATTTCGGATTTAAAAATGTTTAATTTTAGTGAAATCACATTTTAAAATAAAGGGGATAATACAATTTCAAGACAATAATTCTAAGGCTATAATAGGCGATGAAATTTTGTCAGATTATGTCGAAGAATTCCGCAAAATTCCAGGTTGGGGTTTAAGAGCTGTGGATGTAGATACAGGTTTATAAAACAATGAAGTAGTTTTTCGGTGATAAAAAATTAAACATTTTTTTTAATTATTATTTATAGTTCATGCTTCCGAAGATTTGGATTTATCTGACTTTCTAGGTTATGCGATTGCTGAAGCGGGAAGTATGTTACAAAATAATATTAACGTTTCTAACAGTCTAACTTATACTGATGTTGGGGATAAAGAAAAAAGAAATTTAAATTTGGTTAATCCTGAAACTACTTCCAAAATTGTGCTGGGCAGATCAAATCCAACCCGAAATATTGTTACTATTCTTTGTGAAGTACGCATCACGTATATACATATATACATAGCCTGACTAACTATCGACTTTTAAAATTCATCGCTCCCTGAATTAAATTAAGGGGTTACATACATTCGCTTGTTATATTTAAAGAGTCAGTAAAATGCTTGAAATATACAATTTTTTGAGTATGGCAACTACATGTCCCTCTTTAAGTACGGCTTTTAAAAAACTTTTTTAATTTATTTAAAGTTATATTGGAAATATTTTTCCATTTGCTTTTTAATTTTGACGAAAGCCTAAAAATTTATCGAAATAAAGTGCATTCCACTTTTTGTTAAACAAAACGATTGGTCAGGTTATGAATATTGAAAAGTTTTGATGTATAAATCCAATATGTATAGTAATAATGTATCTTCACTACTAGACTATGGAAAATTTGGAAAGGGCTGAATTCAAATATCTTAAACAAAAATATATAAAAGATAAGCACTTAAGCAATTGTGAACAAATTAGTTTATCAAAAATATTAATATCCTTCATTTTTGATACGAACATTAATATTGAGTAAGCATTGTATATGCATTACACGATTTTGCGTATAATTTGTTATTTAGTTTTAAACACAGATATCAATATGTGCGAAACATACGATTTACTTTATTTGTATAATTTTTAAGATTAACTAGAGACGATTATATCTATATTGCTGAAACTATTTCTAAAGTTTTTCCGGGAGAAGTTCCGGAAATTTATTACTCGACTGCATTATATGGTCAGAAACCTTCCGGTAAACTCTACGATGCGTACAATAATTTGAGGAAGAAGCTTTCTTCAGTTGGCATTATATGTACAAGATCATACGCAACAAGAAAAACAACAACATTTGAAGTTAATGGTAAGAGTATGTTATTTAGTAATTTCTTAATATAAATATAATTTTACAATTACTTTACTTTTTTAAGAATCTTCTAATGAAGATGAAGACTTAAATTATATTAAAACTAATAATATAATTAATGACGAATATACAACAAAATGGTTAAATTGTCTGAATCACAGACTTAGTTTGCTAAAGAAAGAAAGCATTTCAACGTACGATTATCTCAAACAATTTCCGGTTTTCGGATCAAGTGATATCTCTATTTTTAAACTGGTGAGTTAAATTTACCTTACTCTGTTATTTTGTGAAAAATTAAAAACAAAATTAAAATAGTTTTCAGAAGACACCAAAAAACAATATCCCTCTTTAAAAGGAATTAACGTTTGGGACAATTTGTATGATAACGTATATATAAATTTAATGAATTCAAAAGATGACAATGTACAGAATTATATTCAGTTGTCATTGGAGTGGCCAGAAGGTAATACTTATATATGTACATTAGGGTCTGTCAATTTTTTTTGTGAAGAAGCGTATAGCAGAAACGTGATCTACACTAAATTCTAAGAAAACTTTCCACTACAACATATCAAAAAAATCATTTTCGAGGCGCCCAAATTTAAATTTTTTGCAATTTTCTAATAAATGCTAGATTAGCGCCATGTTGCGGTGGCTTTTTGAAACAACTAATGAAGTTGTAAACAATATAACATTACAACCTTTCCAGAAAGGTATCACTTATGAAAATCGGATAAAAAATGTGGCAACTAGAGGTAAAAGTCATCAAGCAGAAAATAATTTTACTTATATAATTTTACCTCTAGTTGCCACATTTTTTATCCGATTTTCATAAGTGATACCTTTCTGGAAAGGTTGTAATGTTATATTGTTTACAACTTCATTGATGTAAAAAAATCTATGGCATTTGTTTTGCTACCTTATCTATTTCCTTCAGTTGTTACTAGAAAGAGTAAGTCCAAAAAAAACTTGAAGGCTTCAAAAATAGAGACACAGGAAAAGTTTATACCATATTTTAATGTGAGTATTATACTAAAATATCGTTTATATCAAGGCCGGTATAAAAGATGTACTTGAAGTATTTTTTATTTATAAAGAAAATATTAATATTTCAGGTCTGAAGTTTAAGTATTTTGAAATATTTAAAGTTTGGAGTTAAATACGGTACTTAGCTATATTTTGTAAATACATATTTTTAAGTATTTATCAAAAGAACGGATTCCTTTTAGGACAATTTGAAACAATAATCATTTGCCTTTCCAGCAATATCTAATTTACATATTATAAGGTTTCTGAGACCACAGTTTTATTTCCAGTGAGTTCAACGGATTATGGCTTACAGTGGAATTAACCTTTTTTTCAAAACAGTATCCATTAAAGTTTACAACTGTATGTGAATATCATAAATTATTAGATGTATCGAAACTCAGATAACGAGTTTTATATTTTTGAGACTTATTTTAAACAATTTTGGCTGGTTTAGAATTTTATAACATTATTCAGCAAAACAAAAATAACAAAATGTTCTTATTTTTTCAAGTCAGAATAGAAACAATTTTAAATAAAATCTCAATCTTAATTTGAAAAAATATGTGTTAATAATTGAATTGTACTAAATTGAATAAAGTAAACTAAATGTAGTACAATTATGAAAAATATTTCAAAGTATCAATTTAAGTATTTTTCAGTAACTAATTATACAGCTCTGGTTATAGTATACAACATCCAAAAATAGCTGTGTTTGTGCGGCAAGCTATCAACGTTGGCTTATGTCATTCCCATACAAATTTGACATTAGTAACTTTGAGAGTTAACACTAAATAATAATAATGCAAAGACAATGGGTGCGTTCGGCAGATACACTTTGACAGTCAACAGTTATACAACAGTTGTGAAACTATCTGCTGAACGGCCTGATCAATAAGCGCTCAGTCTGAGCGCTCAGGTAGCGCTGTCATATTTTAGTAGCGTAAAAAATGTTTGCTACTTTTGATTAAATAGTGATACATTTGTTGTTGATTTAAAAAAATTTTGTTTTGTATGAATGACAAATAAAAACATATAAATATAATTCAAAAACAAAAAAATTTTAAAATCAAAGGAAAATATAGAAAAAATGTATTTGAAAACAAAATAAAGAAAACATCGTTCAGCAGAGTAAGTAATCACAAAGCGCTACAAGTCACCGGTATCAGTTTAAGGTTTCTCTGCCGAATGCTACCATTGTTTTATTTTATTAACTCCAAGGTACTCAAATAAAAAGTATTTTTTATCATGTGCTTTGCAAACTCGTTTTAAATTAGTGCCAAAAAGGTCGGAATTCTTAAACACTGTTTTCAAATCTCACAATTTTACATTTTTAAAAAATTTTTTAAAGAAATTTTAAAAAATCAACAATTGGACTTTAAGGTTTTATTAAGAACATATTGTAGATTAAAAACTACAAAAATTGTTGGAATTCCTTTTTTAATTTGGCTGGGGCAGAGATTTTATTTTAACGGAATTCGGGAAAACAGCGATTTTTGCCATTTATTTAGCTTTTAGGCAAGTTTTTCGAACGAAAATCGACAAATCGCTATTTTAAGGGACAGTCTAATATACATATATAATTTGGATCTCGGCGAAATCTCATAAAAATTAAGGCAAAACTGCAGTTTATGGGGTTTTGGCAAACAAATATAAAAAAATATGACCCCCTCTGGAATTAAAAATGAAAAAAACCGAAATTAATTTTGGGAGGGGCTCGGCTCCAGGAGGCCCGTGGGTGCCAAAAAACGAGGGGACATAGCAGTGTGTAAGTGCACTGATAGAATTTTCGTTCATACTATTAATGAATCGATTTCATTAATTTGAATTCATTGATTTAATGAAAAATTTTCATTGAATTAATGAAAAATTCATTAATTTAATGAATTTTTTCATTATATATTTTCAACTAACCCCTAAGATATGCTATAATTTTTATAAGGGTTTTGAATTTGCTAATTAAATTCATTAATACTATGCACAAAATTCTATCAGTGTGTGGGTACTCAAATTAAAGGAAATTGTCTCACGATTCCTAAAATGTTATTTTTTTTATATCCATAAAACGTAGCCCTAACTAGAGCCATTTTTCGATCAATAGGGGGGGGGGGTCGAAAAAAGTAAAACATTAATATGAACGAAAATGGTACCATTTTACCACACAAAAAAATTTCATAATTTTCAGTCCCCCCTCTTAAGCGACTAAGATCGCTCAAGTTAGGGCTACGTTTTATGGATTAAAAAAAAATAAAATTTTTGAAATTGTGAGACAATTTCCTTTAATTTGAGTATCCAAATTTACATGTTACTATGTCCCCCAGTTTTTTGCCACCCACGGGCCTCCCGGGGCCGAGCCCCTCGCAAAATTAATATCAGTTTATTTCTTTTTTAATTCTAGAGAGGGTCATATTTTTTTATATTTTTTTGACGAAACCCCATAAACTGCAGTTTAGCCAAAATTAATAAACAATACAGTTTAATAACTTTGAAAAACAAAAACGATTAAACAACCCAGTGTAGAAACGGTAATGACATATCATTATTTTTTGGACTACCAAAAGGAAAAACTACCCAGTTTTTGCTCAGTCTAAGTTCACTATTAGACTCAATATTTTGTCAACACTGGTAAGCATACCCATATGAATGTAACCACATATTTTTTGATTTTTTGTATGTTGGTGAGTAAGCTGCCTTGTGTGCAGCAGGTCAACTACGTTTTTATCTATCAAACATTACATGTCGATATAGCTCAGATGGTAGATCTATTAACTGGCAACCTGGAGTCCCAGGTTCCATTCCCGCACTAGAAAATTTTATTAAAAAAAATTTTACAATAAAAAATATTTTTTTTATAAAACTTATTTTTTTGAAAATCTATTTTTCGACTCATTATTTTTGTCAGTACTGGTAAGCATATTTTTACAAGTGTTAATAAAAATGAGCAAGAAAGCCAGAACATTCTTATGTAAAAACAATCCGGATTCATTTTGTTATGTGTGCGGCCAATATATCACCGAGAAAAAACGAAACTGCTTCTTAACTTCATTGCAAAATTCATATGAAAATTGCTATAATATATATCCGCACAATTTGAACCAGCATTGGACACCGAGTACTATATGCATTTCATGTCGATTGAATTTATCTATGAGGTCTTCTAATGTAAAGTAAGTATAGGTTAATACATATGGAATATTTTATACTTAAAGTATTTCTTAATTAAATTTTGAAATCGTCATATTCGTTATTTAAATTTTTTTTAATTTTACAGACGACAACTTGCAAATTTCAAAGCCTATGCTATGGAGAGACAGGGAGCCACGAATCCGATTGTTATTTTTGTTTAAGTACAAAAACCGGCTTCGGAAAACATATGCGATGGTCTTACCCCACGAGGTCTGCTGATGGGTTTACACTTGCAGTTCTACATTCACCAGAAATTAAATATGCTCAAGTTCGGGGTCCAAGCAGTAGTCAAGTGCTTTCATCTTCACCAGGACACTCAACCTCAAGTATTTGTTACCAATCAGATAGTTCATATCTACATCTGAAAATGGCGAGTTCATCCCACACAAAAATTTCTCGCCGAGACCATGGAATCAAGACCAGCTTAATGATGTAATTAGAGACCTCGGATTATCGAAAAGATCTTCGGAATTACTTGCGTCCCGGATGAAAGAAACATATCTCATAACTAAAGAAACTAAAGTTTCGTATTACCGTACTCGAGAAGAAGGCTTACTTCATTATTTTGTTGAAGAGGATGATTTTGTGTACTGCACAGATATTTCTGGTTTGATGACTTCCATGGGCTTACAGAGGTACGATTCAAACGAATGGCGTTTATTTATCGACTCATCAAAACGCAGCTTGAAGTGTGTCCTTTTGCATAATGGAAATAAATGTCACTCTTTGCCGATCGCACATTCAACCAAAGTAAAAGAAGAATACTCTGTAATTGCATTGGTCATGAAGAAGATAAAGTATGCTGAATATTAATGGGTAATTTGTGTTGATCTTAAGATGGTAAATTTTCTCTTAGGTCAACAAAGTGGCTTTACAAAATATCCTTGCTTTTTATGTTTATGGGACTGCAGAGCTAAAGTAGAACATTGGAAGAGAAGACAATGGCCTTCTAGGGAAACACTCGTTCCAGGTATGCCAAATGTTATAAATTTGGCTCTAGGGCCCCGAGATCGCATCATATTTCCCCCTCTTCACATTAAACTTGGTCTGATGAAACAATATGTTAAAGCACTTAACAAAGATAGTGAATGTTTCCAGTATATTTCAAGGAAGTTTCCTAATCTGGGTATGGAAAAGCTGAAAGCAGCCATATTTACCGGCCCACAAATTCGCAAATTGGTGAAAGATACTGATTTTGGCAATTCAATGTCAGAAATTGAGAAGAATGCATGGGATTCGTTTGTATGGGTTATTCAAAATTTCTTAGGAAATAACAAGGGTGATGATTACGTTGTGCACGTTGAAGAGATGTTAACTCACTTCCAGGATCTTGGATGCAACATGAGCATCAAAGTACACTACCTGCATAGTCACTTAGATCGTTTTCCTGAAAATCTAGGAGACTTGAGTGAGGAACAGGGCGAATGATTCCACTAAGATACCGGACAATGGAGGAACGATACCAGGGTCGCTGGGATGCACACATGATAGCTGATTTTTGCTGGAGTATTCAGAGTAACACTTCGTTATTCAACAATAGAAAATCGAATAAAAGAAAATTCTAGAGTTTGTAGTTTATAATAATTATTTATTTTCTTATTTTATTTTTTATAATAAATTTAAATAATAAAATATAAATTTTCTACTGTTTAATACATTTAAACTCATCCAATTCAAATGGTTTTCCGAAGAATATAATCAGTATTGTAGGTAGCGGTTTGCCAAAAAATACAGAAATGTTACTATGTAATGAAATTCAATAAATCGAAAGAAGAACATTACCTACTCAATTTTATGTATATCAAACAATAAACTAAAATTTTGTGAAAATGATGGAAATCACTTAATTGTGAATAAATTCGAAAAGAATCAATAGATTTTTCCGATCGATATCTCATTTTGTTGCTATTATGTGCTTTGCGACAAAGCAATAAATCTGAAAAATTTTTACCGTTTTCGATTTTTCATGATTTTTTTAAAACAAAAAAAAATTGCTATTTTCACATAAAAAATATATTTTTTCCTTAAATTTTTGATTATAACTCCGAAACTACTGAGCCGATTGAAACGCAACATATGAACGGTTTATTTTAATAAGATCGGACTAACCCTCTTTGAGTTATCATTAACTATGTGGAGAAACTTCTAAAAAAATTTATAATTTTACCAAAAAATTGTTTAAAAGAAACCTCTCTATAGAATTTTAAATTTGGACCATATTTGTGCTACAGGAACCACAACACATCAAAATTGTATAGTGGTTTTTAAAGCTTTTAAAATTTTTTCGATTTTGGTGCCTTGTGTAATTATTTAACAGTTCCCAATAAGCAATTTCGCTGGAATTCAAGTTGAAATGAAGTGTAATTCCAGTCATGTTTTTAAGTTTCAAGCCTTGATTTGAACTTTAATTACACTGTAATTCAATAGCATATTCAAGCAAAATGGATACTTGAATTCAAGTCGAACATAACAGCGCATATCTACTTTAATTCAAGCCTTGAATCACAGTTCATTTCAAGTTCAAACACGCTGTTAATCGGCTTGTTTTCAAGCCCTAATTTCAAGCCTTTAAAAATCGCTAAATTTAAGGCATTAAGAAATGGTAATAATAATTTTTTATTTCTTTAATTTATTCAAATAAATAAATGCTAAAATTGGCTAAAAAATTTCATAAAAACAGATAATTCCACTGTGACAAATCAGGATATTATTGTTCAGCTATTTAACTTGGTTTCATTTTTATTTTGAACTGTGTTTCCATAAAGATTTTTGGATCGCTGTAAATTTGTTATACAAGATTTCTCAAATTCTGCATCAGCTCTTTTAGTTAATTCTTGAAGATAAGCCACTAAACTAAAATGAAATATTAAAACTGATGAAAATAAAACTATAATAAAATTATAATCAAAAGCTTACATTTAATCAGATGCGTCGTCAAAAAGTGTTAATGGTAAAATCAAGTACAAAAAGTGCGTTCACATTTTATCCGAAATTTCGCTCCATCCATCTATCTACTTACACGTAGTATATTGTATTTTTTTCATTCAAGCAGTGCTCTAAAATTCAATTACCCGTATTGAACTCAGCGCCCGATTTTTTATTTAGGAAGCTAGATTAGATTGGATAAACAAAGGAATTTGATAAATTAAAGATTTCATTAGATTTTATACCAATGCAACAATTTGTGTGCATTTATTTAGCTTTTTTTTTGACATGTTACTTACTTTTTAGAATAATCCAATGTTTGAAGAAATGTGAGGCTGACAGCTATTGCGCGGTTATTTTTATATATCCACGATTTAAAACAGTTTTAATAACAAATATATTTTTATATTTTTTTATTTATGACAATGTGTTCTGGCAATATTCTCAAATAAAATAACTTGCAACATTTTTTTTTTGTATGAACTTGAATTTCACTGGAAAATTGGGCTATAAATAAAGTGAAATTCCAGTAAGAAGTAAAGCACTTGAATTTTCAGTTTTTAATTGCTTATTGGGTTGTTAATTAATCATTTGGTACATTTTATGAATCAGAAATTGCCAGTGGTACAAAAAATCAAGTACCTGCATACCACTGAGTAACCGTGGTGTTAAAAATAAATTACTGGCAGAAAACTTATTTGGGACGCTTTGCCAGCATATGGAAAAAGCGTTTAGCCAGTATTTGTTTTACAAAAATATCGGTGGTTTATAAAAAAAGGACTGGGTTCATATCACGGCAGGACGAAAAAAATATACATATGAACCTTTTTTATATTTTATTTTGGAAAATATAATTCCAGACCACCTATTTATCGGTTTTGCCAGCGTTTTACCAACTTTAAAATTTTTGTTTCCCCAGTACTTTTCCGGCGCATTTACTTTTGTCTAATGACGTTATCATTTTGGAAATGGGAAAGCAATTTTTGCCAGCACTTGTACCACCTGCTAAAATACCTTGCCATCGCTTTCTTCTTTGTATTTTTCTGACTCGTATTATATGAAGGCCTGCTCGTAAGTAAACTTGCGCCCAGTATTTTGTAAGTAGATTCTAAAACAGATTCGTTGCTACAACCTTGCCCACTGAATCGTGTAATTACAGCAACAAAGTTGGTAATCGTTATCAAATGTGTTCATGGAAGAATTCAAACTTACAGTCCCAGCCAAAATTAGGTTTCAGAAGCCCAAACAAACTTGATTTTTCGCATGAACTACTCAAAAACTTAATATTCAGGCATGTCACAGGTTTTTTACGGAATTGATTTGATTTCGCAATTTCACTTCCGCAATTTTTTTCCTAAAGTGATCGAAAACAATTTTTTTCCTTCTGAATTTGCAGTTTAGGGTGGTACGGATAATTTTGTATAGAAAATTAAACGTTCTGGTAAGTATCGAGTATGCTACTGGCTTAATAGTGGTACTTAAAACGTTAAAAGTTTCTCCACAAAACGTAAAAGAAAAAAAAATCGTTTTCATTCCACTTTCAAAAACCAAAGTGGAATTATTATTTAGAGCAGCTTTAACTCATAAAAGCTTTTCAGTAGTGCTTGGTATGTATTCCCTATTTATTGATTATAAAAAATTAAAATTTTAAATTTTGATCGACGATCCTCTCTTTTTTAACTGCAAATGGCAACTTATATCAAAATTTGGCAGTTGGAACATGAATTTACCACCAAAAGTATTTTTTTAACATTTTAGAATTTACGAAAACGCAAAAAACCTGAAGAAGCAAAAGAAATTGTACATCGAAATTAGAGTTTGCTGTTCGGTTTTAACCGAAACCGAAACCGCGGTTTTTCGAACATCAAAACCGCAACCGAAAACCGACAAAAATAAGTCGGTTTTTAATAAATATTCTACCGAATTAAAATAACTAATTAAATTGCATATTTTTGAGTCTTGAATTTCGAAAAATTCAAGACTCAATTAAATCTCATATTTTTCAAAATTTTGTTTTTAATTCTTATGAAAATTTTCTCCATTTTAAAGAATTATTTATTATATTTTAAAGAATTTTTGTTATTGCGGAGATATTGAGTTTCACATATTCAATTCAGATTTCACTGCGTATTTTTTGAAAAGTCCTATTTTGTAGTCCGCGAAATGTGTACCATTTTAATTTTATATTCCCAGCCAGCAATTTCGGAGGACTCATAAATAAGATTCTTAAATAGCTCATAGAAATGATCATTGTTTTTTTGAAAACACTCTTTTTTTTTTGTCGAAAATATGAACCCTCAACAAACAATCTAAAAAGTTGTCTTTACAATCTAAAAAGACGTCTGAAAATGAGGTTTCATTTTTCGGACTCAAAGAAGATTCCAAAATTATTTAAATTTATGAGGAAAATTTCGATTTTATACATTCTTTTTTCTGAGTAATTTGTGAGTACACACGGGGCTCTTTTGGACGGACCACTTTCATAGGAAAAAGTGGAAAAATGTTTATGATTTTGGAGCTCATTTCTGAGTCATTAATTTGCTGGGTTGTTTAAAACAGATTGCTAAAATTTAAATTTAAACTCTTAAAAATACAGCTTTAGTTGCCGACAAAAAAATAAAACAATTTAATTTGTAATGGTTTTCCTCGCTTTTTTCTTCTCCCGCAAAGGAATCGAAACGGCGTTATTGCCTTTATTCGAGCCAGAAATTTAATCGAATTTTAATAAATATCTTGAACGTGTTAAAGTATTTAATTTTCATATATATTTAATTATTTTAAATCAATTCTATTAATATTACAAGAAAACCGAAAAATAACCGAAACCGCGGTTTTTTAATTTTGAAAAACCGACATTTTTTAATATTTCGCTATTATTTAGATTGCTATAATTTTATTGCTACCAAAAACCCTATCCCACATAATAGGACATTTAGCAGATATATATTAATGCAAAAACGAAATTTTCATATTGGTAAATATAAGAAAACATCCTGATGGAAGTTGATCCTTTTTTGTATGAAATTTTAAAATTTCGCGAAATTCGCGACTCCGATTTCAATTTTGATTTCATATTTGTAATGTACACCTAAAAATATATTAGATTTGATATGTCGCGATCATAATAATTATATTTAATTTTTATCAATTTTTCCATTATTTTAAAAAAATAATAGAACAAGTACAACCTCGAAACTTCAATTGCGATGTGCTACCTCTAAACAAAACTTTTTTGGTGATATTTTTGATCAGACTAAATTTTTTTTCAAAGTGGCATATTTGTAGGGTTGTGGAGCGTGAAAATTCCCACTTTTTTTTTTTTGGACGACTCTAATATACATACACATGTGTATGTATATGCAATATTGTTTACGCTAGATTCTGCTATTTGATAGCCTAGTGGTTGTGATGCTACCTGGCTCGGGATGGCCAGGTTCAAATCCCAGCCAAGATGAAGTAATTTTTATACTACTATCTTTTTCTTTTTCAATTTAGAAGTTTTCCTCCATATTAAAAAAAATTGTATAATTTTTTTTTTATTTATTGGTAGCGTAAAAAATAGTAAATACTAAATAACAGAGCAAATTATTAAAAAAAACTAAATAAAATTTTATAAAAAAAAAAATAAAATGAAAAAAAATTGTTGTGGTCCAACCGGGGTTTGAACCTGCGACCACCTGCATCAGAAGCCAGGATAGTACCCCCTAGGCCACCAAGTTGCGAGTTTGCTGGCAAACAACATTGCAGTATATACACATAACTTTGAAGAAAAGAAAAAAACAGGGCAACGCTCTATCCCGTAAATTTTTTAAGGGCGGAAAATGTTGCACTTTTGCACTTTATTAGACTACATTTTTAGAAAAGAACACGATGCCCTCTCAGAATATTACCCTTAATTAAGAAAAGAACACAAGAAAGGCAATTCAAAAGCAAAGTGCAAAAAAAAGGCAACATTTTTGTCAGAAAAGAAAACACCATAAGATTTACTCGTATGACACCAGCCACAGCAGCAATTGTTTCCTGCGTCCGAACTGAGACGTCCCGATGATAAGGCCTTGTTTTGACTGTCCCATGCTCGTCAAAATCGTTTACGAGGCTCATTATGGTCCAATCTAATACATTCATTTGGGTTAGACACACTCAGAAATAGTATGTCGGATTGATATTTGATTGATAAAATAAATTTCAACGTTATCACGATTTGCCATCTCTGATAAAATCGTTAGTCTTTAGTAACCATTTAGCAGAACATATTAACACTGAGAACGCCCATTTTAGGGGACTTTTTTGCAACTCTTCGTTAAAATGTTCAACCAACAATCCTCATGAAATTTCGTTGTGAATATCCGAATACAGAATTAAGCTCGGAAGAATTTGTATACTGGTTTTTTTTATCGTAAATCATACAGTGTTGTCAAAGAAATGAAAACTTTAAATGACCATTTTATTGTGTTTCAATAGTTTTGCACATGTTGCACAGTGTTATTGACCCAACTTTGTGTGCACAGATATTCTTGTTTTCATTATTGATTTTCTGTTATCGACAAAATTTTCATTTGTTCTATTAAAATGTAGGCATATTGTGAAACTAGCATTTAAATGTGTTGCTATTTTTTTAATTTTCTTAATCGACATTCCCTATACAACACGATTTGTTGACATAATATCGACAGGAGAAGTAAACGCTTTCCGGCGTTTATGCTATTCTTAAGATTTTATTCATTAAACCAACCAATATTACTATTAGGGTATGCCTTCCATGTCCTGCAAAACAACACATTGTAACGACGAGTTTCCTCCGTTAGTTGGGTTAAGCTCGCGGGGGTAGGGATCGTCACAGAAATTTGTTTGATTTAGTGACAGAGAATGAAAGGCGTGGTTTCAAACGTTATAAAATTCAATTTATTGACTTATATCTACATACAAAACACTTAGGACTAACGGGACGGGAAAAAGAAGGACTTCAGAGGGAGAATGACGGGGTCCCCGGGGTCTGTCTGCACGGATTTTATCGGGAGGTGATCAACGCTCGGCACACACTCGACGCTGAAAAAGAAGGTGACCAACGCTCGGCACACACTCGACGCTGAAAAAGGAGGTGACCAATGCTCGGCACACACTCGACGCTGAAAAAGGAGGTGACCAACGCTCGGCCCACATTCGATGCTGAAAACGGAGGTGACCAACGCTCGGCCCATATTCGATGCTGAAAACGGAGGTGACCAACGCTTGGCGCTGAAAAAGGAGGTGTTCAACGCTCGACACACACTCGACGCTGGAAAAGGAGGTGACCAACGCTCGGCACACACTCGACGCTGAAAAAGGAGGTGATCAACGCTCGACACACACTCGACGCTGAAAAAGGAGGTGACCAACGCTCGGCACACACTCTACGCTGAAAAAGAGGTGATAAACGCTCGACACACACTCGACGCAGAAAAGGAGGTGACCAATGCTCGGCACACATTCGACGCAGAAAAAGGAGGTGACCAACGCTCGGCACAAACTCGACGCTGAAAAAGAAGGTGACCAACGCTCGGCACACACTCGACGCAGAAAAAGGAGATGACCAACGCTCGGCACACACTCGACGCTGAAAGGGAGGTGATCAACGCTCGACACACATTCGACGCTTCGCAGGACCTCGAAGGATGTGGCAGGATCTCAAAGGATCTTCGCAGGACCTCGAAGGATGTGACAGGACCTCAAAGGATCTTCGCAGGACCTCGAAGGATGTGTGCAGGACCTCAAAGGATCTTTGCAGGACCTCAAAGGATGTGTGCAGGACCTCAAAGGATACAGGCAGGATGTGTCTTCAAGAGCTAGAATATAAAGGATAATGAGTGATATGTACCTTGTTCGTTGTGCACGTGTTGGCGGCTGCCAGCAACTGATCCAGATTTCTTTGATGTGCTGCCTTTTATACCCTTTTTAGCAGCTGAGTTCATTATAATTTAGTAGTTGTAGCCTGAAAAATTCGCAAGGTGTGTAGACAGAAACGAGCGGTGCGACTTCTGTCGTTACAACATTACAAAATAATGTTTAAAGTAATGTATGGCCGTATGGTCCCATGCATTAAAGTAAATGGTTATTTATGAGGATGGGAAAGTAATGTGTATTTAAATAGATATTCATAAAAAAATATTTTAAATTAAATATGTGACGTTGTCTCGCTGGGCTTCGAAGTCGGAATCTCTGATTTTTGCTTAAAATGTAAATGTTGTACGTGCTTAGAAAAAACACAAAATAAAGTGTCAAAAACAGATCTGCAATAATATTTAAATTATTATATCACATTTATAAATAATGCAATACCTAATCAAAGATTTTAAGTCATTCTTTATTGCTATGAAATATTCTAGAAGGTAGCGAGTTATCATTACAAGGTAATGGACGGATATATCACACCCATTAGCAAGGTTGTGGGAGTGTTGGATAAATATTTTTCTATAATGTACTGGGATTTCTTCAGTTAAAATAATTAGAACAAATTAAAAGTATAAAATCAGATAGTTCCGCCACAACGCAAAAAAGATTAGCAATTTTTTGTAAAAAAAAATATATTGCAACATATTTTCTACAATGTTTCATGTAAAATCTAGCAAAATTTTTATTGCATTAGTTAATTATTAAATTTCGGGCTTGTATTTTTTAGAACATAATTTTTAAGGAATTCTACAAGTTTAAAACATTGAAAACCCTGAACACAAATATTTGAATTTGAATGTCGTGTTGAATTTATTCATTTCCAATAACATATTAAATTTGGTACAATCGAACGAACGTTTGTTTCTTATACAATACAAAAAAAAAAAAGGAACATAGTCATGCTATCGAAATTGGTGGATTTACTACTTTGATAGGACTTCAAAGTGTGTAATTTAGTAAATTCGAATTTTACTTTATTAAACAATAATAACATTGAAAACATAAAAGCAACGTTTTTAAATAAAAGTTTGCAGAAAGATTTTTGAGTAACGAAAGAAAATTATGCGCCAAAACAATAATACACTCATATCTTAAATTTTGCAATTCGTTTGTACACTAATAGAAAAAGTCTGTCAACATTTTCGCTAAAGTTACTAGAAATACCTGTTGAAATATTAGTAAGATAAGAACAACAAAAATAAAACTTTTAAATACACAATAGAATATTTTATAATTACACAGTACAACAGCCAATCTGGGGGGTGAGAAAGTCCAAGTCAGGGTGATGGTACTAGGTCAGTATAGTAAAACCCTCAAAGGGTTTGGCGTTCGTATGTGTCATTTTTTTTATGACCTTTTAAATTTTTTCCTTATCTTGATGTTTTTTCGCTTAGTTGTAACTCGAGAACCACTTGTCCGATTTTGATGAAACAAATTTAGAAAAATTTAGAATTACAATTTCTTTAATCCGTTCATATAACATTTTTCTTTATAATCAACAGTTTTGCCGGTAAAAATAAATTTGTGGAGAAAAAAAAATATTTTTTTGCCTAAAAATTAAATTTTTTTTTTTTTTAATTCATAAAAAATTTTAATTTTTAGGCAAAAAAATAAAATGACACATACGAACGCCAAACCCTTTGAGGGTTTTACTATACTGACCTAGTACCATCACCCTGACTTGGAATTTCTCACCCCCCAGACAATAATCCCAAAAATGTTCCATAGTGTTATAAGTTTCGAAATATTATTCGACATTTAAAATTGATGAAGATATTAAATAATTGAGCTCCAGGTCATTTGTAGAAACCTTGAGGATTTCATTCAATGCACAACGAAATATCGGCGACATATATATAATAAGATATTTTATTATTATAAACTAAATGACCGCGAGTAAAATTATTTAAGGAATGCATCATTAAAAACTGTAACAGATAAAAGGCTGAATAAAAGGTGATTGAAATAAGTTAAAATTAAAAGAAAAAGTACTTGTTATGGCTTTTCTTTATAGATTTATTTTTCGTGTTATTTTGCCCTTTTGACTAGAGCACAATATCTTTAAATTGACCGCAGGTTTGGCCTCTTTGGTACAAAAATAACATTATTTTTATTGTACCATTCTGTTGTGCTTTTACGGTAATAAACATGAAAGTAATCTCTTTTGATGGCACTATTTAATATAAATATCTGAGTTTATTGAGCTCAATCCCTGTGAGAAATGAAGTTTCGATTGATCCAAAGTGACAAGTATGTGTTAAGTGAAAACTGGCAAGTCCCAAAACTGTTGTAAACCAAAATTTCGGTGTATCATAAAGCGGTAATTTCAGCAAAATAACTAACCCCGTGGCTACCCGAGTAAAAAAAATTATATATAATCATATGTGGCATATATTACAATATATAATTAGACATGTCGTTATGTATATCCATATATAATTATATATGACGTATTTTTCCAAAAATTTTCTTTATATTATGCCATATATAATTTCATCTAATAAGATACCGGCCTTTATAATATTGGATATGGTATATATGATTATATATTACATAGCATGGCTGATCTTATTGCATATATAGTTGTATATAGAGCTATATCTTAATATATATGGTGGCATTTTAGCAATATATAATTATCATGGTATCATTTAAACAATATATAACTATATATGGGGCCAGTTAAACCATATATTATGATATACGTTGCCATTTCAACAATATATGGTCATATATGGTACCTCATGAACAAAATCTTTAATACAGTTGCAGATATGATAATATATGCTACTATACAATATATATACAATATATGGTCATATATGGTACCTCATGATCAAAATTTGTAATACAATTCCAGATATGATAATATATATAGTGGCATAAATATTTATATATGGTGTTATTTAAGCAATATATATATATTCGTTCCTTTTACTCCTGCAAGGAGCATAGGCCGTAAATTATTTATTTAAGCAATATATTACCATATATGATGCCACTTAAACCATATATTATCATATATGGTGCCATTTCAACAATATATGCTCATATATGGGACCTCATGAACTACATTTTTAATACAGTTCCAGATATGATAATATATGCTACTATATATAGTGCAATATATTTTGATATATGATACCATTTAAACAATATATTACCATATATGGTGACATTTAAACCATATATTATGATATATGTTGCATTTCAACAATATATGGTCATATATGGTACCTCATGAACAACATTTTTTATACAATTCCAGATATGATAATATATGCTACTATATATTGTATAGTACCATATACTTTGATATATCGTATCATTTAAACAACATACCATGTATGGTACCATTTAAACAATATATTTTCATATACGGTACCATTTAAACAATGTATTGTCATATATAATAACTCATCAGCAACTACAATATTATAATTGTATAATTGTATTTCAGAAATTATAGAATGTATTTCAGAAATTATTAATTGCATTTTAGAAATAATCAAATCTATTTCAGAATTAGTTGGTTGTATTTCATAGTTAATAGAGGAAAATTTCTGAAATACATTTCATAATTTCTGAAATACAATTGATAATTTCTGAAATACATTTTGAGAAATTCTGAAATACAGTTGTGAATTTCAGAAATACAATTAATAATTTCTGAAACACAATTGATAAAACTGAAATTCAATTGACTAGTTCTGAAAAGCAATTCATAAATCTGAATAATTGATAAGTTATGAAATACAATCGATTATTTCTGAAACACAATTGATAAATCTTGATACAATTGGAAATGGAGTAGAGCGTCAAAAAGATGTAAATAAAATTATTTTTTTAAAAAAATTAAATTTAATAAAAAAAAATATAATTTTATAAAAAAATGTATAGAAAAAAAATTATAATTTTATAAAAAGAAATACATATTGCAAAAAAATAAAATTTTATCCGAAAAATGGTGGATCGTACTGCAGTAACTTAGATCCACCTTGGATCTAATATGATGAAATACGATCCGAAAAACGAGTTTATCTAATTATATAAAATTGGATGTGACATAATGATAATCAAGAAGTAATTTCAATAGAATGGACAATTTAATGCAATCTGAGCGATATCTGAATGAATTATTTTTGTCTAATGGTATCAAATAAAATGTAACTTTTTGTATTAAATCTAATTTTATATAATTAGATTAACCCATTTTTTCGATCTGCCATTTTTCGGATCAAATTAGATCTAAGTTTATCCCCAAATATATTGCTGGATCTAATTCGATCTGCCATTTTTCGGATAAAATTAGATCTAATTTTATCCACAAATATATTGCTGGATCTAATTCGATGTGCCATTTTTCGGATCAAATTAGATCCAATTTTATCCCCAAATATATTGCTGGATCTAATTCGATCTGCCGCTTTTTCGGATCAAATTATATCTAAGTTTATCCACAAATATATTGATGGATCTAATTCGATCTGCCAAAATTGAGATCAAATTAGATTTAAGTTTATCCACAAATATATAGCTGGATCTAATTCGATCCGCCATTTTTCGGATCAAATTAGATCTAAGTTTATCCGCAAATATATAGCTGGATCCGCCAATTTTCGGATCAAATTAGATCTACATTTATCCCCAAATATATCATTGGACCTCCCGATTTTGAGATATAACTTGATCTCAGTTTATCCCTATATATACAATGGGATCTAATACGATATGATTGGATACACCCAATTTTGTGATCTAATTGGATCACCTAGATATTACAGCAGATCTTAAACAATATCAAATTGGATATGATTAGATATTGCGCGAGATCAATTTTTTTTACTCGGGTATTGAAACGGTAGCAAAACATTAACTGGTCCATTATGGTACATAGATATAGCATTATATGACATCATATTAACTAAAGTAACTTTTACCGTTATACACTCATAAAAAAAAGTTAGTACAGAAGTCTGTTAAACGCGTTCTAATTCAGTTGAACTAGTTTTTCCTGTTGTTTTCGTTTAAATCCGTTGTTTAGCTAAAGTTGTTAGTTATCCAATTTTACCACAAAAGCATATTTCTGCTGTACTTGAACTAATATTTACTCCTGATATATAGATATTTTTTTATAAATGATTTTGACAATGTATCAGCTAATATGTGTAGATAAATTTGTTGGCAACTTTTTTTAATATTTGTGTTTTCAAAAGAAAGCGATAGGGGCGCTAGTGTATAGTGATTGATGATGCTTGATGGTGAAGTGTGTATTGGTGAGTTTGTTTTATTGTAGATTTTTAGTTGATCTGAAGATGTTTTACAATGAGTGTTATTTTTGTTCGGTTTAAGATCAAATATTACAAATTCTAAATAGAATTTACAATTTTTATTTTACAACCAATAGAGAAAAACTTATAAATACCCACAGACCAGGTACAGTCCAAATTGTTAAGTAATATTCCTTAATTGCAACATGTTAGTATTTATACGACATGTTGTGTTAGGATGTTATACACAAAAATAAAACAACCGTGTAAAAGTTTCTTTGCTTTAGTTCTAATTTCTATAAATAGAATTAAAAGCTTGAATGTTAAAAAGCACGAATCATTGCTTAACATATTGAAGGAACTTCAATGAAAAAGCACAACTACAACATAGGGAAAAATAATAGCTTTGTTAAAGACATGGGGTTTTCGTTAGTTATAATAATGGAAAATGGATAAGTAAAAATGTTTGAATTTACTTCGCAAAATGCATTTCTTTGAAATTGAACATATATATACAAAAAACTAAAATCTACATTATAGCCTAGAGAGGACCCCATAAAGACAATCTGATGATAGTGAGCGGTGTCACTTGAAAATGCATTAATTGTCAACCATTGGTTCTAGGAAAGTTTTTTTCATAAGTTTTTCTCTATTGGTTGTAAAATAAAAATTGTAAATTCTATTTAGAATTTGTAATACTTGATCTTAAACCGAACAAAAATAACACTAATTTTTAATTTTAGCTACAATTATAAACAGAATAAGGCGAAAATTGGTTACTGCCGGCCAAATTGTGTCCCTTAACTCAGTGGTTAATTTTGTTTCATTCGGGACAAGGACATGACTACCTCCCATATATCCTTTTTCTAAAAAACAATATTTTGGCTATATTTATGATCAGAATGCACTAAAAGCTTAAAATAGTTCATAAAATAATACTTTTTAGCTGTTTGGCAAATTTTTTTTCATTTGGTGCAAGGACATGACTACCTCCCATATATCCTTTTTCTCAAAAACTATATTTTGGCCAGATTTAAGATCAGAATGCACTAGAAACTTACAATAGTTTATAAAATTATACTTTTTATCTCTGTGGAAAATCTTGTTTCATTCGGTGCAAGGATATGAATATCTCCCATATATCCTTTTTCTCATTCATTACACTGTGAGACAAATGGTAGGGGTTAGTGATCGGGAAGGGTTCAAACTACCGGGGAAAGTTATATCGGTAAAAAAGAAGTTATACGTGTCCCGACGTTTCGCTGGGTCACCCCTAGGAATCGAGATATATCGATTTGACCTTTGGTGGTCTTTTTTTTGACATAACTCGAGAACCACTAGTCCGATTTTGCTCAAACAATTTTAAAAAAATTAAAAATTACAATTCCTTTAATCTGTTCATGTAACGTTTTTCTATATACTCAACAGTTTTGCCGGTAAAAATAAATGTATGAAGAAAAAAATATTTTTTGCCTAAAATATTAAAAAAAAGTAATAAACAAAAGGTTATTGATTTTTATGGTAGCGGTAACAAACATTTATTTTTACCGGCAAAACTGTTGAGTATATAGAAAAACGTTATATGAACAGATTAAAGGAATTGTAACAAATTAACAATTAAAAATTACTTTGATCAGTTGACACATTAACTAACCACTGACGAGTCTTTGGGTGAGACGAAACTGCGGCAGTCTGGTGATTGCCTTGTGTCTGTTAAATTTTTCAATAAAAATGTTTTCTTCTTTTTCTTCCTATAAATCAACTCTAAAAAATTCTTTAGTAATTAATTCTAATATTAATTACGATTGTCCTATGCGACGGTTACAAACACTTAACTAAAAAATCAATCAATTTTATTTTAAGTCAAAAACCTGGAATAAATGTTGTTAAAGTAACAAATTTTTCTGTTCAGCTAACAGCCATATTATTTTGAGTGTACAACCCACTCTTTATAGCGTGGTAAATATTTCTTTACATTATGAAACTGATGAGACTAGATGACTGATAAATATAAATGTTGTTAATATAAAATAATTTATTTTCTTTTTTTAACAAAATATAAATAATCTTGTGAATAAAATTTCAAAGAAAAAATTTGTGGTGTAGTATGTAGGAAAGATTAGACTTTAGCAGAATGAAAACGCTTTTACGAATTTATCGATTTCGAAAATTAAACTATTTCCAAAATTCCGCTGGCCCAGCATGTGGTGTAGGGTATATAACTGTTTACCTATCTCATATAATATATTTATATATCAAACAGAGTCGTCTAAAGCAAATAACATTTAAAATACACAGGAATCGCTTTTCGAAAATATCATAATTAAAATATCACTACATACATTATTCCACGCTACTGTTTCGCACTAGAGGAAAAAGAGAGAAGATGAAGAGGCAACAAAAAAAAATAACAGGTGTGAAATAAAATGTTGCCAGGATACAAAACTATTAGCTGCCAAAGTTTGTTATTTTTATTTAAATCGACATTCGTCAGTTGCAGTATAAACTTGTTGTCCTCTCAAGTATTTAGTTGTTTAGTTGTTTATGAACGTACTCAATCCTTCTATACAGAGGACTTTGCGGGTTTTCAGTTAAACTGAAAAGAAAATAATAAAAAAAAACCCTAGTGACAAATTTTTAAGAAATTATTAATTGTGAAATGAATAAAATATTCCGAATATATGCATTAATTATGGAAATTTTCACATAATTTTCATTAGAAGTGGTAGCAACATTAACCCAACAACTGTGAAGACGGTGTTAACAACATTAGCGGAGAATCGTACAACAGCGTGATGAAGTGTTTTATGAATTTCAATAACAATTTTTCCCCAGGGGCACAATTTACAAGCACTTTGAAGTTGTTGCCAAAGAATGACTTTATTGTTACGGTAAAATATTGTTCGTAGGTATTGTTGCTAGTGCTTACTGGTGGTTGTGCTGCTGCTACTGTTGTGTTTGTTGTTATTATCGCTGGTGTGTCCGCGTGTTGTCATTGTAATCTAAGACTTTTTTTATTGAAAAAATTACACTTCAACCAACTGAAAGTGGAAGAAAAACTTCAAAACAAGTAAGTACATTGATATTAGTACATAATTGTAAAACTTGAAGCCATTTAGAATAATAATATGAACACTTGGATTTCCCTTATAATAAGTAACACACATAGTACCAACATATCATCATTTAAATTACTATGACAAATGTTATTATTTGCAAGTATTTCCTTAGATTTGCAAGGGTTGTTTGATAAATATTTAAACTTTTGACAAAGTCATATTAAGTATAATGGACACTATCCAAATAAATAAAGGTACGCCAAGTGCTAGAGTCCTACCGAAGTTATTTAAAAACTACTACGACTATATAATATTCTACACCAGTCTAGATCCGAAATCGAATGTGTTAAAATGGACTTGTGCCAAAATGTTCTATAAAATAATAAAAGAATATAAAATCGGAAATATAACCCATATGGGCGATAGGTCCAAATATGGACCGATCCTATCTAGAATCAATAGACTTTGGCGTTGGGACCATGTGAGTCAGCGACCTGCAGCGTGTAAACAAGCCAATTGTGGGGAGGACCTTTATATAGGCACTGGGTCTAAACATGGACCTATTTTAACCAAAATCAATAGGATTCGTCCTTGGACCGACATCAAAATATCGTAATATTTGCGACCTTTAGAGTGCGCCCAATAAACAAAAAGTGTTTTTGAGTCGATCGGTATTCTAAAAGGTGGGTCTAGGTCCAATATTTTTTCGTGTTACAAACATCAGCACAAACTTATACCCTGTCCACGTAGTGGTGAAGGGTATAATTATGAACAACTTTGAGAAATCGATAAGAAAGTATAGTTTTCAGACATTTTTTATCACCGATAACACAAGGCAACAAAATCTAAAAAATTTTAAACGCTTTAAAAACCACTATACAATTTTGATGTGTTTTGGTTCCAGTAGTACAACTATGGTCCAAATTTAAAATTCTATGGAAAGGTTTTTTTAAACAATTTTTTAGTAAAATTATAAATTTTTTTAGAAGTTTCTCCACATAATTAATGATAACTCAAAAAGGGTTAGTCCGATCCTATTAAAATAAACTTATAAAAATTGAGATTTACATAACATTTAATCCGTTTATATATTGCGTTTCAATCGGCTCAGTAGTTTCGAAGTTATAATCAAAAATGTAAGCAAAAAATATATTTTTTATGTGAAAATAGCAAATTTTTTTGTTTTAAAAAAATCATTAAAAATCGAAAACGGCAAAAATTGTGCAGATTTATTTATCGCAAAGCACATGTAATAGCAACAAATGAGATATCGATCATAAAAATCTATTGATTCTTTTCGAATTTATTCACAATTAAGTGAATTCCCTCATTTTCACAAAATTTTAGTTTATTGGTTGATATACATAAAATTGAGTAGTTAATGTTCTTCTTTCGATTTATTGAATTTTGAAAACATTTCCCACATGCTATGTACAAATGTTCACATCGAAAAACATTTCTGTATTTTTTTGCAAACCGCTACCTACAATACTGATTCTATTTTTCGGAAAAACATTTGAATTGGATGAGTTTAAATGTATTAAACATTATAAAATTTATATTTTACTATTTGAATATATTATAAGAAATAAAATAAGAAAATAAATAATTATTATAAACTACAAACTCTGGAATTTTCTATTGTTGAATAACGAAGTATTACTCTGAATACTCCAGCAAAAATCAGCCATCATGTGTGCATCCCAGCGACCCTGGTATCGTTCCTCCATTGTCCGGATATCTTAGTGGAATCGTTCGCCCTGTTCCTCACTCAAGTCTCCTAGATTTTCAGGAAAACGATCTAAGTGACTGTGCAGGTAGTGTACTTTGATGCTGATGTTGCATCCAAGATTCTGGAAGTGAGTTAACATCTTTTCAACGTGCACAACGTAATCATCACCCTTGTTATTTCCTAAGAAATTTTGAATAACCCATACAAACGAATCCCATGCATTTTACTCAATTTCTGACATTGAGTTGCCAAAATTAGTATCTTTCACCAATTTGCGAATTTGTGGGCCGTTAAATATGCCTACTTTAAGCTTTTCCATACACAGATTAGGAAACTTCCTTGAAATATACTGGAAACATTCACTATCTTTGTTAAGTGCTTTAACATATTGTTTCATCAGACCAAGTTTAATGTGTAGAGGGGGTAATATGATGCGATCTCGGGGCACTAGAGCCACATTTATAACATTTGGCATACTTGGAACCAGTGTTTCCCTAGAAGGCCATTGTCTTCTATTCCAATGTTCTGCTTTAGCTCTGCAGTCCCATAAACATAAATAGCAAGGATATTTTGTCACTTTGTTGACCTAAGAGGAAATTTACCATCTTAAGATCAACACAAATTACCCAGTTATGTTCAGCATACTTTATCTTTCTCATGACCAATGCAATTACAAAGTATTCTTCTTTTACTTTGGTTGAATGTGCGACCAGCAGAGAGTGAAATTTATTTCCATTATGCAAAAGGACACACTTGAAGCTGCGTTTTGATGAGTCGATAAATAAACGCCATTCGTTTGAATCGTATCTCTGTAAGCCCATGGCAGTCATCAAACCAGAAATATCTGTGCAGTACACAAAATCATCCTCTGCAACAAAATAAGCCTTCTTCTCGAGTACGGTAATACGAAACTTTAGTTTCTTTAGATATGAGATCTGTTTCTTTCATCCGGGATGCAAGTAATTCCGAAGATCTTTTCGATAATCCAAGGTCTCTACTTACATCATTAAGCTGGTCTTGATTCCATGGTCTCGGTATGAACTCGTCATTTTCAGATGTAGATAGTAGTGCTGGATGTGAACTATCTGATTGGTAACACATACTTGAGGTTGAGTGTCCTGGTGAAAATGAAAGCACTTGACTACAGCTTTGACCCCGACCTTGAGCATATTTAATTTCTGGTTAATGTAGAACTGCAAGTGTAAACCCATCAGCAGACCTCGTGGGGTAAGACCATCGCATATGTTTTCCGAAGCCGGTTTTTGTACTTAAACAAAAATAACAATCGGATTCGTGGCTCGCTGTTTCTCTCCATAGCATTGGCTTCGAAATTTGCAAGTGTCGTCTTAAATAACGAATATGAGGAATTCAAAATTTAATTAAGAAATACTTTAAGTATACTTAATGTTTATCCGAAAACCGGTAATAGGAGTATCTTATTGAATTGATTATTAATAATTTAATTAATCAGCACTGTTGGATAAATGCAAAATCGAAATATTGTTAGATGATAATTAAATGATGATAAAGATCCCAAAATTTTGAAGTTGGATGATGATATAATTTTAGTAATGATGATTATAGTCCTGATCTTTCCAAAATGACCAATAACCAACTTTTAGACCGTATAAGTAATGGTAAATTCAGTCGATACTTTTTAAGCTTGCTCAGAGGATCTGATCGATTTTCTATGGTTGTTTGACCTTTGCTAAGACTGTGAATAATAGATATAATTCTCTTCTCCGCTTATGTATACAAATGAAATTGATCCGGACTATTGTAGGTAAGAAGCGCTAATTCCCGTTTATTCCCTGCGTAATAACGCAACTTCTTTGTCTCTATAACATATTATTAACTGAATCGCAAAACAAAATTATTATTCGCAATAAAATTGAACTTTCAGACTCGTGAGAATCAATGTAATCTTTACCAAGTCGTTTTCCTTTTCAAATTAAAATTTGATAAATGAAAATTTTTGATAGTAAATGAGCACAAACTATTTTACAATTTCGAAGTTCTGCCTTTTCAATTCAAAGTGATTTTCGATTTACACCATGCAACAAGTTCCACAAATTACAATAATTACATATAAAGAAATCTTTCATGAGACATTTTCAATTTTCTATTTGCAAACACATTTTATAAATTTTTCAACTGAGAGAATTGCATAGACTTTATTTTAAAAACTCTTTGAGGGGATCCGCCGATTTTGATGAAATTAGGGTATGTGATAGAGGGGAGAAAACTAACACATATATATAAAGGGTGTTTTTTTAAGCCCGATAGAACTTGAAATTGTAAAAAATAACACAAAAAATTAAATTGTAATCAAAATTTTTTTTTTATTGGAAAGATCAATACGTGACATTAACATTTGAAAATGATTTCGGGCATATGGGCACCGCGGCTGTTCTTGACGAAGCGCATTCTGGACGTCCAATTTTGGGCCACTTTTTCGAGCACTGCTGGCCGTATGTCACGAATAACACGAACAATGCTGTCCTCCAAGGCATCAATTGTTGCTGGTTTATCAGCATAAACCAGTGACTTCACGTAGCCCCACAGGAAATAATCGAGAGGTGTCAAATCGCACGACCTTGGAGGCCAATTGACAGGTCCATTTCTCGAAATCAACTTATCGCCAAATTTTGATTTCAATAAGTCGATGGTTGCGTTCGCCGTATGGCACGTAGCGCCATCCTGTTGAAACCACATCTCCTCCGGATCAATGTCATCCATATTTTCAAACAAAAAATCATTGATCATGGTGCGGTAACGATCTCCATTGACCGTAACGCGAGCTCCGGCCTCATTTTTGAAGAAATAAGGTCCGATGATGCCACCAGCGTGAAAACCGCACCAAACGGTGCATTTTTCTGGATGTAATGGAGTCTGTAGGGTCTCTTGTGGATTGGTCTCACTCCATATGCGGAAATTTTGCTTATTAACAAACCCGTTAAGCCAAAAATGCGCCTCATCGCTGAACACAATTTTGCGTCTATAAGTTGCGCGAATCGACGACTGATTTTCAAAGTAAATTTGGATAATTTCGTAGCGTTGTTCAAGCGTGAGTCTATTCATGATGATTTGTCAGAGTATACTGAAACAAATAAAAAAAAATGTTTCATCAAAATTTAATTTTTTGTGTTACTTTTTACAATTTAAAGTTCTATCTAGCTTAAAAAAACACCCTTTACATATTTAGTGGCCCAATCTCAACTCTAGGATATAAAAATTGGACACAAAAACGTTCAAAACTTTTTCGTTTCTAGATTTGTTAAACAATTTTATGTACTATACGATTGATACACAATTTAGTTATAATTTCTTTTTGGGGGAAAAGACCTAAAAACCTAAAAACGAGTTATTTTTATTTCCCTTGTTACCCTATTTATGTTTCCGGAAGAAAACAGATATCTTCGTTTATTTTGTTTCCTCTATCAGATGCCCAAATTTCAGCGTAATCGGTAGGTGACTCCGGGGATGTCTTCCTTGTGATTTAAATTGCAAGCAACTTTTTTGGTAGTATCAACAAAATAAATTTATTGTGACGGAATTTAAATTTTAATATAAAAAAAGATGTACACCCAGAAAACATATTGCCAATCAAATGATTCAGTTGCATCAAATGAATTTTTGGGTTACGACTGCCGAATTATTCTTGATACAACTGATATCCGTTGTCACAGTCCAATTAGTTTTGTCTTAACTAGATTCTGTTGTCACAACTGAGAAATTCGGCTACCACAACCGAGCCATGCGGTTAGTTACAAATGCAGTTGTCAGCACCGAATTTGTTTTCGGGGTGTATCAATTAAAATTATGTTTCTTTAAGAGAGTTGTTATTAAGACTTATTATCTCTATATATAAAAAGAATAATGTGACTGACTCAACATCGCCCAGCCCAAACCGCTGAAGCTAGGAAGTTGCAATGTGGTATGTAGGTTCCTCTTTCGGCGTAGACGTCCGCTAAGACGGGATTTTTGGAAATCCCTATCGGAACGGGCAAAAAGGGGAAAAGTCTCCCCCTTGTATGTTTTTTGGGAAAAGGAACATTTTTTTATAAAAATGTACTTTTTTTGGGAAAAGGTACTTTTTTTTGAAAAAGGTACTTTTTTTGAAAAAGGTATTTTTTTGGAAAAATGTATGTTTTTTGGGAAAAGGTACTTCTTTTTGGAAAAGGTACTTTTTTTTTGGAAAAGGTAAATTTTTTTAGAAAAAGGTACATTTCCAAAAAAAGTACCTTTTTCCAAAAAAGGTACATTTTTCCAAAAAAAGTACCTTTTTTCAAAAAAAAGTACCTTTTTCCAAAAAAAGTACCTTTTTCCAAAAAAAAGTACCTTTTTTAAAAAAAGTACCTTTTTCCAAAAAATGTACCTTTTTCTAAAAAAATGTACCTTTTCCAAAAAAAAAGTACCTTTTCCAAAAAAAGTACCTTTTCCCAAAAAACATACATTTTTCCAAAAAAATAGCTTTTTCAAAAAAAGAACCTTTTCCAAAAAAAAGTACCTTTTCCCAAAAAAAGTACATTTTTCTAAAAAAATGTTCCTTTTCCCAAAAAACATACATTTTTTCAAAAAAATACCTTTTTCAAAAAAAGTACCTTTTCCAAAAAAAAGTACCTTTTCACAAAAAAAAAGTACCTTTTTCTAAAAAAATTTTCTTTTTCTAAAAGAAGTACCTTTTCCAAGAAAAGTACCTTTTTCCAAAAAACATACATTTTTCCAAAAAAACACCTTTTAAAAAAAAATACCTTTTCCAAAAAAAATACAAATAAAGTACTTTGTAAAACCAAAGTATCTTTTTCCAAAAAATTTCGTTTTTCCAAAAAGTACCATTTAAAATAATATATAATTTCAAAAAAACTACTTTTTTTCCTCCTCCCACGGATATCTCCACTAAAACAAGGTTTCTTGATATTCGGCATAGACGTGCACTAAGACGGGATTTTTGGAAATTCCTACCGGAACGGGCAAAAAGGGGAAAAGTCTCCCCATAAACAGTCTCACAAATTGGAAAAGTGCCTGCCCAAACCACTGGAGGTAAGAAGTTGAAATCTGGTATAAAGGTTCCTCCACTGTAGTAGACATCGACTAAGTTTGTATTTTTGGAATTCCCTACAGGATATCCCAAAAGGAAACTCGGTATGTGAGTTCCTCCTTCTGTGTAGGCAGAAATTCCTATTGGGAGGGGAAATAAGGTAAAAGTCTCCTCCTGACGGCTTGCCCAATCCCTTTTGGCCAACCTAAAATTTTAAATATGTATTCTTTGGAGTAGGACTAACTCACCGGCAACGTAATTTTTCTATTTTGGAACAGGAACATAGTAAAAATGGTGGTTGAAAGGGAATAATGTCCCCACTAACGGCCTGCCCAAACCGCTTTGGCAATGCAGTTGAAATTTGGTATGAATGTTCCTCATCCATCGCAGATAGCCGCGAAGATGGAATTTTTGTAAATTCCTAAAGGGAGGGGCAAAAAGAAGAAAAGCCTCACATTGGGGGCCGGTAAAAACCCCTTCGGCTAGAAACCTGAAGCTTAAAATGTGTGTCCCTGGAGTAAGGGCTAACTTATTAGAAAGATACTTTTTTTAATTTTGGACAGGGTCGTTATAAAATGGGGGCTCAAAAAGGGAAAGTTGCCCCTTAACGACCTGTCCAAACTGCTGGAACTAGGAAGCTGAAATTCGGTACTTAGGTTCCTCTTCCAGCCTAATTCCAACCGGGAGGGACAAAAAAAGAAAAAGTGTCCCCCTTGACAGCTTGCTCAAACTGCTGGAACTAGGAAGCTGAAATTCCCTGTCGATGGATTTTCGGAAATTCCTACCGAGAGGGGCACAAATAGTAAAAGTTGGCTAGAAACCTGAAATGTAAAACATATGTTACTTGGAGTATGGGCTCACTTACCGGAAAGGTGCTTTTTGGACAGGGACATTGCAAAAATGGGGATTAATGAAGCGAAAAGTGCCGCTTAAAGGCCTGCCCAAACCGCTGAAGGTAGGAAGTGGAAATTTGGTATTAAAGTTCCTCCTCTATTGTAGACATCCGCTAAGATGAGATTTTTGGAAATTTCTACAGGTAGGGTCAAAAACAGGAAAAGTCTCCCCCTTAACGGCCTGGCCAAACCGCTGGAACAAGGGATCTTAAATTCGGTATTTGGGTTCCTTCTCCAACGTTGACGTCCCGTAAGATGGTATTTTTAGAAATTCATACCGGGAGGTGTAAAAAGGGAAAAAACTTCCCCCTTGACGGCTTGGCCAAACTGCTGGATATAGAGACCTAAAATCATGTATGTAGTAGGTTCCTCCTCCAACGCAGACGTCCTCTAAGACGGAATTTTTGGAAATTCCTACCGGGAGGGGTAAAAATGGAATAATTCTCCCCCTTGATGGCCTAACCGAACCCTTCGGCTAGAAACCTGTAATATATAATATGTTTTCCTTGAAGTATAGGCTAACTTATCGACAAGGAATTTCTAGGACTTTGGACAGGAACGTGGTAAAAATGGTGGTTCAAAAGGGGAAAATTGCCCCTCCCCCCTTAACGACTGCGTCTTTAGCTAGAAACCTAAAACTTAAAAACAAGTGTATACGAAACACTAAAATTAAGAAACTAAATAGGAAACGAGTGGAATTGAAACACTACACAAGTGGAATGAAATGGATATAAACGTTGAACGAGTGGAATTGAAATTATAGACAATGCAAATATTTTTATTATTTATTTATTTATTTATTTATTTATTTATTTATTTATTTATTTATTTATTTATTTATTTATTTATTTATTTATTTATTTATTTATTTATTTATTTATTTATTTATTTATTTATTTATTTATTTATTTATTTATTTATTTATTTATTTATTTGGTAGCCTGTGCCTTAAGACTACAGTCTTATAATTATTAGCACAGGGGTTTACAATTGTATAATCAGTACATTGTTAGGCGATTTATAAAATACAGAGAACATAAAAAAAGCTTTTAATAAATCAATCATAAAAAAAGGGTTAAAATTTATTAACAAATGTCAAATATAAAATAATATAAAATAATAATAATAAAATAATAATCAAACATAATAAATCAAAACTACACAATTACGAATAATAATTAAAAATTTCCTTCTTAAATTTTGAAGCGTTGCTGATACTTTTAATTGCTATAGGTAATCTGTTCCAAAGCCGGATAGCGTATATATAAAATTGCCATTCGGACATTAAACTATGATGCCTGACAGTTGCTAAGTTTTTTGTCCTGGAAAAGAATATGGAAAATTTAAGACGTTTAAACAGATAGTCGGGCTGGTGTAAGTTGACAATTTTGTGTAAAAAAATAAGTACGCGAATGCGCAATAGATTTTCAAATTCAACACCATATAATATTTTTGAATATCGCGATGTTGCATCAAACCTTCTCAAACAAATGGATTGGAAGAGGGAATTACCTGTTCAAACACTATCCACGGAATATGAAACTTATGTAGCATTGAAACATACTCTCCAAAAAGTTAAACAACTTTTCTAAAAGAGAAA
The DNA here is from genome assembly GCA_949987735.1 of Leucophora obtusa. Classification (NCBI taxonomy): domain Eukaryota; kingdom Metazoa; phylum Arthropoda; class Insecta; order Diptera; family Anthomyiidae; genus Leucophora; species Leucophora obtusa. The sequence continues at coordinate 226,254,116 of OX465295.1, read as the reverse complement.
AAACCTTAGAAAAGGAATGGAACTTATATATTCCGATATTTAAACTTCATGTAACGAAGCACCGGTGGAAAAAACCGACGCAGTAAATTTTCCAACTGAATTTGTGAATTTACTTGAATTGCCAGGTCTACCTTTACATAAACTGGAATTAAAAAAAAAAACTTTGCCCGCTATTTTTAATATTATAAAATGCTTTCCAACCCTGCCTTACGTTATTTATTTTCATTCAAAACACAAATGAACAAAACTACGGGTATATCTACCTAAGTTCGCACTTTACCAAATTATTTTAACATACACACTAGAGTGGTCCAAAAAAAAAAAGTTGGAATTTTCACGCTCCACAACCCTGCAAATATGCCACTTTGAAAAAAAATGTGGTCTGATCAAAAAAATCACCAAAAAAGTTTTGTTTAGAGGTAGCACATCGTAATTGAAGTTTCGGGGTTGTACTGGTTCTATTATTTTTAATTAATTAAAAATAAGGGAAAAAATGAGAAAAATTAAATATAATTATTATGATCGCGACATATCAAATCTAATATATTTTTAGGTGTACATTACGAATATGAAATCAAAATTGAAATCGGAGTCGCGGATTTCGCGAAATTTGAAAATTTCATACAAAAAATGATCAATTTCGTTCAGGATGTTTTCTTATATTTACCAAGACGAAAATTTCGTTTTTGCATTAATATATATCTGTGGAATGTCCTATGATGTGAGATAGGGTTTTTGGTAGCAATAAAATTATAGCAATCTAGATAATAGCGAAATATTAAAAAATATCAAATTTTAAGTTAATTTGCAAGGATATCTGTTATCCTTTTTAAAATTAAAATCAGTGTTATATATAATGAAGGTCCTTGGTAAGTAAATTGCAAAAGTATAACAAATTGCATTTTTCGATAACACCGTTTACAGGTAATTAGGAAAATATCTAAAAAAAACTTGAGTTTTTTTGAATTTTCAAAAACCGCGAATAATTCATAAACCACAATTTTTTTTAAGTTTCGATTGCTGATTCATAATCTTCGTTAAAATAAAGATCAGATTTGAGAAATTTGCTCATACAAGGCAAAAACAAGTTGAATTTTTAATTACATCTTTTCGGAAAATTTCAAAAATTTGACTAAAATATGTATTTTTTTGTATAAATTTTAAAAAAACCGCGAATTACTTAAAAGTTACTTAATTTTTTTAAGTATTGATTTCAAATTCCTTATATTCACATTAATTAAGACAAGACTAGCAGCCCGCTAGTAAAATATATAATGTTAATTTTAGAGGTTCAGCTGTAGATTTCTAAATATCAGCTTTAGTTTTCTGATAAAGGAATAGTTATTGAGAATAGTACTTCTTAACTTTCAAGCGCAATTTCCTAGCAATAGCTTTCTGATGTGTTATAAATTCGGTTCATACAAAACAATTTCGGTTGGAATATTATATTTTAATTGACCAAGGAATACATTTCTGTGGACCTTTGACGAAACGACTTAAATCGCCCTGACTTTCTTCTTTAAAAAGAAATGGCAAGAAACGTTTTTGGTAAGAATAATCTTTTTAATGAATTTTTAACAAATTATTCTAATTTACAACAGCAGTTTCTTCCATCTTTAAAAAAAAATTGACATAAAATATTTTATTTCTTAAAAGTTTTATACGAGAAAAAAAAAATTAGAAAAGAAAATAAATTCTTTAGTCAAAAGTCCTCAGATTTGATTGCGATAACCAAATAATTATATAACTGCCACCAAACTATGCAGTTGGCAATGAATTTGTTTATCTGTATAAGTTTTATTCGCTATAAACTAGAGTTTGCATTTAAACGCAATTTCGCTTAACCACGGTGGCGGTTAAAATTGGTGCGGTTAATTGCGGTTAACGGTTAATAGCACTCATAATAAAACTTTTTTTAACTTACTTGATTAACTCAAAATAGCTAAAATAAACAACGGCAAAATTATCAAAATTCAAAGCAAAAACACAAAAAATTAAAAACGAGTAATAAAAGTTAAAGCCGGGAATGCCGATTATATGATTTCCTACACCAGTCTGGTTGAAAGCTAACTAATGTTTAGATCCGAAATTCGAATTTCTTCAAATGGACGTGTGTCAAAATTTGTCTATAAAATGACAGAAAATTAGAAAAATCCTAAGAAATTTAGATTTTACCTAATGATATTTAAGAGAAAATCGGAATTAGAGTCCATATGGGCGATGGGTCCAAATGTGGACCGATCCATTTTTCTAAAATGGGCCATTTTCGTCCAACTTTCGGCACGGGATAACGTTTTCCAAAAAAAAAATTGGTTTCTTCCATTTTGAACCATTTCGAATAAAACTGTGGGGTGTAATGAACGCAAATCGACAAATCGTTATTTTAGGGGACATCCTAGTATGCATACATAGAAGGCGAATTTGAGAAGAAACAAAACCAATTGAATATACAGAAACTTTTGCAGATCCCTTTTCTAAAATAATATTAAATAATAAATAATGACGAATAAATAATAAAATTGTTTGTAATACTAAAATTCACATCTTTTCTACAAAAAAATTAGGTTTTATTTGTGAAATCAGTAGGATTTTTTTAATTTTTGTGCATCATTCCAAAATTTTATTTAAATACTGCACGGCAATTTATTAAAGTTTTGTTCTTCGCTTGAAAAAAATAACATTAAGGTTCCAGATTAAACACAAAAACTAAAAACAAATATATTAATTTTTATAGTTTTATAAAACTGAGTGAATTTTCTGTAAATTTTTTTTTTTTGTAATAATTTCAAAATTTGGCTACCTAACTATTCACAAAAATCCGGTTTTAAATGTATAATAAATTTAACCTACTATAAACTCTCGTGAAATAAAAGTCCTCTGATTGTATTATTTTTAATGGTAAAGCTGAATAGTTATCAAACATACATCTTAATTTAGAAAACTCTTCCGTGACAATTCTGAATTGTTTATTTAAAGTGTAGTTTTGTTATTTTAATAACTTTGTCAACAAACTTTGTCGGAGTGCAAAAAAATGTATTTTCATAACACATAATTTAGTTGCCCAAGTAAAAAAAGTTTTGTATATTAATACAAATCGTCATATGATATCAAAAAAGCCGTAAGTTACAAAAAATTCAAAATCGACTTTCTGATTGATTACACTGCTCTACAAAAAAAGGTGAATATTATTGTCATTCGAAATCGACTTTTTGATTGATTACACTGCTTTACAAAAAAAGGTGAATGTTATTGCAGTAGTTTTAGGATAACTAGAGGTGCTATCTTGAGTTCCTTTGTGTTTTAGCTAATTACTATATATATTAATAACTAGGGCAACCAAAATAAAGCTCTAAAAGGAATGCTTAAAGCTCTTAAAAAAACTCGAAAAAAATAGTAAAATAAACAGTTAAAATGCAAAAATAAGCCTATAAACTTCATTATCTCTTCATTAAAATCCTCATAAAATTAAAATTTTTTATTTAATACAATGCTACATTCCTTGGAACGTCAGGAATCAAACAAAGTTGTGACATTCTTAAATTTATTTTTGTCGGGAAATACAATAATTGCATTTAAGAAATAAATGTGCTAAAATCCCAAAACTTTGACAAATTGTGAAAAATAATCTGTTGAAGGCATGGCCCTATGCGGATTTCATTCTTGCTAAGGAAATTGTCATAATTGTGCTGTTAGAATTCAAGTTGGAAAAATAAAAACTTGTTTAACAAAAGAGATTTTTTAATTAAAAAACAAAATTAAAAAAAACAAATTTTAAATAAAACGAGTAAAAAGGCTAAAGTCGGGCATGCCGACTATACAATACCCTACACCAGTCTGGGTAAAAGTCAACTAATGTTTGGATCCGAAATTCGAATGGGTTAAAATGGGGCTTGTGTCAAAATTTTCTATAATGTGAGTCAGCACACCAAATTTCATTAAAATATCTTAATATTTGCGATCTGCAGTTTTCAACCAAGCCAATTTTGGGGGGACCCTTATATGGGCACTAGGTCTAAACATGGACCGGTGTTAACCAAAATCAATAGGCTTCGTCCTTGGGCTCCCATAGGTCGGGGTACCAAATTTCATCAAAATATCTTAATATTTGCGACCTGCAGCGAATAAACCATATAATTTTAGTAGGACCCTTATATGGGCACTAGGTCTAAACATGGATCGATGTTCACCAAAATCAATAGGCTTCGTCCTTGGGCCGACATAAGTCGGTGTACCAAATTTCATCAAAATATCTTAATATTTGCGACCTGCAGCGTATAAACAATATAATTTTGGTAGGACCTTTATATGGGCACTAGGTCTAACCATGGACCGATGTTCACCAAAATCAATAGGCTTCGTCCTTGTGCCGACATAAGTCGGTGTACCAAATTTCATCAAAATATCTTAATATTTGCGACCTGTAGAGTGCGCACAAGAATGCATGGACAGACAGACGGAGGGACGGACGGACAGACGGACATCGTTAAATCGAAATAAAAAAAAAAATCTGAGCCGATCGGTATACTATAAGGTGGGTCTAGGACCAATATTTTTTGGTGTTACAAATATCAGCACAAACTTATAATACCCTGACCACATAGTGGTGTAGGGTATAAAAATTTACACTGACTGTCATTAATATTCGGTTTTTTTATTTAAGTTATTAAAAGTAAAAATTTTAATAGAAAATAATAAAAAACAGACACATTTGATTTTTTATTTAATAAATACATTTTGAGATCAAAAAAACTTATTTTTTAATTCTGAATATTGAACAAAACATACTAAAAATAAACAAAAACATAAAAACTTAAGTAATTCACTTCATTAATATTCGCTTTTCCAGCACATATAAAATTATTGTTTAAACAAAAACTTTAATAACACAAATTAATATCTTGTTGGATAGCCAGGCGCGGATTCAGGATTCGCTCTAGGGGGGCCTAAAAATTTTTTGTACCTTATATGGTAGTCCTATCTATAGATATTTTATGAATTAGATGCAAGAAGGGTATACGACTAGGAGTCCCAATCGCTATCGGATCGCACACCTTTTCTCTTAATTATAACTATAATATTTTTTAAAATTTTTATAGTTGTTGTAAAAAGTACCAAAAAAGCGGTTCGGGATAATCTGCTCAACCGCATTTCAAAATTTTTTGAACGTTTATTTAGTTTTTTTTTTCATTAAAAATCTACTTCACTAGTCCGGTTTTCGTCATCGATTTTACCAATAAAGCTAACTTAAGACAACTGTCGGTTAAGTAAATTTAAATCTTCTTCTGTAATTTTTTATAAGAAGCACCAACAAAATTAATTTGAGTTTTAGTTGTTTTGAAAATTGAATTGAAATAACCAAAAAATTGTTAACTTGAACTTAGAATAATTTTCTATTGTAAATTTTGTCTTTAATGAATTAAGAGATCGCAGCACAGAATCCGAACACTTTATAAGGGAAAATATTTCTAAATTCGCAAACTTTTCTACTGAAATAATCACAAGATTTTAATGTTCTATTTTGTATAAAGCATTTAAAAATTAAATAATATTTTCATAGAAAACACAATGGATAAGAGAAAATTTCTCAGAATATGATAATAGGAATTTGCCTTAAATTGTAAAATTTTTTGCAGTGTCTGTAATAGTTTTATAAGAAAAATTACTCCAAATTCTACAACTTTCATTTCAAACCTAGAATATAAAAATGTTTCAGTATCAAAGAGTTTTTCGAACACAACAATGTTTCCTAATATAATAGGTTTAATGTGGAAGGTCAGAACTAGAATCTTTGAAAATTTCTTATTTAGGGAAAAATCGATTTGAGAACAAAATATATAAGAAAAAACCAATCTTTGTTCTGACTATAAAATATGGCCCCAATTAAATAAACAAAAAATAATTTGACAAGAAGAATGTCTAAAATTTGAATGGTTTTCAATACGAACATCTTGAAAAATATTTAAAGTTTAAGTTAGTTGTATTTTAACTAGGAAACTATCCCGATGGATTCCTTCCGATCCTAATGAAATTCTGATATTTTATATGTAGTAGAGCTCTGCGGCAAAACTCGCCATAAATCCAAATTCCAACAAAACCTTCTACTATTATCCGGTAATGAGTTTGGTAACAAGAAGTTAGGATTGGCAACCTTTTACTTTTGTATTATAAAATTAATTATTTTGGCAAGGGCATGTCAATCGCGATAACTTCCTAAAAAAACACTCTACCTCTACCTCTACACAGAGAGAAAATTGAATTTTATTCAATGAATTTTAATAAGATTTTTCATTCTTCACAAAATAAAATAAAAATTTCTTAGAACTAATGAAAAAGCTTCATATATTTTAAGAAACTTTTTCATTGAGTGTACGATACTTTTAATAAATAAAATGAAATTTTTCACAACATTTTATGGAAAATTCCATTAATTCAATGAAAAGTTTCAATTGACCAATTCCAATGAAATTTCATTGGTTTTATGCAAAAACTCATTAACATGCTGGAGATAATTCTTGCAGTGCAGGTTACAAGTATTGAGTTTTTTCCGATTTAAATATTTTTTATTTGTGTATTTAGTTAAAGTTAACATATTTTTAATACTACATTTACTGTTAACCAAAAAATAGTAGTTTTTAAAACTACTTGTATTAACTTATTAAATTCAATACAATATTTTAATCAGAAACTAAAAGTTTTTTTTTCAAATAAAAAACTCTTAAAACACTAGAAAATTTGCAGTGATATTCAATTTGTCTACAATTTCTTTGAAATAATAAGAAAAAGCACTAAAAAATTTTTAAATGGGGTAATTTTTGCTTAGATGTGTGATTTTTTTATGTTAATACGGCTCTGATATTTTTTAATGTCTAAGAATTAACAAATTTTTTTAAATGTAAAATTTTTATGCGGTAAAAAGTCAAAAAATATGAAGATGTTTTCGGAAAAATTTTAGAATTTCAGAATTTTTATATCAAAAAATCTGAGGGCCGAAATTATAAATAGTAAACACTTAAATAAAACCAAATACTTAAGTGAAATTTTTTTCCGAGATTTCAAGGTGTTTCTGAGCAGTACTTACTGTTGAAATGGTGATCCTAAGACCATGAAACTTAAAAAATTAATTAAGAAGTTTACTTAAGAGATTTTAATAGTAGTGCACTCATATTTCAAAAAAAAACTTTTGTTCTAACTTTATAATATAAGGGCCAGTTCTAAAGTCAAACCTAACCACGATTGTTTTCTTAAATATTTTTTAAGTAATTTCGTTTGAGATCGATCTTTGTTCTGAGAATAAAACTGCCCCTAAATATTAATTTTTGAGTAAAATGCCTCAAAAAATTTGTTCAATTGTAGAAGAATGGTTAATAGTTTCATAAGAATTCTATAAAAACAAGGTCATCGTAAAAAAATTTCGAGAATTTTCTCTTGAAAAAATGTGCAATCTGTCAGGTTTGCTAAACAAAACAAATTTTTTCTTCTAAGACAAAAAAAGCCCAAAAATCTACACAAAATCTTAAAATTAAAAATGTTTTTTGAATGTGAAATTCTAAAATGTCTGTTCAAAAAATTAATCGTGTTGTCTCTTTTAACATTATTTGCTACCATAGCCCCCCCCCCCCCCCCATGTATCCGCGAGTGTGGATAGTCCTTATTTTTTTATAATTTCAGAAAGGCGATTTGGCATATTATGAATAATTTTTTGTAAGTAATCAACACCGAGTTCACCTTTCGAAGAAACTGGATTTTCCCATAAATTTTTTATGGGATTAATATCAGGAGATTGAGCAGGCGTATTAATAACTTTTGGGCAGTTATAAAGCAACCATTCACCGACAATGTGGGCTTTATATTTGGGGTCATTATCTTGATACAATTTGAAAGGTTGATAAAATTCCCATTTTTTCTGCAGATTATTTTAAAATTTCCCTCAAAATGTTCAAATAATACTCCTTGTTCATAATGCCATCAATAAACCCTAATTTTCCAACCCCATACGCGGATATACAACCCCCACCGGCAAACTTCCTCCTCCGTGCTTAACTGTGTGGGTAATATTTTTTTACTTTCAGCTCCATATTCGGCTTCCGCCAAACCATAGTTTTTCAGTCACCTCCAAATAAAAAAAAATGCATTTACTCCAACATATAATGGGTTACATAATAGGTTAATGAAGAAGAGATGAAAAAAGAATAATAACAAAAAACTATAGAAAGTATGGCTAACAATACATACCACTGTTGGTAAAAGTGGCACAAAAGTGCCATTTGTGGCACTATTGAATGTTCAATGGCACTTTGGCACTCTTCATAGAATTTTGGCACTTTTTAAGAAAATTTATATATAATTTGATAAAAGGTCGATATCGCTGGTTTTTCATTAAAAGAGACGTCTACTTAGAACGGGTAGCAAAATTAAAAAACAAACGCCACACTAAAAATTTCTACAATTTTCTGGACAACCTTCCAGTTCTTTGGGGACAATTTAATCATTATTTTGATCTTTAAAAATAAAAGCAATGGGGATAAAATTAGAAAAACTTTAATTGATTCTATTGTATTGTCCGTCACTGGAATTTTTCAAAAATTTGTTATGGTATTCTAGTTTTTGTATGACAAGCAAAAGTTTTAAAACTTTCACCATACAATGTTCACCATTTCTGCCAAAAATAAAATAAAATTATCAAAAACTGTAATTTGTGAAAAATTACGATTTTTTCGATAATTTTATGAAATCTTAAATGAAATGAAAACTTAAAAAAATGTCCAGGAACCGCAGAACACGAAAGAACTAGTTCTAAGCACTTGGAGTTTCCTTTAAATTTTAGCATCAAGTATTTTGAGCTTATTCCTAACAACTTTAGCCCCAAAAATCCCATGTTCCTACGTAATCTTTTGGAGGAATTTGCAGGAATTTTAGAAACGGTAAAAGGTTCGATGCATCTTAAAATAATATCTCGAAATATGAATGAGGTATTTCGTATTATATTTCTGTGAAGAAAAATTATAAAATTCTTCAAAAGAAAATAAAACTTATATTTTAAATTGTTGACGAATGAAAATATATGTGCTTTTTATGACATGACAATTTTGTCAAGGTTTTGTTGTGACAATTTTTCTTAGAATACCAAAATTATAATAATTTCCTCTCACACCAGTTTTGTGACAATTTTGTTATTGTTATAAAGTTTAAAAGCTGAACATACTTTTTGAAACATTTGCATGTTGCTAAATTTTTTTTTTGACACTTTTAAAGCTCTTTTGGCACTTTTTTGGCATCATTTATGCACCAAACGAAAATTCTCAAATACCATCACTGATACATACCGTGAAGCCTAAATATAAATATGCATAATTTCTTGTTCAAACTTCTTGTAATTTGTATCAACAAAGTATTCAAAAAGGACTAACAATGAATAATAAATTTTAGATAAATTTATCAAAACATTATTGTATTTTGAATAATAAATTAATAAAAACAATATTTTTAAAAAGTAATTATGCTTTCTGTACTATTTTTATACTAAATAGTGATGAAAAACCCAATATTTTGAAACAAGTCCCCTGGGTGGGTTTCAGGCGACGACGTAGAAAAATTGAAAAACTAAAGAAAAAATTATAAAGAATATTCGAATCTTGAATAATTTAACAGTTTCTGATAAAAGTAAAAAAATTAGTCACTGAGTCGAAAGCATTTTTTATTTTGACCAAAAATCGTAAACTTATCGATTATTGAAAATCTAAAAACCCACCCGGGTGGGTTTCAGGAGTGCAAAGGTTAAATCGATTCTATTTGTAATTTGTAATATTTGATCTTAAACCGAACAGAAATAACACTCATTGTAACAATCTTCAGATCAACTAAAAATCTACGATAAAATTCCCACAGACAAGGTACAGTCCAAATTGTTAAGTAATATAACAAAGAAATTTACAAATAAGTTATTAACAAGACTATAGTCAAAATTTCTATTTATGAGTTCTAAATAATGTTTATTAAGAACTAAATAACCTTTTATACATGTTAGCTTTTCAGAGCTCAATTCAGCTAACTCTGCTAGAAACAACTTTTTCAAAATTAATCACAAGGTTTTTTTAAACTCCCTGCGAAATAGTTGCTAAAATCAAATAAAGGGATGGAAGGACGTAAACGTGGAGAGAAAATCAATTCTCAACAGAATGCCTCTCTACATTTATGTATTTTATGAGTTGAATGCATAGGAAATAGATACAAATTAATCTATGAGTTGTTCTAATCTTCATCTCATTGAAGATATTATAGAGCGCTATGTATAATATATGAACGTCTGGCTAATTTTTATAAAATGCTAAATATAAAGAAAGGTATGCGGTGTGTAATAAAAATTTTAATAAAATATGAAGAAGTAATAAAAATTTAGATAAAATATGATCCCCTATAAGCAATTTCACTGGAATTCAAGTTGAAATAAAGTTCCAGCCCTATTTTCCAGTTTCAAATCTTGAATACAACTTTCATTATATTTTATTTCCATACCATACTCCAGCAAAAGGGAAACAAAAATTCAAGTTTGAAATATTTTTGTTAAATAAACAAGTGTATTTTTGTTAAATAAAGCACTTGAATTTTTAAAACCTATGTGCTTATTGGGATCCCAGTCAGCAATTTCGGAGCGCTCATAATTAAGATTCTTAAATAGATCATAGAAATGATTATTGTTTTTTTGAAAACACTCTTTTTTTGGTATAAAATATGAACCCTCAGAAAACAGTCCAAAAAGTTGTCTTTACAATCTAAAAAGCTGTCTCAAAATGACGGTTCATTTTTCGGACTCAAAGAAGATTCCAAAATTATTTAAATTTATGAGGAAAATTTCGATTTTATATGTTCTTTTTTCTGAGTCATTTCTGAGTACACAATGGCTTTTTTTGGACGGACCACTTTCATGGGAAAAAGTTGAAAAATGTTTATGTTTTTGGAGCTCATTTCTGAGTCATTAATGATCATCTTTGTTTGCTGGGATCTTAATTATATAATTTTTTATTTTTATGATTTTTAGAAGAGTTTCCCAAATTCTGTTTGTTCTTTTTTTTAAATAGAATTATTAAAAATACAACAAATGTATGTATATTATTTTACATAACATTTTTTCGATTAATCGATTAATTTGAAAATTCTATTCGATTAAGAAAAAAACCTTAATAATTATTTGAACGATTAATCGATTAAATTAAAATGTCGATTAATTGAATACCCTATAAGTTACTCAAAATATGTAACGTGCTATTAACCTTTATCTCAACCTTGTGTGGAAAACCACACAGAATGAAACTTTTTTATAAATTAAAAAAAAAATATTTAAGCAATGTTCATGAAATTTCTTGACATTTCCTGATTCATCAATTTAGGACAAAAAATGCTTTAATTGATTCAAAAGTATACTTTGATAATGAGATATTTAAAAAGTGACGTTGATTACCCTCGTGTGTGGTTTTCCACACATATTCTGATGATGAAAGTTTTATTATATATAGTCATATATAGTAATATCTTATTTTATCTTATAGTACGTGAGTATATATATTGTCATGAATAGCCATATATAATTATTATATGTTTGTTATGTGGTATATATAATCATATATTTTTATATATTGTCTTTTATAAAATTAGGTATAAACCATATATGCCACATATAATGAGATATAACAGATCTATTGTCATATATAATTATAAATGATCAACTATAAGATAATATATGATCTTATATGGTGGCATATAAGCCATATATTTTGAGATATAATAATGTATGCCCTCTTATAAAAATTTGTTGGTTGTATGGTGTAAGATATTTGTATATATGATTATATCAGTGACGTTCCCTTTAATGTGCGGAGTTGTTCTCTGCACACCTTAAAAATATTTCACATGTTTGTAAATTTAAAATTTTTATAAATTTTCCCAGGGTTCTATAATATTTCCGCACATCAGTCACTTACTCTATTTGTATTAAGTAGATCGTGTACTGTTGTGATGTATTTTGTATACATACACGATGTTCAAGACTACATACACGATGTTCCTACGATAATAAATGTTATTACTACTGTGGTAGTAAACAAAAGAAACATTTGTTCAACAAAATTAACAGCACAATCCTGCTAGAAAAAAATATTTGTTGAGCAACATAGTTTAAACACAAATATATGTTAGAAATGTGCTGAAATTTGTTCCGAACAAATTAATAAAAAAAAACACAATGTTGCAGAGAAAACACGCATACATACAATAACATATTGTGCGAAGAAAACAACTGCACATTACTAATAAATAAGGCTAGAGCTTGCAAGAAATATTTATTTTTTGAATCAATTCGTATAAAAATGTATTCATTTTATGAATCAGTGAATAATTTATAGTCATAGTAAGTAAGTAAAATCTAAGAAAAAATCTGACTACAAAAATAGGAAATCAAAATAGCAAACAAATTAAATTTTATTGCCTCCTTGCAAAGATGAAATTTTTGCTATTAATTTGTTATAAATTAATTTAATTTTTTAAAAACTTTTCTTCATTTTGCGGAAAAGGAAATGCTAAATACTTAAGAATTAAATAAAAGGAAATATTTCAAACAATAATTAACTTCCTAATTTTTCATCTCTGTTCTATTGTAACTAAAAAAACCTAAAAATAATACACTTCTTTTTATCCAAAAAATAACAATTTCAAAATGGAAATCAAACTCAAATGATTCTTTCCGCAAATTAAAAAATTGCAATTTATTTTTAAAGCTTTATTTGAAATTAATAAAATATACATAATAACCAAAGAACAGCTTTTGTATTTTATAACTGCAATTTTAAATGAAAAATGTCTTTTGAAGTTCAAAAAATACCAAATTGAAATTAAAAAATATTATTTCAAATTCAAAAACACCATTTGAAATTAAAAAAAAAAAAAAAAAAATACGCAATAAAAAACACAAATGAAATTTAAAAAATACAAATTGTTATTCACAAAATGTTAAATGAAATAAAAAACACCAATACCGTTTAATATTAAAACAATATCAATTCGAAATCAAAAAACACGGTTTGCTATTAAAAAAATTCCAATTGAAATTAAAAAAATATATCAATTAAAAAGCAAAAAACCAAATGAAATTGAAAAATATCAATTGGAATTCAAAAATACCAAATAAATTAAAAAATATAAATTTAAATTCAAAACATACAAAATGAAATAAAAAAATATCAATTAAAATTAAATAAATGTAAACTGAATTTAATTTGGTATTTTTTGAGCTTTATTTCGATTTTTTTTTAATGTCAATTGGAATTTTTTTTGGCTTTATTTGGTAGTTTTTACCTTTAAATTTTATTCGATATTTCTTGAATTTCAAACGGTAGCTTTTGAATTTTATGAATTTCAGGTTTTCAATTTAAAAAATTTCATTAAAAAATCGTACCTTTTGTAATGTACAAAAAGATAATGACAATTTAAAAATAATTAATTAAAAAGCATAAAAAATGGAGGTAAAAAATAAAACAAAACAATAAAAATAAATTAAAAGAATAACAAAAAAAAACGGCACCCCATCTATAACGATCTGGTATTGGAAGAAACCAAGAATAGACTTAAGTATTTAAACACATATGACACTTGCTTAATTTTGTATTGAATGGATATAGGATTGATGAAATAAAACAACAAATATTAGAGAGAGTAAAAAATATAATTTTTAAACAAATATTTTTCGAACGCAAAATCGCTAAAAATTATTAAAAATCGTTACAAACACGGAAAAAAACGCTAGAAACAGAGAAAAACTTAGAAAATTTACAATATTCTCAACAATCAATTACTGATCCCCTGATTTTGTAAAGCGAAAGGAAATATTCTTCCAGAGGAATGTATTTTATTTTTGTTACAACAACAAAATACACACATTCCTCTGGCGCAATTATTTCGCTCGCTTTATAAAAACAAGGGGGTAAATGTAATTTTAAGTTGCATTTACATCTGCACCCAAATCCAGAGATTTCGACTAAAATTTAGACTTCAATCAAAATCTCATGTGAAATCCCGAGATTCCCCATACAAATGAAATCCCGTAAATTCGCAAGATATGTAAGAAATCTCATGAAAATCTCACAAATATGTAGACTTTCATATAATACAATACTGCGTGCATGTCTTTCTTCCATCAAAATATTGAAAAATCTGGCTTCTAGCTTGTCGTCCATACAAAAAAACGAATTTATGCTGATTTCATTGGCGTACTTTATTTTTCGATCAATGGTACAGATTTTTCGCTAAATGTCTTTAAAGTTTAGAGGTTGCCCATTCAGTTTTTTATATAAAAAATTTTTCAAATTCAATTAATTTGAATTTTTTTGTGTTAAAATGTAAGCACAGGACCTGTGGCCATATTTACGATAAAATGCGATGTGCTAATATTTATATTTAAACCACTACTTAGTGTCTTATAAAGGGTTCTTCAATAAGAGCGCTACAAAAGTCTTTTTAAATAAAACAAACACGGTTTTGGATATCAATGAAATTCTTTATTTTTGTGAAAGTACGTTCGATGCCATTAAGTATGGAAATCGATCTCTTTTGCATGGCCACCACGGGCACGCTTGCAGAAGTCCAGACGCTGAACCTAATTTTCGACGGTTTTCAAGCATAAATCGGCCGATATTCGTACGAAGTTCATTAATCGTCGCTGGCTTGTTGGCATAGACCATCGATTTGACGTAGCCCCACATGAAATAGTCCAACGGCGTCAAATCGCACGACCGAGGCGGCCAATCGACTGGACCATTTCGTGAGATAACACGTTCTCCAAACTTGGTTTGCAATAAATTGATTGTGACATTCGCTGTGTGGCTTGTGGCGCCGTCCTGTTGGAACCACATGTCCTCCAAGTCCATATCATCCAATTGGGGCCAAAAATATTCAGTTATCATTGAACGGTAGCGATTCCCGTTCACAGTAACGTGCCGGTCTTCATCATCACGGAAGAAGTACGGCCCAATGACGCCGCCGGCCCATAAACCGCACCAAACCGTAATTTTTTCGGGATGCAATGATGCCTCATGGAGTACGTGCGGATTGCTGTCTGACCAATAACGCATATTTTGTTTATTGACGAAGACATTAATTATGACGACCATAAATTGGACGTAGCGCTCTTAACGTTGAGGCCACTGACTCCGAATTTCGGTAGTAAATTTTAATAATTTCGACTCGTTGTTGGCTCGTATATCTTTCTATCATGAAATGGCAAACCTTACTGAAGAGAAATGTCAAAAGAGCGGCAAGAAATATGGCGTCGTTTGCTGTCCCTGTCTTTTTACTTTTGTAGCGTCCCTGTTGGAGAACCCTTTACTACGTTCACAGTACGATTGTTAAACACGTTTATGTAAAAGTTAAACATATCAGTTCACACTTACAAAGGAAGTGTTTTAGTTAAACATCTCGAACAGCTGTTCCTTAACAATTAAAAAAAAAAAAAAATACATACATTTGACAAAATTTCCCAAAAAGTAATTTTTTATTCGGCCGGAGGCAATAATTATTAATTTTCGGCATTATCCAACGTTATAATTGCTATAAAAAGTGAAATAACATTATCCGCCCAGTCGGAAACAAGATTTTTCAATTTTTAGTTAAGGGACAACTTCATGGCTGTTTTTATATTTTTCGTTCACCGGAAGCAAAGATAATTAATTGTTTTGTTCATCTATCACTTTAATAAGAAAAAAAAAACACATTTTTACTGGTTTTTATTTAAATTTAGTTTATTTTATTCAATTTTAATTTTTTTATTTTTCTTGTTGTGTCTTCTTCTGCCTCAAACTTGTCATTCAACACCAATTGATATCAATTTTATCGTGTTTAACAACGTGTTTAAAAATTAAACACGATAATTTAGCGTGTTTAAGGGTAGAAAAAATGCACTGTTAAACATCTCACTTAAACATGTTTAACGCTTAAACACGTCAAATCGAGTTAAACACGTATATGTGAACGCCGCATTATATAGGTTTTTATGGTTTTTTGCTATTTCAGCGAATTTAGTCGCTGAATGTACAATCGACCTCACGCAATTAAAAGGAAAATATTTGAATAAATAAAAGTTATTCATCTAAAGCGGCCTATACGCTAAAATCGCAACTTTTAAAAAATTTTATATGGCAGCATAGCTTTCCAAGATGTCCCCAAAGTCCAAATTTTAGTATAATATGGGGTCACATCTAAAAACTGTTCTTGCAAAATTTCAAGCGAAAAAGTTTCCATTTGCAAAAGTTATAGCAATAAATACATTTTTTACTAAGGTTAGTATTAGGGATACCAATCGGGATTGATATTTGAAAATCCCGGGATTCGGGATTTTGTATGAAATCCCGGGATCCCGAGATCGGGATCCCGGTATTTTCGAGACTACAAAATTTTTCGGGATCCCGGGATTTTACGGGATTTCGCGGGATTTAAATTTTCCTTTATTTGTAAAAATTTTTATGTTATGTAACTAATTTATTTCGAGAATAAAGCGTTTTATAATTATTTAATAGTTGTTAATTAATAATGTGGTACATTTTATGAATATTGAAACATCTCAGTCAGAAATTGACAGTGGTCCAAAAAATCAAGTACCTGCATACCGCGATCTTAAAAATAAATGACTGGCAGAACACTCATTTGGGACGCTTTGCCAGCGTTTGCAAAAATCGTTTTGCCAGTATTTGTTTTACAAAACATCACGGCAGGGCCAAAAAAAGATACATATGAACTTTTTTTAAATTTTATTTTGGAAAATATAATTCCAAACCACCTATTTATTGATTTTGGCAGCGTTTTGCCAAAGTTAAAAATTTTGTTTCTCCAGTACTCTTCCGGGCGTTTTGAACTGCCGGTCCTTTTGTCTATTGACGTTATCCTATTGGAAATGGGAAGGAAATTTTTGTCAGTACCTGTACCACCTTTTAAAATACCTTGCCATCGCTTTCCCGTTTGTATTTTTCTGGCTGGGATAATATATGAAACCTGTCATTACCCTACGGGGAATGAGGAGTCAATTGCCCTCCAAGGACCTATCCCGTGACCGGTCAACCATAGTGCTAAATTAGTCCTAATATGAACCAAAGAGAATGAATTAATTTTCTAAGTATTTTCTGATTCGTTACTTTCACTGTTGCTTTTAAAAAACTTGACCAATATTGAAATAAAAAATAAAATTCGCGGCATATTTTTTAAAATATTTTTTTTATTTATTTTACTCTTTTATTTATTTTAAACTTTATATTTTACGATTTGCTTATTTTAGCTCTTATTTTAAATTTTTATAATTTTTTGCTAAAAAATTTTAAGTTTTGTATTTTTAACGTTTTTTAATGTTAAAGCTCTTTTAGTTTTAACAATTGGTATTTTATTTAATTTTCTTTTTAACTTAAGGGCAATTTTTAAAATTTTTATTTATATTATCAGAGTTTTTGAGGTAATTTTCTAATTTTTAATTGATTTTTTTAATTTAATTATGGCCAACGCAAAAAACGAGTCAACTTCCATTAAAGGACATATCCCGTGACCGCTCAATCGGGGGCATACTGAAGGCACTTCCACTATATTTGTGTGTGTGTTAGTGTTGTTTTCTTTTCTATTTTTTTCCCCATTTTTTTTATTTGCTTGTAGTGATTGTTTTTTTCTTTTTCTTTTTTATTTGAACAGAAACGAAAAATATATAACTTTACCATCAGCCAGCCATCACGCATAAGCCACATTAGCTCAGAGGGTAGAGCGTTTGCCTTACAAGCAGGAGGTTGTGTTATCGAGCCCTACTTCGACGCCAAGTAGATTATTTTTAATTCTTAATTTTTTATTAGTTTATTTGAAAAGCTATTTTTAGACACACCACCTTATTGTCACAAGGTGTCTAAACTGGTCATTTCCAATGACAACGCCATGTTAAAGTGATATGTCTCTTTCAAACAAAAAGACCGACTGATTTCCGCCCCCTTGGGACCTATCCTGCGTGTCATCTGGGACCGGTCCGTTTCCCCGTAGGGTAAGTACACTTGCGCCCAGTATTTTGTAAGCCGATTTTAAAACAGATTCGTTGCGATAAACTTACCCACTAAATCGTGTAATTACAGCAACAAAGTTATTTGGTTATCGTTATCAAATGTTTTCATGGAAGAATTCAAACTTACAGTCCCAGCCAAAATAAGGTTTCAGAAATCGAATTTCGTTTGGAAGAATAAATCGGTAAAATAAGAAACAAACTTGATTTTTCGCATGAATTACTCAAAAACTTAATATTGTTTACCAAAATTTAAAATTTTTCTGCAAAGTCTTTGCATAGTTTACTCGAATAATCTACTTAATTTATAATTTTACCAATATCTTGGCATCAATTTCTTGTCAATATGAGAAAATTCAAGAAAAAAACGTAGGTAATCTAAAATTGGTCACTTTGTTTATTTGCGTTTATATTAATATTAAAAAATAAGAAAATCCCGGGATTTTTGAGAAATAATCCCGGGATTCGGGATTTTGCCAATCCCGAAAATACCGGGATTTCGGGATTTCCCGTTTGGCATCCCTAGTTAGTATCGTACTAAAGTCATTTTAAGATACTAAAGTGTCTTTAGATTGATTGTGTCAAACATTGTGTCAGAAATCCCATCACTGATATGCAACTAAAAACAGCTTTTTTGCACTCTCACGTAAAAACGGAGAAAAAATTCTGTTTTCAACAGAAATGTCCGGCACTTTACGAGTCGTTTACGTCTAGTACTCAGGACTATGTGTTTCTCATTAAGCAGGTTGAATCAGCTGATTCGTCACGTTACATTTACGTTCAAGTATTTTGGCCTTTAGTCATTTATATGGCATGATGGGTTAAGGGCGGATTATGGGACCGTAAATGTGATGTAACTGTACCGTGCCGTAGCTAAAAAGTACACTTATAGAAAACCATAAACGACATTACTATTTAGCATCTAATTCGTATGTTTTTTTTTATTTTATTCTAAATTTTTCCGTTTATTTGTTAATTTTTATTCCTTATTTGTTGTTTGAATCAATTTCCTTTATTCATTTTATATTTCTTCTGAATAAAATCATTCAGCTGTTTCGATGACGGATAGAAAATTCTGATTTCAACAGAATGATCCTGCAAGTACGTATACATTTACGTGTTAGTAACCATTCGTATACACTTCTTCTTGTGGTTTCGAAACAGCTGATTCGTTACAGTTACGTTTCCGGTGGGTAACTCAGCCTTTAGGATGTTATACAGAAAACAAACAATCGTGTAAAAGTTATTCGCTTTCGTTCTAATCACTAAAAATAGAATTAAAAGCTTGAATAAATAGAATTAAAAGCTTGAATGTTGAAAGCATGAATCATTGCTTTGCCATTGTAGGAGCTTCAATAAAAAATAACAACTATAACTGCTGTAACATAGAGAAAAATAATAGCTTTGTTAAAAACATGTGGTTTTTGTTGTACACAATATGAAAAATGTTTGAGTTTACTTCTCAAAGTGTTTTTCTTTGAAAGTTAACATATATACACAAAAACTAAAATCTACGTTATAACCTAGAGAGAACCCCATAAAGACAATCTGATGATAGTGAATTGGTATCACTTGAAAATGCATTAATTGTCAACAGGAAAGTATTTTTTAATAAGTTTTTGCTCTATTTGTTGTAAAATAAATTGTAAATATTATTTGGAATTTGTAATATTTGATCTTAAACCGAACAAAAATAACACTAATTGTAACAATTTACAGATCAACTAAAAATCTACAATAAAATTTAAAAAACTCAAGTTTTTTGAAGTATTTTCCTAATTACCTGTAAACGGTGTTATCGAAAAATTCAGTTTGTTATACTTTTGCAATTTACTTACCAGGGGCCTTCATTATATATAACACTGATTTTAATTTTAAAAAGGATAACAGATATCCTTTCAAATTAACTTAAAATTTGACTTTGTCTAATATTTCGCTATTATTCAGCTTGTGCTATAATTTTATTGCTACCAAAAACCCTATCTCACACAATAGGACATTCCACAGATATATACACTCGCAATATTTTATCGTTAAAAACAACCTAAAATACATATTAAATTAATTAAAAATACAATTGATTTTTCATTATATTCAAACCATTTTGCTATTTATTTTCAAACATTGTTTAAACCCAATAAGCACATAGGTTTTAAAAATTCAAGTGCTTTAAATTTTGCTTGAAGTAAAGTATATTTCAAATTCTAGCACTTGTTTTTTTAACAAAAATATTTCAAACTTGAATTTTTGTTTCCCTTTTGCTGGAGTATGCTATTGAAATAAAATGTAATAAAAGTTGAATTCAAGCCTTGAAACTGGAAAACAGGGCTGGAATTGAATTTGATTTCAACTTTAATTCCAGTGAAAATGTTTATAGGGAAATAATCAATAAAAGAAATAAAAATAATTGAAAAGTCTATTAAAACAATCATCAATTTTTAACTGACAAAACGAGGCAAGTATGCTTGCCAAAGAGTTTTTCGCACTTATAATTGCCCAAGCAAAAGATAGACTAAATATGTCGAAAAGTGATTTGTAGAGGAAGGTTGAGGCAACAAAAGTGTAGTAGGCGGCAAATCCCTACCTGGTTCCACTTTCCCTTTGCGAGCCCTCGAAGCTAGTTAACTAGAATTCTTTATTTAAGGGATAAAAAGCACAAATTTTGATAAGCGAAATGAGGGGCAAGCAAGGGGTCTATGAGGCCAATTTTTTGTGAAATATCTATAATTTAGTTACAGATCACGAAAATAAAATAATAATGAAAATCGCTTCGTCGGCAACGGCGGGGTCGTCAAATGGCAAATATTTTTGGCAAGCGAAATGAGGGGTAAGGAGGGGTTCAACGGAGTCAATTTTTCTTGGCATAACTCTTATTAGGTCACAGATCATAAAAATCGTAAAAACTTCAAAATCGCTTCGACAGAAAATGTATGGTCCTCAATAGAAATCTAAAAATAGAATATTTGACTGAAAATAACAAATCCTACAGACGATACATATTTTTTTGGTTTGTTTTTTATTGACGAATATAAAAAGTTAAACAATATGTTTCAATGTATTTTAATTGATTCTTCAATTGAAAACAAACTTTGCCTATTACTTTCTAAATAAACCTCAATCGGTTATGGAAAATATATTGTGAGTGTATTAATGCAAAAAAGAAATTTTCATAGTCGTAAATATAAGAAAACATCTTGATCAAAATTGAAAATTTTTTTAATGAAATTTTAAAATTTCGCGAAATCCGAAACTCCGATTTCAATTTTGATTTCATATTAGTAATGTAAACCTAAAAATATATTAGATTTGATATGTCGAGATCATAATAGTTATATTTAATTTTTCTCAGTTTTTCCATAATTTTAATTAATAAAATATAATAGAACAAGTACAACCTCGAAACTTCAATTGCGATGTGCTACCTCTAAACAAAACGTTTTTGGTGATTTTTTTTATCAGGCAATATTTTATTTTTGGACCAGTCCAATGTACATATATTGTTTTTAAATTAGAACAACCTTTACGTTCTAAATGTTCTACATTAAAAATCACAATCCCTTTAGATTTTATTCAATAGTCCCATTTGCACATAATGCTAAAAAATTACACTACCTAAAATTTAAGCTACTGACCTAATTATTTAAAATTTATAAATACCAGAAAGGAAAGGAAACGAAACCCAAAACAAAAAAATATTAACATACACGCAATTCGGTTAAAATGAAATCACGTCAGAATCCAAAGAAATCAAAGGAATACAAACACAACATACGTACGCATATTAACTAATTTCAAAAAAATGTAATAGTAAATATTAATATTAACTTAATAAATGAAAGTGTAACATGTATGAGGCTAATACCTACTATGCACTATGGGCGAGCAGCCTAAAACCTTGGGAAGTATGTTATTATGTATTTGCATTTTTGCAAATATTTATTAATATGAGACTGACAACATTTAAACAACTGTTATCGAATGCATCAATTTTCTTTAGTTGTTTTTAAAAATAGCAGTCACAATAGTTCTTATACTAAAAAAGGCATTTTGCTAAAATAAAAGTATTGTACTTCTAGACAATTTCAAAAATAATTTATATTTGAAATTCAGTTTAACCAAAATTGGTGAAATAACCTTACCTTACAGTTTTTCAAAGTTCACATTTCGACTGAAAACTTAATTTTAGCTACTTTTAAATATGTAGTACATATCTGAAAACTAACTACCCTATTAAAAAACTTAATGAGGTACAACATGCAATCATATCCTTTTCTGATATTGACCAAAACAAAATTTGATCCGAAAAATGGTGGATCATGCTGTATTCATGTATATGCACCGTGGATCTAATAAAATGAATTTCGATGCGAAAATGGGTTTATCTAATAATATAGAATTGGATGTGACATAATGACAAACAGAAACTAATTTCAATAGAACGGACGATTTAATGCAATATGAGCGAACTTTCAATGAAGTATTTTTGTCTAATGGTATCAAATAAAATGTAACTTTATTGTACTAAATCTAATTATATATAGTAAGGGAAACCCATTTTTCGGATCGTATTTCATTATATTAGATCCAAGGTGTATCTAAATTAATACAGTACGATCCACCACTTTTCGGATCAAATTGTAGTTGAGGTTATACCAAAGAAAGATACGTTTGTATTTTATAACATCTAAATTTTTTTACTCGGGTAGTTACTTTTAATATGCTGTTGTTATAGTATCTACCCCACTTAATTTAATAAACCATCACAAGATTCCCAAAAACACCACTTTGTTTTGTTTTTTTTTGTAATTTTTTTTAAATTTCCAACTTTTAGTATAATATGGGGTCACCTCTAAAAAATTTTGTTGCAAAATTTCTAGCGAAACAGTTTCCATTTGCAAAAGTTATCGCAATAAATACATTTTTTACTAAGACCGTGTAAAAAAGTTTAGATCTGATCAGATCTTTTTGGATATAAATAAATATGATTGAATCTAATTAGATCCTGCACCAGATCTCATCAAATATGATCAGATATGGCATATGTGATAATACCTTATGGCAAGATCTGATCAGATCTAGTGCCAAATCTTTTCAAATCTAAAGTGATCTGGACAATTGCGCCAGATATGCCTAGATCTGATCAGCGCTAATTAGATCCCGAATTTTGAGATCCAATTAGATCTGGTAAGATCTACTAAGATCTGGCCAGATATGCCTAGATCTGGTAAGATCTACTGAGATCTGGCCAGATCTGATCTTTTTTACACGGGAGGTTAGTATCGTACTAAAGACATTTTAAGATACTAAAGTAGGTTAGTATCGTACTGAAGACACTTTAGTATCTTAGTATCGAAACAGTTTTCATTTGCAAAAGTTATCGCAATAAATACATTTTTTACTAAAGTTAGTATCGTCCTAAAGACATTTTAAGATACTAAAGTAGGTTAGTATCGTACTGAAGACACTTTAGTATCTTAAAATGTCTTTAGGACGATACTAACTTTAGTAAAAAATGTATTTATTGCGATAACTTTTGCAAATGAAAACTGTTTCGCTTGAAATTTTGCAACAACAGTGTTTAGATGTAACCCCATATTATACTATGGGGACATCTTGGGAAGCTATGCTGACATACAACATTTTTGAAAAATCGCGATTTTGACGTATAGGCCACTATAGATGAACACATTTTTTTATTGAAATATTTTCCTTTTAATTGCTTCCTTACTAAGGCATTACATTTATTTAGGTCGATTGTACATTCGACGACTAAAGTCGCTGAAATAGCAAATAACCATAAAAACCTATATAAAACGCTAAGTAGTGGTTTAAATATCTAGATTAGCACATCCCATTTATATCGTAAATATGGCCACAGGTTCTGTGCTTACATTTTAACACAAAAAAATTCATATTAATTGTATTTGAAAAATTTTTTATATAAAAAACTGAATGGACAACCGCTAAACTTTAAAGACATTTAGCGAAAAATCTGTACCATTGATCGAAAAGTAGAGTATGTCATTGTAATCAGTATGCCCGAAATATATAGAATTGATGGTCAGAGTGGTCAGAGCTCTATTAATTTTAAAAAGTCAAGATTTTGTCATGAAGTGTAATGTAGGGGAAAGTCGTGTACCTTGGATCGCATGGACCTTGGAACTTTCCATTTTTCTTTTTATTTTATTATTTTATTTAATTTAATTTACAATATTTACTATCATAATGAATTATGATAATAAATTAAAAGCTTACATGGGCACTAACATCTAAGGTTTTGGCCCGGCATTTTTCTCTTATTTCCCTACGGGGAATGAGGGGTCAATTGCCCTGAAAGTACCTATCCTGTGAGTGGTTAAATCAAGACTTGTCACAGGATTGGTATAATTTACCATTGCTGTGGGTTAAGCAGTGACAATTATATTAAAGGACTAGTCCCATGACTGGTGAAACGGTGGCATACCACTTAATCGTCCTCAAAGTACCTATCCCGTAACTAGTAAAAAGAGGACATACCATTAAATTTCCCTCAAAGTACGTATCCCGTGACTGTTTAAAGAAGGACTTGCAGCAGGACTGGTATAATTTACTATTTCTGTGGGTTAAGCAGTGTCAATTATACTTAAAGGACTGGTCTCGCGACTGGTGAAATGATGACATACCACTGAATTGTCCTTAAAGTACCTATCCCGTGAGTGGTTAAAGATGGTCTTGTCGCAGGACTGGTATAATTTATTATTTCTCTGGGTTAAGCGCTGTCAATTATACTTAAAGGACTGGCCCCAAGACTGGTGCAAAGAGGACATATCACTTAACTGGATAAATGTGTTATAAAAAAAGCCACAAGTAAGACTTTATTTTTTTTTTAAAGAGAAGCAACACTCAGGAAATTCTTCATATTAATTAACGTGTTGCTTCCTTTGGAATGGGGATAGAGAAGGTGGTGAAAGAAAGGGCTTCAAATATGGTAACACTGTAATTGTGCGAGATGTTGAATTTTAGAACAGTTGTTGAGCTCCATCTGATGGTGATTTGGCGAACTTTGTTGAAGCTTTTTAGTTCATAGCCCTGTTATATTATTTTACTTCGGTGCGGTTAACTGCTATGGGAACACTGAAGGAGGACGCCGCGATATGTATGAGGGATAGAAAAACACATACAAATTTATATTTTTCATAAATTGATGTTGCCTTGGTTGGGGATCGGACCTGCAACCTCACATGTAACACTCCAACGCGCTAACCATTACACCACAGCGCCCACAATTTGTCGGTTTCTTAGTACACTGATAGAATTATCCTTCATGATGAACAATTTCATAGAATTTTTTTCGTAAGTTCAATGAAGAATTTCGTTAAATAAAATTATCAAAAAATCGTAATTTTTGAAAAATTACGATTTTTTGATAATTTTAGTTCTAGATCTAAGCACTTGGAGTTTTCTTTAAATTTTAGCATCAAGAACCCTGAGCTTATTGCTAACAACTTCAGCTCCAATCTTTTGGAGGATTTTAGAGAAATTTTAGAATCGGTAAAAGGTTCGACGCATATATATATATCTTATATCTTAAAAGAACATCTTAAAAAGGGAATATGTATTTCATATTTTATTTCTGTGAAAAAACATACCAAAATTCTTCAAAAAAAAAAAAAATTTTTATATTTTAATTTGTTGACAAATAAAAATATTTGTGATTTTTATTACATAACAATTTTGTCAAGGTTTTGCTGTGAAAATTTTACTTATAATACCAAAACCATAACAATTTCCATTCACCTCAGTTTTGTCACTGTTTTTGTCAGTTTTGTAATGGGACTGGTTCTGTATCAGTTCCTTTTAGGTTAGTTGGGTGACATGTCACAAAATATACAAAGTGTGACTCATTCTTTGACGGATCCTTTTGGGTTAATTCGGTGACATGTCTCTTTAAGTCAGTTAGGCGACATGTCCTTTGGGGCTAGACCTGCGACATGTCGAAAGGTGTCTAATCGGTGGCAATACGTCATTTCCAATGACAACGCCATGTTAAAGTGATATGTCTCTTTCAAAGAAAAAGACCGATCAACGACCTGTCTCTGCCCCCTTGGGACGTATCCTGCGTGTCATCTGGGACCGGTCCCTTTCCCCGTAGGGTTGTTAATGTTTTACTGTAAAGTCTTATTGTATGAAGTTTTTATTTTGCCCAATGATCATTTCAAACTACTCAGAGTTTCTGATAAGTATAAAGGAGACCCTAAAATTGTATGCGTGTACCTTGGATCGACAAAAGTAAATTTTTGAAAAAAATTTAAACAAATTTTTTAAAAGTAATCAAGATATTTCAAGATATGCGCTTAAATCAATATAAAGTTTGTCGTTTTCTAAATGCAGTAACCAGTAAATTTCTTTCGCAAAAATTAAAATGCGTGTACCTTGGAACTTTTTGAATATTTCCTCTTCTGTGTATCCAACAAATTCCAGTACATGATTAATTGAAGCTCCATAGGCTAATTGTACTTTTTGAATTTAATTCGCTACAAACAAACCTTTGATTTAAGATTTTCGCCATTTTTTAAAAATGATTATTTTATGCAAATATTAAATTCCATTGTCTCATTTCAAATAGATATCAACTCTATTGCAAATTATGCAACAAATTTCATTATGGGGTAATATTTTTTTTTTAAGAAATTCCGTTCATTTTTTACGAGTTCCAAGGTACACGCCAATTTATAATTTGGAAACTTTTTCGCTTTTCTAAAAAAATTGTAATTTCTTAAAATACATAAGAATTCTTAAAGTTTTTATTATTTCCAATCTATAACAACACCAACACTAATATTTCTGTATTTAAAGATTTTTCGCATCTGTCTTAATCTTAGAGATATTGGCACATAATTTTCAAAAGTACCAAGGTACACGACTCTCCCCTATATTCCAGTCAGTTCAGCTACTAGCGAACGGATGTTTTCTACTTATGCCAGAATTCTTGAGGAAAGAATAATGGAATAACATTTAAAGATTTACAGGAATTTTTTAAAATTATTTAAAAATTTTATAAAATTAAATTTTTATGAAAATATTTTTTATAGTTAAACTAATTTAAATTCACTTTAATTACTTAAGTTTATAAATAAACAAAACTTATATTCAATAAAGAGTTTCCTTAAAAAATTAAAATAAAAACAAATTTCGTATTTTTGTATTTCATGAGCGTAAGTATTTCGTGAGCGTGATTCCCATTGAAATTAATTACATGAGCGTGAGTGAGCGCGATTATAAAAAATTAATTCGTGCCTGAGTCGTACGTGATTATTATTTTTCGTTCGAGAGCGTGCGTGAGCGTGAGTCAAAATTCACCCACGCGCCCATCTCTAATATTTACTCTATTTTTACTACCGATTAATATAGAAACAATAAAGTAAAATTGATGAATTCACTAAATGTAATTTTTTTTAGTTGACTGAACGAAAATGAAATATAAGGAATTTAGTGGTGAATAAAGTCGGTAAGGAATTAATTTAAATTTATCCATTCTATTTAAAAAATTTAAAGCGTTCACCAGAGAATATTCATTTTATTTAATACAAAAACTGTAGCAACTGAATTAATCTGTAACAATAAAAAATCTAAAGAAAATAGATACGAATTAATTCTATTCGTGAACTAGTTCATTGAATTTTTAACTCAGAACTCTAAATTAAATTCAGGAATTAGTTCTTCAAAGTTTTTGATGGCTTGGAAGCAGTGGCGGTTCCAGCTTTCGATTTGAAGGGGGGGGGGGGGTTGGAATTTTAAAATTTTGTTTATTACTCATACGTCACGTATAATCAATAGGGTTGCTATATCAGCCGAAACATTTATAATTAACCACTTGTCAACCCATTTTTGCAAAATTATTGTTGCGCTGAGAATATTATGAACACCTTCGTATTAATTACCTTTGTGTGAAAAAATTCGGCTTAGACAGAAATTGAGTGAATTTACGGAAGTAACGAAAACCTTTTGTAGTTTTTTAGAACCAACGATAATGTGCCAGAACTACCCAGCAAAATCTTTCATTACTAAATAAGTGATTATATAATAGAAATTCATAGCTCCGCACAACTTATTTTTTGGCGTCTAAGCTCATTATTTTTGTTTGGCGTGGTCGTTTTTATAAGTAGTCACGCTTACCCGCTCGCTTATGAAAAAATGAGAAATAAGTAGTTATGAGGGTTTGAATAATAAGTGGTTACAAACATGCTTAGAAAAAGTTGAATTATAAGTGGTTATCAGATTGCTTACTTGATTCTTAAAAATAAGGAGTTAGGCAAATACTATTAGCTTAAGGAAATAAATTCAGAAAAATTTAAGTTCGAGTTTTAGGACACGTCATACAAATTTAAACATAAAACATATTTATATATAATAAATAAAATTTTTATAAAATTTAACTTTGTAAAAAGTACTTATTTAAACTATTACAAGTAAGTCATTATTTTATATTTAGAAACAATGAATACAATAGGCCCTTATTAGGAAGTCATTATTTTAAATTATAAAATAATGCAAAAGGTAATGATTCATCATTTTGGGTAATGCAGATAGTAATGAGGTGTCATTACGAATATTTTGCTGGGTAAGAATTAATTAATTTCTTACATACCTAAGTTATATTTAACATAAAAATCGTTTTTAGTTCTGATTATCAAAATATTCCTTTTATTGGATGGATTTAAAAAACTTAAATTAAACTTTTATTTTAATATATACATATATTATAGTGCTTATTCATAATAATTTGACAACTTTATAACACGATTATAAATTGAATTTTGTATGGAAAATGTCTTTTGTAAGCCATTTATAAATTTAAAAAGTGATTATGCATATGACCCTATATACAGTGGTGGCCACGAATTTAACACAATTCAAGTTTTTTCTAATTTTATTGTTGTTGCTTTTATTTTTAAAGATTAAAATAGTGGCTGAATTAGCCACGAAAGGCAAAGAGATGGTTCAGAAAATTGTACAGAATTTTAATGTAATGTTTGTTTTCTCATTTTGTCACTTGTTTTAAGTGGGCGTGGCTTTTAACGAAAAATTAGCGATATCAACCTTATATCAAATTACATAGAAAAATTTAGGCAGTACTGATCGGTTATGTACAAACTGTTTAAAATGCGCTGATATATATCGAAATATGTAAATCAAATGTAATCCATGCATTAGAAATTCGGTGGTTACACGGTTTTTATCACATTTTTTGATATCACCCATATATTGAGAGTATTTGACGAATTGTATCTTACAACAGAAAAGAACTTCTTTAGTTTAGTAAAAATTTTCATTAAAACTTAAATTTGTCTCTGTGTAAGAGAGAACAATCTAAGGATTTTTAGTTATACACTCACAATATTTTTTCCTTAAAATCAACCGAATATATACATTAAAACAATAGAAAATAAGTTAAAAAAAGGACTACCCACTTTTCGTTTAAAACAATTGTATTTTGTCGTTTATTTTTAATTGTTATTTTATTAACTGGCAAAGTCGGTAAAAATAATAGATTTATCGTTTATTTTAAAATTACTTGTATTCTAAAAACTGATTGTTTTTAACAGAAAATTTTGATTGAATATTTTAACTTCTACCGAAAGTCCGTATTTTGTGTATTTTATTGTTTGAATGACTGATAGAAAAAGTTAAAAAATATATTTCTTTGCAATTTAACTACTTATTCAATTAAAACAACTTTACTGATTTACTTTTTAAACAACTGTTGAACTTTTACGGTAAAGTTATTGTGAGTGTATGCACCACGAGGCTTGTTTGAATTAAAAATAATTGATTACTG
This sequence comes from Leucophora obtusa, assembly GCA_949987735.1. NCBI lineage: Eukaryota > Metazoa > Arthropoda > Insecta > Diptera > Anthomyiidae > Leucophora > Leucophora obtusa. The sequence goes on along the minus strand of OX465295.1, from coordinate 226,224,237 downwards.
AGAGCTCTCATATGTAATTTTTTGAGACAACACACTAACTTCAAGAACCATGAAATTCATTAAAGGTCTGAAGTACATAACGTTCGGATTAACGGTATTCAGATTGTCGGGTGGTTTCTGCATATAATAGATTTTTTAACGTGATTTGTGTTGCATGTGGAACAACTTTTATGCTCCATAAAAATTGAATTATTTTTCACAATAATCAATTTCTTGTAAAAATTTTGGTCCAATTTTTTTTCGCGCAAATTATAATCATAAAAAATTATGATTATATTTTGAAGTTTCAGTATACATACGATAGTTTTAAAAGAGAAACAATTGTAGAGTCTGCAAAATAAGAGTCCCTACCTAAAAAATTGATTGGGAGACTTTTTGTTAAATTGGATTAGAATAGTTTGAAATTTTGTTTCTATCCTGCTTCCTGCTTTAATTTTTTTTTTCGTTTTTTTCCTTTTCCTTTTCATTTTTTCTTTTCTTTTTTTTTCTTTCCCCTTTTTTTCGTTTTCGATTTCGGATTTTCCCATTCATCAGCGATTTTCCATTAAATTGTATTATTCTTTATTAGGGTGGGCCGATTTGTAAGGACAAAAATTTGTCGACATTGTGCCATCGATTTTTCGATAGCTTTTGGCATGGGGAAAAAAAGTTCTATTAGGATATATCAATAAAATCCTTTTCGAAGCGCTCAAATTTCGACAAAAACTCGTCTAAAAACCCAAAAAAATAACATTTTTTTTCTAAAAAATTATATCGCCTTCGTTTTAAGCGTACAAATTTACTTTCGATAGGATTTATTTAAAAAATTTGAAATCGGCAAATTTTTTTTTAACATAGGTACCTACTAAAAATTAACGCGTAAAAAAGATATATTTTTCGACAAAAACTCGTCCAAAACCTCAAGAAAAACATTTTTTTGGAAAAACTGCTATCGCCATCGTTTTTAGCGTACAATTTCACCTTGGAAAGGTAATATTAAAAAAAATTAAAACAGCCGATTTTTTTTTATTATTATTAAAAATAAAAGTTGAGAAAAAGTAAAAAAATTTAAATTTGGGCGTCTCGAAAATGATTTTTTTGATATGTCGTAGTGTAACTTTTTTTCGACCCACCCTATTATTTATATTGTATTGTCAGATTGTCTCTATATGATAATTTTTTCAACAACCTGTCGTCTGTAAGAATCGAACCCAAGCACTCCTACATTACAAACCTAACTACACTAGAGTTTGACAGCTTAGCCATCTCACACACGCAAGGCCTTGCTCATAGTATGGCTAGTTCATAGTTTTCTTTCCTATTCAGCTTTCTGTTATTGTTTTTACTCTCAGAAGTGATCAAACAGACACGCAAACTTTCTACTTTAGATTTTTTTTGCTTATCTTCTTATTTCTGTAAAAACAAGTCTGATATTTACGAAAATTAGATTTATTTGTACACAGCGTTAAACTCGGAAAATAAAAATTTCCTTACGCATGTATGGACCCATGGCTGGCACTTATTTGAAATGTTACTGAAAAAGGAGCTACGGGAAAAATCGTCGTTGTGGTGTAATGGTTAGTGCGTTGGAATATTGTACAGAAAGTTGCGGGTTCGAGCCTTAAGGATGACAACATCAATTTATAAAAATAATATGTATAATTTTTCTATCCCCCGTATATATCGCAATGCCCTTCTTCGATGTTCCCATAGCACTTAACCCCACCGAAGTAAAATAATTTAACAGGGCAATGAACAAGAAAGATTCAACATCTTCACCAGCTCTCTATCAGGTGGTACGAAGCAACTGTTCTAAAAAATTTAACATCTCGTACAATTATAGTGTTGCCATGTTTGAAGCCCATCATCTTTAAACACCTTTTATTTCTGTTCTATCGCATTTCCAAAAAAACCACACATAATTAATAGGAAGAATTTCCTGAGTTTTGTTTCTCTTAAAAAAACAGTTCGATGTATCGCAAGCGTCTCTTTCACTCATACTAATTATCAAAAAATAGTAAATATGATGTTAAAACACCACTTGTACTAAAATACATTATAAAATGTGCTCTGCGGCAACTCGTTTCCAATATATGTATATATTCAAGCTGTCTGCTCTTGAACTTAAAAACCGTACGGCAGTTTGGCAACATTTGCGAAAAAGAAGATATGGAGGAGATTAGAAAATAAACAAAAATCTAGAAATAGAAAGTTTGTATGGGTCTGTATTTGATGGCTTCTGAGTAAAAGCAATAACAGAAATTTTATATAGAAGTCTGTTATATATTTTTTAGTAGCTTTAATTAGCCATATAAGGACATAAGGGCTCGGTTATGTAAATGAAGATTTAATAAAAAAAAAGCCGTGTAGAAAGAAATCCGAATAGAAAGAAAACTAGGAATGAGTTACATTGCATTCAAGGCCCTATAGAGACAATCTGACAACTAAATATATAAACAATAATACAATTTGATGGAAAATCAATGATGGAGCCTGTCCATTAGACCGTACACCAAAAAAAGTTCGCCGTACACCCTCCAATATGAAGTATTTTTGGAAGGCGATTTCGTAGACACGTGTTTTGCTATAAACAAAGAGTATACATAATAAAGAGATTGGGGGACTCTCTATCACTGAGAAAGCATTTGTTCTATTATGTGCCTTGGAACAGGAACATACTCAAACCAATATCACCCAGCAAACATGGCAATACGAAGAAGATTCTCCGAACATATCGCCAGGAAGAAAACATTTATTGCCGGCAATATCAATTTCGTATTCCGGAAGTTACCTACATCGGAAACAACTGTTACACTAAAACAATACTTCCAGGCAATATGAAAGCAATAACTGATATGGAAGATAAACGGGATATCGCTAAATAAACTCCCGGTACAATAAAAAAACGATTCAATTTTTTCATTATTGAATTTAAGCCTGAAAAACAATATCTGCATACATAATACATTGACCAACTTATAAATTATCTTGAATTCATCTCAGCCGATTTTTCCCGCGCAAATGACAAATAGAAGATATCGCTTTAATATCTTCTTGGAAGGTATCTTTTAAATGTTTGCAGGGTCATTATGTGCGCTCTTTGTATGACTCAAAACATCGATTGTAATCAGGGATGGAAAACAATAATTTAGTTATAAAAATCAAGAATGGAACTATACTACGGAATTATACTATTCCAACAGTATTATGCCCTAGATTATGAATTTTAAGAAACCATACGTAAAAAATTGCAAAATAATATCGGAATGCGAAAAAAGTCTTTGGGGTTCAAAAAATTAATTAAAAGACTTACATTCTGCAAATGATGCCAACATTTTCTTTTTTTGCAACTAACCACCAAACTTTGTTTTATGAAATCGGCATTATACTCCGTAGATTATAAATTTAAAAAACCGCACTTAAAAAATTGCAAAATAATAGAGGAACGCGAAAAAAGACCTTGTGGTAAAAAAAAAATAATTAAAAAACTCAATCAGCGATTAACACTCTGCAAAAGAATACAATGACGCAAAAATTTTCCTTTTTGCAAATATTTTTTTTCGCGATTTATTTTTTTGCAAACTAAGCACCAAACTTTTGTTTATAAAATTGGTACTATAGACCATGGATTATAAATTTAAAAAAACCACACTTAAAAAATTGCAAAATAATCGCGGAAAGCGAAAAGGCTTTATGGTACAAGAAAATAATTAAAAAATTTAATCAGCGATTTACATTCTGCAAACAAATATATTGATGAAAAAATTTATGCAAAGTTTGTTGTATGAAATGTGTATTATAGCCCCTAGATTATAAATTAAAAAAAACGCACGTAAAGAATTGCAAAATAATAGCGGAATTTGAAAAAATACTTTATGGTACAAAAATTTAATCCCTAGGTTATATATTTAAAAAAATCGCACTTAAAAAGTTGCAAAATAATGGCGGAATTCGAATAAGGCTTTATGGTACAGAAAATGAATTAAAAGAGGTAATCAGCGATCAACATTCTGAAAACGAATATATTGTTGCAAAAATTTCGCTTTTTGCAAATGTTTTTTTTTTCACAATTTGTGCTAATATTTGTTAATATCTAAATATTTAATTTTAATTTTTTTAACGAGCCAAAGAGGAAGCTATTTTTTAGTTACTTACATTTTTAAATATGTAAGAGCCATCTAACATTTTTTGGTATAAGAGCACGATTAAGTGAGCCTTTTCCATCCCTGATTAACCAGTCGGAGTTCGTTCCTGTTCCAAGCCGCATAATATTTTTTCAAATAAAAAATATTGAGAGAGTTGCAAGGCCATTGCTATAAAGGAATCCAATAAAATAAAATTTTTAAAGGCAATAAAAAAAAATAAATAAAATTTCTTCTGGGTTTATCGAAAAACATCCTTAGCAAAAGCTTAATGATTTTTTGCGAGCTTTAATTTTCTGACATTAGGGTTGTACATTAGGGTCGTACACTCAAAAAAAAAAGTCAGTAAAGTCAGCAAAAAATGTTGCTGTGTCAGCAAATTTTTAGTCAGGACCGTGCTTGCAAAAGAGTTGGTAATTTCAGCAAAAGGTTTGCTGAAAATCAGCGAGCTGATTTTTACCAAAAAATAGTAATCTTCAGCAAAAGTTTTGCTAACACTTAGTTGACTGCAAATGAAAAAAATCCTTGCTAAAATCACTAAACTTTTTGCTGAATATTAGTAGACTGAAAAAAACTCAAAAAACTTGTAGCAAAATTTTACTTTAGTTAATTTATTTGCTAAAAATTTAAATATAGAATATGTGTAGAGTTGTTTTTCTTTTTTTGTAATTTCCGTTTCCAGACAAGCTGCGACAGCTACATCTTGTCTATCTGGTTGTCGCCCACGCTATGAATGCAGTTATCAGCACAATTTTTGTAGCAAAATAAATTAGTAAAACATTAGTTCAAAATTAGTTTAGTGATCTGAGATCTGGTGGGTAAATACTAGAATGAGATACTTGAGGTCAATGGCCCTTAGAGCAAAACATTGGTCCCCTCGAAAGAAACACGTCGATGTATTACATAGGGTATTCAATAGATTAATCGTTATTTGATTAATCGAACAATTTTTCTCAAAAATTGTTCGAATATTTTAAAAAGTCCAAATTTCGAATAACGAATAATTCGAATAACGAATAATTTCGTACGATTAATCGAAATTAGTAGAAAATTACAAAAATGTTTAAAAAATATAAATTTTTTATTAAAGTAAATGTGCTAAAACCTCAAAATTTTTTAAAAAATTGTGACAAATAATTTGCTGTAGGCTTCTGCCTATCCGAATTTCATTCTGGCCTAAGAAAATAATTAAGGGACGATCTTTTAGAATTTCTAGAAATATTTGTTAGCTTCAACTCAATGAGAGTTTCATGATTTCAAGTAGGAGCGTTAATAAACAATTTAAATCCCAAAGAAAAAACAATATAAAATTATTACAGTTTGCTTTGTCATCTTCCAAATTACTAACCTGTTGTTGTGACTTATCTAGTAAAGTATCTATTTACGTATAATAAATTTTTAATTATTTTTTACGACTTTTTAAACGTTGATATTAAATGAAAGAATTAATAATTATTGTAATTAATGATTATTAAAACTATAAATTATAATTAATGCTCAATGTAATAAAGCTTGTTTAGTGAACACTCTGAATTAATAAAATAAAAGGATGGAGGTACGGAAACGTACAGGAAAAACACGTTCTCAACAGAATTCCTCTCTACATTAAAGTTTTTTATGTATGTATTATGTACGGGGTTTTATATTCTTCTTTTGGGTGTGGTTCTCCCCGATTTGGATAAAACTTTAATATGTGAAAGAGGGGACAGAAAAAATAAAAATATTGACAAAATCTGATCTCAATTATTAAATTTTTTTTATTTTTATGAATTTCAGAAGAGTTACTGAATTTATTTTTGTTCCTTTTTTAAAATAAAATTATTAAAAACACACCAAGTGTATGTATATTATTTTACAGAAAATTTTTTCGATTAATTTTAAAATTTTTTTCGATTAACCGGTTAAGTAAAAAACCTGAATAATTATTTGCACGATTAATCGATTAAAATAAAAAGCCGATTACTTGAATACCCTAGTATTACACTTTACGATCCGACTGTAAATGCCAAAGATATAACGAAAAATGTAAAATTGCGATCCCTACATTCGGCAAAAAAAATAAAAAATTTTTTTTGAAACTGCCTTGCAAAAATACTTCATATTGGAGGGTGTACGGCGCACTTTTTTTTATTGCCTGTAAGGTGGTACGCTCTACCGTTCATAGAAAAAAGCAGAAACTAGATCTAGTCTGATTTGAAAATTAACGTGTTTATATTTTTAGAGAAAATGGTTTATTCTCCTTCTTAACTTTAAAACCTACTAAAGTAAATATTATCATTTTATTTTTTTTAAGTTTCGCTCATAATAAAATAAAATAAATTCTGACCCATTGTTTTATAATTGGAAATATAATAACTTTTTATAGTTTAATGATATAGTAAAAAAATGTAAGGTAATTTTTTCCTACATTTATTTCAATGAAAAATTTTACCAACAAGTACGTTTATTTGAAAACAGAAATTGGGAAAATTTTTCATATTTACAATTACACTAAAGTTGTTTTTCCCTACAGCTTCGAAACTTTTTAATGAATCACAATTTCAACCACTATTTACTACACCTTCTACAATTAAATTCATTCAACTTTATACCAAAATGTATTGAGAAATCCTTTTTCTTTACTATTATAAAAATATGTTCTGGTTTTATTTAGGAAAAATCAAAGAAACTCAATTATAAAAACGTTCATTTCTCTTGGGTTGACATATTGTTTAATTTATTACAACTACGACCGCTTACCAAACTTTGCTGCCTCAAGTAAAATGACCTTTGACGTTCTAAGAGTTTATGGTCTATTGCAAAGGACGTACTAAAAAACATTCCAGTGAACGCGATACAACCACCGTCCAGAGGATTACAGTTAGCCAAGAGGTTTTTTTTCGATTTATTGTTAGTAGTTTATACATTGTTAATACACACATATATAGTGGCGATTCTCACACTGGAATCGAAATTCATTTGAATAAATTTGTGGAAAGTAGACGAGTACGAGTATGGTTGACATTTGTTGTGCCTCCAATAGTTGCTACGATACTAGTGCATACACATCTACATACTTTGCATATGCAGCGTGGTAAAAGTTCCAATGGTTAAAACAACTTACATATATGTAATAGGATTTTCCCCCCGTAAGATTGTTAACTAAAAAAGAAATCTACTTTGTTATTTTTATTTTTCTTTTTACTATAAAGTTTTTGTTTTCCTTGTAATGATTTAATGGTCAGTTATGTATTTAAAATTAGTTGTTTAATTACTTGGCTGAAATAAAATAAATTAATGAGTTTTAATACTTAATGGGGGTGCCAAACGGTAAATTCCATATGCCTTAATTTCGGTGTTTTCGGGATTGACAAATCCTGAATGCTGGGATTGTGTTTAAAAAAATCAAGTGATTTTCTTCCCTATTAATATTCGAGATACGCACGTGAGCAGAATTTTGCCTTATTCACGGGTGACTGTGGGTTGAAGTTGAATATGTAAATATGTATAAAATAAATATAAATCCGGGAATTCGGAAAAATCCTTAAAACCTGTAAAATCACATATTCCTCACAAACTACGGAATCGGGATTTTCACAATAGCAAATACCGTGATTTTTAAATGCCAATCCCGATTGGCATCCCTAATATTAAAAAAATTCACTAAAACTAAAAAAATCTTAAATATTAATATAAATGTGTTGGTGTTTAATTTTTATTTATAAAATAAAAATTAAAAACCAACACTTGGTTTGTTTTTATTTTGTTTGTTTAATTTTTATTTATAAAATAAAAATTAAAAACCAACACTTTGACAACACTCGCAGTACGGAGAAAATGTTTTTGCCTCTTCTTGTATTAACAAAGAAGAAGGGGAAAAAAAATTAAATTTGTATTTAATTTATACCGATGCACTATAGGTAATTTGACCCATTTTTGTAGCAAAAAGTAATTTTTCAAACATTCTAGAATGAATTTTTTTCGTTGGTATTCAATTAAGTACACATCAAAGCAATTAACGGCAAGTTTTGTTTTTGTAAAAAATTAATAACGACTGCTTAGCAAGTGCTCAAAATCATTGTTTGTGAGCAAAGTGTTGAAAGCAGTATATACAGTGCAATTTGGTCGAATTTTTAAATTTATTTAAATAGTTAAAAAGAAAACACAAATTTAAACTAAATATGGAAAACAAAAGTGATAGTAAGAGCATAATGGTTTAAGAGAAAGATTTTATTAAAAATAAAATTTTTTTGGCGAAAAAACTCATACTTCTGACATAACTTTTAATTCAAGTTTTTTTTTCTGAAAAATAAACTTTGGATAAGCTTTTTTTTTAAACAATCAGAAACATATCTCTCACTAATACACTTAAGGCAAGTGAGATTAAGATAATGGAGCGCATTGATGTATTGTTTGGTGAGTTGTCTAATTTGAAAACATCATTAACAGAGATAGAAAAACGAGTAACAATAGTTGAATTCTCTCAACGAGAAAGTGTTGATAAAGTAAACGAAGAATTATCTACAGTGAAAGCCGAATATGAAACACTATAAAATAATTTTCTGGCTTCTGATTTAATTATTACTGGTATTACCGAAATTGAAAATGAAAACATCCTCGACACTTTCTCAAAAATCTGTCATACTATAAAATTAAGACCACCACAAGTTAAAGAGTCGTTTAGGTTGAAATCTAGAAATAATAAATCTAGTTCAATTTTGGTTAAACTTAATTCACCGCATGACAGAAATCTACTATTTCGGTCCATTTCTGGGTTCTGTAAAACCAACAAAAGGTCATTACATAATGCGGATATTGGTCGCAAGTCTGACGCAAACATATATGTCCAAGAATGTCTTACGGATAGCAACAGAGAGTTAATGTTTTATTGTTCTCAGCTGAAACGTGATGGCAAACTTACATATTCCTTTTCAATTCGTGGTAAAGTTTTTGTTCGTGTGGCGAAAAATAATGAAGCAATTTATGTCACCGATACGGCGAGTGTTGATGCTTTGATTGCACCCTAAATGAAATAAACATGATAATATATGTTTGTCTTTATATCCATTTTATTTAATTTTATCTTTTACGCTTTTGTTGCATTTTTTAAATTAACATTAGATAGTTAATTTGGTTTTTATTATAAATATTTTTTTCTGCCATTTTTTTAACAATCGCGGTACTATTTAAACATGTCTTTATCTCTAATGATGACAGTTAATTCGAACAGTGCTACTCACAATTTAAGAACAATTCTGGGGATTTTTAGTAATACTCACAAAGGCTTTCAGATTTGCCATATGAATTTTAGAAGCCTTAATAGCTCGAAAATTGACTATTTGAAATACATTTTATCTAACTGCTGTATTGATGTACTATTTGTCACTGAAACATGGTTTAATCCTGATATTAGTGATGCTATGTATAATCTTTTAAATTTTAAACTTATACGTCATGACAGAAAGTCGGGATCAAGGGGTGGTGGCAACGCAATATATCACAAAAAAGGATTGAAAGCTAAGATTCTCCTAAAATCGGATGTCAAAAATGTTGTTGAGTATCTTGCAGTCGAATTTGAGGGGTCTAATAATACTAAATGTTGCGTGATGTGTGTTTACAATCCTCATAAACTGAATCCGCTTACTGATCTTTTTGAGAAGTTAAATAATTTTATTGTACACTATGAAAACATTATATTATGCGGTGATTTTAATATTGACTTATTATACTACAATGTCAGATCACAAAACCTTTTAGATGGTATAAGCTCTCGTGGACTAAATGTTATTAACTATTGGCATTCTCGCTTTGCGCCCAACGATAAACCAGCTTTGCTTGATCTGATGTGTTCCTCTGTCGTCTCAACTACCGTTCATTTTGATCAATTTTCTCTTGCCGGAATTTCTGACCATGATTTTCTGTTTTTTGCTTGTGACATAAATATGTTTTACGATTATGATTCTCATATTTTTATCCGCGATTTTAAAAATATTAATAATCCACAACTTAGTGAAGATGCTGCGAATACTCTGTGGAATAACTGCTGGTTTTTCGAAAATATTAATGACAAACTTAATTTCTTCGTTAGTAACGTATTGTTACTATATGAAAAACACGTTCCTTTGCGTAAAATTAAAATCAATAATCATAAACAGCCATGGTTTAATAATAAGGTTAAATCAGCTATCAAACGGCGTGACAGACTTTATGCGATGTGGAGATTAAGGCAAAACGACAACAACTGGGAAAATTATCGTGTGGCTAGAAACAAAGTACATGTTGTTACTTACAACATGAAAAATTATACTATCAGAGTAAACTGAATGCGAATATTCCAGCTAGTGAGCTATGGAAAAATCTTGACCAAATTGGTGTTAGAAAAAAGAATATTTGCCCTGAAAACATGAATGACTTTTTCCTGAAATCTACAGTTAGTAGTAATGCAAATTCATTTAATGAGAATACCAGTCTGCTGTATCAGGGTAATTTACTGTATTTTGAACCATTTACTGCCGAGGATGTTGGAAAAGCTATTACTTCGATGAAATCAAATGCTGTTGGATACGATGGTATAAATATTAATTTTATTATACTTATTTTACCCTTTGTGTTGCCTGCCTTAACCCATATCTTAAACCACATAATAACGACGTCACAATTTCCGGAATCTTGGAAGATTGCAAATATCATCCCAGTTGGTAAAAAGAATCAACCTACTTCACCTGAAGACTGTCGGCCAATCAGTATTTTATCAAGTATTTCCAAATCATGTGAGCGTTTAATTTCGAAACAAATTGTCAAACATCTGGCAAGCAATAACCTTCTTACTGAAAATCAATCTGGTTACAGAGCAGGGAGAAGATGCAGTACTGCCTTACTTAAAGTTCTAGAGCACATTCGTCCGTCTTTTGATCGAGGCCATCTCACTATCATGGTTCTTATAGACTTTTCTAAAGCATTTGATACCATTAATCATGATGTATTATTGATAAAACTGATTAAGTATTTCGGTTTCAGTAATTTTGCCTCTAATCTTATCAGATCGTATCTGTCAGGTCGGTCACAATGGGTTAGTTGTAGGGAGTCTTTCTCAACTATGAAACCTGTTTTTTCAGGAGTACCTCAAGGTTCAATTCTTGGTTCTATTCTGTTTAGTATTTTTATTAATGATATAGTACACTGCTGTAAAAGCTCTAATATTCACTTATATGCAGACGACGCCCAAATAAATCTTTCGCGCTCTCCTGGACTTATGGAAGATTTGGGTTGCCGACTTAATGAGGACTTGCACGAAATTTGCCGTTGGTCGTTGGAAAATAATCTGTTAATTAATGCTTCGAAAACGCAAGCCCTATTAACTGGCAGTTGCTCTTCTGAAATATTGCCAGATATCACCATGCAGAATGAAGTAGTTGAATATGTGAGAGTGGTAAAAATCTTAGATTTTTAATTAATTCTGAGCTTAATTGCAAAGATCATATTAATTATACATTTACTAAAATGTATTGTGCTCTACGGAAACTCTGGTATGCATCAGCGTTTGTTCCCAGTCACACTAAGCTCAAATTGGTGAAAACGTTACTTATACCAATATTTACTTATGGAGCAATTGTTTTTGGAAACCTCGATGCCACATCTAATACTAAATTACAAATGGTTATTAATAATTGTGCTAGATTTGTATTCAACAAGAGAAAATATGATAGAATATCTCAATACTCCCTTCAAATCTTGGGATTTAATCTAACTTCATATCTAAACATTCGAAATTTAATATTTTTACACAAAATTATATATACGAAGGAACCTGATTATTTGTACCGGAAAATTGATATGTCCAGATCAAGTCGAACAAGCAATATTATTACGCCTGCTTATAATTACTTATCATCCTCAAGATTGTTCTTTGTTCGTGCTGTGAAATTGTGGAACTCTTTACCTAATCAAATTAAATCCGAACCCCGTGTATTGTTTTTTTAAATGGCAATTATGAATTTGTTCAAAGATTAATCGTTTATGTTGTTCTGTTTTTTAGTTTTGTTGTTATTATTACTGTCTATTTTTAAGATTTTATGTATCTTATTTAAGCATTTAATCACTGTGACTTAAAATGTTTGAGGTGCTTTAAGGGACTCTAAGTCTTATTTGTACCAATGATTGAAATAAATAAATAAATAAATAAATAAAAAAAATAAATTAAATGAGGAATTTTGAGTTTAATTTGTCAATTTCATGTTGCGATTTTTTGCGTTTTTTGAGAAATATCATTTTTGATATCCTCCGCTTGCAAAATAGCGAACTTGCGGAAGTTTACTTGGATGAGCAAGAGAAAGAGGAGAAGGATACTACTGTTTAAAATTTTATTGTTGGTAAAGCTGAATGCGGCAGTGTTTTGAATGAGGAATCGGCTTATGGGAAGGATAAAGTGAGAATTTATTTTAAGAATATCTCAGTTAGATGGGAGAGTTCTCACAGGAAGCTAAACATATTCCAGATGCAAAGCGAACTCTGGCAAAACGCTGAATTTATTTCGGCAATTAAAACTAAGGGCTTCCAAAGAAAGAATATCCTGAGAAATCTGAACGAACAAAGAGGAGATTTTAAATAGCTTTATTAAAAAATAAAAATTAAATTAAAAATTAAATTAAATAACTTTAGATAATGAAATTAAAGCAAAATTTTAATTCCACTTGTTCAATTTTCTGCTATAATATGCCAAAGATTTAAAAAAAATATTCTTTTATTTTTTTTTTTAGATTTTGGACAAAAAATGTTTGCATTTTACACAGTTAACATTTTTACCCAAATCAGCAAATCTGAAGAAATTTTAAAATTTACGCCGCCATATTGGATCCGCCATTTTGAATTTGAAAAATTTTACCTCAGATTCGAAATCAGCAACCTTGAAAACCCCCGTATACTAATTTTCATGTGAATCAGAAGAAATTTAAAAAATTACGCCGCCATTATGAATTTGAAAAATTTTATCTCGGATTCGAAATCAGCTACTTTTAAAACCCCCCGTATACCGATTTTCATGTAAATCTGAAGAAATTTTAAAATTTATGCCGCCATATTGGATCCGCCATTTTGAATTTGAAAAATTTTACCTCAGATTCATAATCAGCAACCTTGAAACCCCCCGTATGCCAATTTTCATGTAAATCAGATGAAATTTTAAAATTTACGCCGCCATATTGAATCCGCCATTTTGAATTTGAAAATTTTTACCTCAGATTCGAAATCAGCACCCTTGAGAACCCGCGTATACCGATTTGTATGTAAATCAGAAGAAATTTTAAAATTTACGCCGCCATATTGAATTCGCCATTTTGAATTTGAAAATTTTTACCTCAGATTCGAAATTAGGAACCTTGAAAACCCCCGTATATAGATTTTCGTCCTTATTCAGTGATTCCTTATAGTTTTGGCCAGAAAATGGGGTCATTTTACCTATAGTGCGATGGTATGGAATACAAAAACAAAAAACTTTCATAATATTTCTATTGTTGGCTATCCCAGCAAAATATTGGTAATGACACCTCATTACTATCTGCATTACCAAAAATGATATATCATTACCTTTTGCATTATTTTATAATATAAAATAATGACTTCCTAATAACGGCTTATTGTATTCATTGTTTCTAAATATAAAATAATGACTTAGGCCTGGTATCTTATGTGATATTAAACAATAATCATTGTTTAGCACTTAATTACAGTAACTCATCAAATTTTAATCTCCGATTTTACTCTAAACATTGCTTAAATTTAATTACAGGAATTTCTGTGATTAAGACTTTAAATGTAGATTTTCCACCCTACAATTCATGTTAGTATTAACATTTTTTTCTAATGTTGGTAACTTTTGAAAAAGGTTTACGTAGACCAATTTATTTGTAAATAAACACCGTACAACATCTTTATTTTCCATCTAAATAATGAACATCTTTAGTAAAATAATGAACATCTTTAGTAACTTGCACATACATCTTCTCTAAAAATACCAATTGGAATTAAGAAAATATTTGGGGGAAATTTTAATAATATGACATAATATTGGATTCTGTACGAATTGTTTGTTAGAAGCGGTCATAATTTTGATCTTTATTTAGGACAAATAAACCATGATTCGTGAAAGGAAAATTTAACCAAAACATGTGTTTAAGGTGTCTCACAATAATTTTTTTAATTATGCCGTTTTTAATAACAAATAATTAAAATTTTCGAATTTTCTGTAAAAATATGAGCTATATAAGACATACTTCACGCGCTCCTGCAATATCTTAAATTGCAGTTAATGAGTATAGTTTTTTATTAAATTTTTTCTTATTTTGCTTATTTGTTGAACCAATTTTTACTATTTAATAAAATTTAACCATAAAATTTAATCTACCATATTCTATTAAAAATTGTTGAAATGTCGGACAGAGTCAGTTAACAGAGGTTAAGATTTATGCATACTGCTTAGATTCTATTGTAGTTGTTTAGACCAGTTAAATATTTCCTGCAGTACAATTTTTATGTACGCCGTATATTTTTTCCTCTGAGGAATATTTTTGTATTCATATTTTTTATTTTCCACAAAATTAGAAAATTTTAATTTTTTTAATTAACACAAAATTTCACAGACATTACTCTTCAGAAGATTTCTGCTTTTTACAGAAAATTGTTGGAAGATATCTTAAAAATATAATCAAGAAAATCAAGCGTTTAAGTTTCGCGGTTTGTAAAAATTTACTGCTCTGGGAGATGTCACTGTATGTGTATATTAAATTTGATCCATATATCATAGATGGGCACTTTGCAGTACCAGTAAAATTTCAGTAAAAAAAATTTTACTGATTACTGAAAAAAAAATCAGTAACCAGTAATGTTTACTGATTACTGAAAAAAAATTGCAATAACCAGTATTTTTACTGATTACAAAAAAAATTCAGTAATTAGTAAATTTGTGCCAATTTAGGCATTTTTTTTATTTTTTATTTTAAAGTTGTATTTTACTTAGGTAAAATACAACTTTAAAATTGTTTTTGGTTAGTTACACAATATTTAAATTTAAAAAAATATATCTTCTTAGATAAGTTCCAAAAAAAACTTATGTTACTTAACAAATTTTACTATTCAGAAGGAAATGCAACAAAAACTACTGAAAGTTAACAAAAACGAAAAATGTATTGTAACGTGTACACATTAGAGATGAGCGATCCGGTGATTTTTGAATAACGCTGCTACCAGTGATCGTGATTTTCAAATCACCGTTCTTTTAAAAAGTGACCGTGATCACGGGTTTGTAATAGAGATCGGCGATCCGGTGATTTTTCAGTAACATTGTTCTCAGTGAAATCGTGAAATGTTCAAATCGTTGTTCTTTTAAACTGTGATCGTGATCACGGTTTTTCTATGGAAAAGACTGCGATTTTCTGATAAATAAACGAAATAATATTTATGGCGAGTTTTTAAAATTTGCCGGAAAAACTTTTTCTCGAGTATAATTTATTTCTTTATTGAAATAAAACAAAATAAACCACATTTTAAAAGCAGTATTCCAGTTACAAACTGCGTTAAACTAAGTTTAAAGATATTCCACTTCCTAAATACTGGCCTTTAAAAGGAGAAAGTTGCGACCGGTAACAAAGACATGATAGAAGGAGACATTTTATTCAGAAGAGTGTGAAAGCAAGTCACTGTTATTGAAAAAAAAACATGTATTACTATGCACAATGAAGTTTTCAAGAAAGAATAATATAAAAATATTAAAAGAACGACATTCCGAGTAACTGCGACTTGAAATATTTGATCACTGCCGTTACCAGTGATTTATCAATAACTGTGATTAAATCACCGGTATGAAAATATCGCTCATCTCTAGTACACATGCTTTATACTAATATGTATCTGTGTACATACTTTAATGATAAAGTGGTCTGCATTATTAGCCGTTTTTTCTAATCACTTGGATTTAATAAATCCAAAAAGTATTTCTAAAAGTGCTCAACAGATGGGGTTAGATTCTTCCTATTTTAAAAAAATTTTCTGTCCGACACTTCTTTCACCCTAATTTTTAATACCGAATTCGATGATGAAGGATTCTACTTTAACTTTTAATTTATAATTATATTTTACATAAAACAGCGATAAAAAGTCTGCCTTTTCAGTTTTATCACTTCAATTTATATTTTTACACAATTGAAAAATTCCATTGCAATATTTAATATTCACTAATTGGATTTAATTAAATTACTTACTGTAGAGTGAAAAAATGCCATTTCTATTTGAGCTATTTGTCCACGTCCAAGATGAAAAATATGTATTTGGTGAGGTGTAGTTTTTTTTTCTAAACATATTTCATAAAAAAAATTTAAGAAAAACCTTTTATTTGTTAGTTTTTAAATATTTTTTTTTCTTTTAATTTTCATTCGTATTTTTTTCTGACATTAAATTAATAGGCTGTTTCATATATTTGTGCTTTTATTGTGGATTTATTAAATCCAGCTTTTTTTTTTGGATTTAATAAATCCATTTTTTGTATGAAAAATTCTAAATCCAGGTAATTAAAAAACACACTAATTGTCTCTTAACATCTCTTCTTTTGTTTATCATGTCTATTGTTGAATTTGTTTTGTTTAATTGTTATTGCTATAAATACTATTTATTTATTAATTAGTTATTCTCTATGTTCTCATATTTTTTTTTTATTTTACTGATTACTGCATTTTTCAGTAATCAGTAAAAATTTACTGGTTACTGCAATTTTTTTTTCAGTAATCAGTAAACGTCACTGGTTACTGCAATTTTTTTTCAATAATCAGTAAACGTTACTGCACTGAAAATATTATTACAGTAACTGACTGTAGTTTATTTAAAAATTTATCCGTACATTTGTTTTTAAATGATTATTCAGTTAAAATACAAAGAAATATATTTTTTAACTGTTTTTGTCGTTTATTTAAAAAATAAATTACATACAAATACGGATTTTCTGTTACAGTTAATATTTTCATTTAAAATGTTTTGTTAAAAAAAGAATTCCTTTTCGATTTCTAGGTCAGTTAAAAAAATGAAATAAACTAAATATCGTTTATTCTTACGGATTTTGTAGTTAATTTTTTGAAATTTAAAAAAACGAAATAAATGAAAAATCATTATTTTTTAAGGATTTTGTAGTTTATTTATTAACATTTAAAAATAAATGAAAAGTTCTTTTACATTTTCAGTTAATTTAAACTACAAACTATTTTGAGTGTGGTTACTGAAATTTTTTTCCAGTAATCAGTACCGTTTACTGATTACTGGCAGCCGTAATGCAGTAAAAATATACTGCAGTATGCCCATGTATGCCATATATATTTACCTAAACGAATAACAAATAATATAGAGGCATAGTTATTTTACTTTTCCTTTTAACCTAGTTTTCTAATAAATTCTGTCTTTAAAATTTGTATTGAATGTATCCAAAACATCAAAACTTATCTTGTCCTTCATAAATATTTCTTAATAACACCTTCCTGGACTAAAAACAAATTTATAATTGTACACACTTACCCAATGAAAAAAATTAAGATATGCATGTGCATGCAAAAAGACACTTCCAATTTGAGGCATTTAGCGATTGATGATTTTTAAGACAATAATTTGGTCATCTATTTTATAATTTTATGAAAAATTTTATAAAAAACTCTTATTTAGCGAGTTTCCACACTTTTTTTTTATTTTCTTTTATTTTTTATTCGTATTGTCAAATGAAAATATCTAAAATTAACAAATCATTGATTAAATTTTTGTAAGTTAACCGATATTATTTTAAGTAAGTTTAAGGACTAATCAGTGATTTCTAAATCAATGATTAAAGTAAACTAAGCATTGGAGATAAGATACCAGCCCTTTCTCGTATTAGTTTAAATAAGTACTTTTTACACAGTTAAATTTTTTTATTATATCTAAATATATTTTATGATTAAATTTTTATGACGAGTCTTAAAATTACAAACTAGAGAAAACTTGAATTTTTCTGATTGTATTTCCTTAGGCTAATAGTATTTGCCTAACTCCTTATTTTTAAGAATCAAGTAAGCAATCGGATAACCACTTATAATTAAACTTTTTGTAAGCATGTGAGTAACCACTTATTATTCAAAATCTCATAACTACTTATTTCTCATTTTTTCGTAAGCGAGCGGGTAAGCGCGACTACATATAAAAACGACCACGCCAAATAAAAATAATGAGTTTAGACGCCAAAAAATAAGTTGTACGGAGCTATGAATTTCTATTATATAACCACTTATTTGGTAATGAAAGATTTTGCTGGGATGCTTTGCAGAAGACTTCGAAAACATATTTTATTGTTTGCTCCATTCCCACCATTCGCTTGGCAACAAATGTGCCTGTCAGCACCGAATTTGTTTTCTGAGTGGGGTCAAAAGCAATAAAGTCTATTTTTGAAATCGTTATTTTTTAGTGAATTGCACTTCAGTTGACTAAAACTCTATTGATATTGAGTAAGCAACAAGCATGTGTATTAGGGCGGGTCGATTTGTAGGGAGGCAAAAAAATCGCTCAAGTGACAAGGAAAATCGTATTCTAGGGTTCAAAATAAGAAACTTTGCCCGAGGAACCATACCTCTAAAACGAATTCTGAATCCCCGACTTTTGACCCGTATGCCATCCATGCCAGTGGCACACCCCCTGGAACCCCCCTGGGGGGTTTCCCATACAAACATTTCAAAAAATCACAATTTTTGTCACTTTACATGACAAAATGTTTGCATGGAGAACCCCCAGGCGGGTTCCAGGGGGTGTGCCACTGGCATGGGTTGGTCGGCCCTCCAAAGTTAGTGGGAGCCGGTCATACATACTCGATTGGGGCACTCTAATTAGGTCAAAGTGGGATTTTTCAAAATTTGGGACATCAAAAGTCGGGTATTCCCAATTTGTTTTAGAGGTAAGGTTCCTCGGGCATAGTTTCTTATTTTGATCCCTAGAATGCGATTTTCTTTGTCACTTGGACGATTTTTAAATCGACCAGCCCTAATGTGTATTATATATTTGAATGTTTCTATCTGAATTTTGTCAACTAAGATTTGTCACAGACTTCTTTCTAAGGCATACAAAATATCAACTTTTTTTGATTTAGTGAATTTTTTCTTAAAATTCGTTTCACTAATTAAATAACATGTTATGTTTCCTAAAGGCACAAATCAAAATTTTGCCAAAAAAGAGAAATTTTAATTTTAAATACACATATGGGGAATATTATTGCATTTATAGAAACGTGTGATATGTCAAATTAAAGGAAATAGTTTGTTTTATTTGAATGTTGCATAAAATATCGTTTTGTTTTTCAATTTAGCATTTTGTTGCAAAAAGTTTACCAATTAGTTTATTTTTCCAACAAAAACTGTTTTGCAAATATTTCTTAAGCTATAGCTAACTTTGGAATTCTAAGACCATATTCGTGATCTGCCTCCAAAGTCTATTAGAAATTATGTGTCAAAGTCTATTAGAAATTATGTGGTATTTTTTCTGCTTTAATGAAATCCTTGGAAGTTAGTTGCACGTAAAATATTGGCCATATTTGCGCGAAAAGCCTTTTTAAGTACACTCAGATAAAAAAAGTCTGTAAAAAAATTTGTAAACAGTTTCCAATCGCACTTTACTATTTTTATACTGATTTTTAGTACAAATTTTTTTAGTAAACATTTTTGCTATTCTCTTATTACAAATTACTATTTTCATCAAAGGAATTAAATATGCTAAAAATCCCAAACGTATTTAACAAATTGTGAAAAATAATCCGCTGCAGGCATGTCCCTATCCGGATTTCATTCTTGCCTAAGGAAATCGTCAGGGGACGACGTTTTTAGAATTTCTGGAAATATTTGTTAAGTTAAATTACAATTTGCTTTGTCATCTTCCAATGTACTACTTTGTTGTTTTGACAGATCTAGCAATGTAGTGACATCCATTCATGTAGAAACAACAATAGAGAACAATGTTTTCTAAAGTGTCAGTAACATTTAAATTTGCACAAGCACTTGCATATTAGTTTTCCTATTTTATCCTATCGGGATATACATTAATTGCATCAAAGGAATTAAATATGCTAAAAATCCCAAACGTATTTAACAAATTGTGAAAAATAATCCGCTGCAGGCATGTTATGTTAAATTTCGCTGCTGATTTCAGCAAAACATTTTACTAATTTTTCAAAACCGAGTGCAGAAAAATATACTAATTTAACAAAATTTTATTAAAGGAAAACAAAGAGAATTCGTTGATTTTTTACAATTCTTGTTTAGTTTATATTTGTTACTATTGATATATTCTTAGTTTGGAAGTAACACTCAGAAAATTTTATTGTATCTCCATTGCAAAAAAGAACCGTTTGCAATTTGACTCCAAATTTCAAGTACCAAGAAATAATTGTACATTTTTTACAATCGAAATAAAAAAATAAATTTTTTTGCAAAATTAGTAAGAGTTACACTTACAAAATAAATACTGTAAATTTTTGTTAGTTGTTTTTGAAGTACAAAAATAATTTTAAAATGTTTTCACAAGTTATTTAAAAATTTAACTAAATAAAAATGCGGATATTTCGTAACAGGCGAATTTTTTCGTAAATTTTTTTGTTTTAAAATAAAAATAAAAAATTGAACCATTTGTAGTAAAAGTTGTTTGAAATAAAAAAAACAATACAGTTATTTGAATTGTTTTTATTTAAATTTTTTAGTAAAATCAAATATAAATTTAGTACTTCGCACTATTTTGTTTGTTATTATAGTAAAATCAATTAATTTTAAGTTGATTTTACAGTTTCTGATAGTCAGTTGTTGACAGTCAAAAACAAATAAAAAAAATTGTTCAATTAAATGAATATATGAGTAGGCCTGTTTTTAACTGAAATTATATTCGCTTTAAACTGTACTTTTAGTTAATTTCATGAGTGCGTTTTTAACTAAAATTTTATTCGTTTTAAACTGTATTTTTAATTAATCTGTGTGTACTAAAAATGTTAAAGGCAAACGGTTTGAAATTATTTATCATATTTGAAAAAATTATAACAATTGTGGCAAGCGAAGTCGTAGGAAGTCAAGATGTACTACATAAAAAAATTGTGTATGATAAAATGAAGATTATTAATATGCATTAGGGTTATGACTTTTTGATTTTTCGCTGCTGTCAAAAAAGTTCCCGCACCAAAAGGGTTGAAATTTGATCTTAATTTTTTTAGGTTAATTCAAATATTTCTCCGAAGTTTTAAACAAATGAGACTCAAACGATGTGTATTAAAAGCTATTTACGGTAAAAATTACGAAACCTTTTCGGAGGGAGATTTTTTGGCGTTTGCAATAATTCTTTTAATAATTCGTTATGTAAATTAAACAAAATTCACGACCAAAAAATTAGTTTTAGAAATTGCATTTGGTGCGGAAGGTTTTTTTTTGCCAAAATGACCCGCAAACACAATTGTTATTATTAATGAATCATAACCCTAATGTGCATATTAGTCAATGGATTACACTGTTCAACACTATTTGGAGGAGGGGGAATAATTCAAATGCCAATGTCCTCGGTTAGTATAGCAAAACCCCCAAAGCGTTTGGATCTAGCAGATAAAACTTCTATGTTATCGCTAAATAAATCTTAAACTAAAATTTAATAGTATATAACATAAGATAAGGAAACGTTGTAAATGTGATTTTAAAAAACATCTTGTGTTTGGGCGCCTATAACACAATTTTACAATTTTATACACAAAAAAAAGTTTGCCTGTGTAATTTACCGAAAATGGCAGTGAAAACAAATAAATATGCAGTTAAAAGGGCGACAAAGCCAATTACATTTAAAAAAAAAAACTAAAAATTCCGTTATATTTAACTGTTGCAAAATTATTAACAAATGCTTTAAAATTAACTAAAAATGTCGTAAAAATAGATAACAAATTTGAAAAAATTTTAAAACAACTCACAAAATTGGTAAACACTACTGTTTTTACAGTTATTTATTTTTTATATTATAAAAATATATTGTATTGTAATAAAAAATTTTTAACAAATTATTCGTTATTCGTTGAAACACTGATTTAAACAAAGATTTTAGTTATCTTCATTTAACACTTCACTAAAAATCCTCAGTACTTTAACTAATTTTGAGTGTTAATTTTCAAAATTATATATAACCAATTTTGAAGAACCCATTCGTTAAATTTTATACAATTTATTTTTAAAATATAATATTTTAATGTTTATGTTGTTACCTGGTAGATAGCGCCACCAGCGTATCCGAAGTTTTAAAGATAGCGCTTTTTCTTTCCCTCCCGATTTTTTAAAATCGCCGATATCTCGAAAACTAAGAGATATGGAGCAAAATTGAAGAAAAGTTTCGACTACCCCTAACCGTATAATACCCCAGCGAAAGGGGATATCTCTATCGAAAAATGGACCTTGGCGGGACCGTGTACCCTCGAAAATTTTTAATAAAAATTTTCCACTTCATAAAATGGCCCATATCGCGAAAACTAAGCAATATAGAGCAAAACGGACAAAATGTTTGCTCCATTGGAGTGCCATTATATGCCCTCACATGATATGGACTAGGCCCGGGGAGGGTAACGAGACTCTAAATATGGATAAATTCTACGACTCAGTATAAGTACAGACAAAACTGTAGTTTTAAAATTTTTTTACTTTAATTTAGATTTTTTAAATTTAACAAAACAACCCAGTGCACTGTGGGCCAGGATCGCCGTTTTTTGGCCAAAAGTACAATTCAGGTAAAGGGAAAATATGTTTATAAATTCAAAATTTAGGATTGTTGAGTATGTTGTGAGTGAAATAGTATATCCTTGTGCTTACTCGTTGTTAGTTGGCGAGAGTTCAAAGTCGAAGTTATTTAATTTTGTGACATTTTTTATTTTATAATGATAAAATAAAAAAGTCATAAATAAACAATAATTTGTTCCAAAAACAATCTCAAATTATAAAACTGAAACTAGTTATCTAAAAAATAAAAACCTGTTAAGTATTTACGAAAAAAGTAACAAAATTATTAATTTTACCTCAAAAATATGGGTTTTTTTGAAAATCCTAAATTTTCAAAAAAAATCTCCAAAATGTTCCAAGAGATATTTGAAAAACTTGAATGCCAATATGTTCCCTAAGATGTCTTCTACCTAGGTTTTTGCGACCGTTGATAAACTTTCGAGATTTTGCCCTTTAACTGAAAAACTACCTTCAGATTTCGCTGATTTCCAGCATTCCAGAGTTTTAGTAAAAACTAAGAAAATAGCGCTAAAAATTACCTCTGGTTTTCTGACACATACTAACCCCCTAAAGTCCTGGTTTGTGGGACATTGGAGTGCCAATTCTGAATAAGTACGAAATTAACCCTTAAACACATTTTAAGTTTTGACTTATTTTTGGCATTGAAGTTAAATTTTCAACTTTGATGTCTTCAGAAACTTATAGTAGAATTTCATGACAAATATTTTTGTGGAACATTTTAACCCTCTAACTCTTGGACTTATGGGTCTTTTTGACTCTTTTAAAAAAGGGGCAAAAAAGACCCTTTAATTCCAGAGTTAGAGGGTTAAAATGTTCCACAAAAATGTCCCTCGTAGTGTTCTACATAAGTTCGCTGAACATATTCTATACCTAAAATGGAAGATTCACATTGTTGCCTATGCCGATTCACAATAAACATTTTCAAAAGAGGGGAAATTTTAACCCCCCAAAAACATAGGGCCAAACGAAAACTTTTAAAACACCGATACTATATTTATATTTTTCTTTGGTCCCTCTGCGTCAATCAGTTGTGATCAGAACCTTTTTTTTGTAAAGTGTAATTTATTCTCCAACACATAACAATTTTAAATTTATGGCCGCCATATTGGATCCGCCATATTGAATTTTTTAAATTTGATTTAAGATTCATAATCTGCTACCCAAAAACTTCCCATTGTGAAAATTTTAAGTAAATCAGATGACATAAGGAATTTAAGGGTACAATTGTTTTTCGCCATATTGGATCCGACATTTTGAATTTCAAAATTTTGAATTTCAGATTTTTAATCAGCGGATCCTAGACTTATATAATTGAGTATTTTAAGCCCCATATATTAAAAACTAAAAATTAATGGCCGCCATCTTCGATCCGCCATTTTGAATTTTATATTTTTTATTTCAGATTTGTGATCTGCAACAACCAGACCCCCCTTTATGATATCTTCTAGTTTTATATACTCAATATTCTAGTTTTGGCCAAAATTCAATGATGCTGGCCCACTGTGAAGTGTACCCAGGAAAATTTTCTGTTCCAAAGAATCGGTTATAGAATAGCTACTTTTCATTCACAACCTCTTCTACCGTCGATTCTAACACCGATTCTTTTTGTTTGAAATTGACCCAAAAGCAAGCCCTTCTACAGCCCCAAAGTGGAACCGGTTGCTCTAGAATCAGTTCTGGAACTGGTTCTACGTCACCCACACCTTCCATATAGGATCCCAGGAACTGGTTCCGGAACCAGTTCTATGGAATCGGTTGCAGTGGAACCAGTTGTAGAATGGGTGTGGTTGGCTACCGACTGTAAAAAATTTTCCTTGGTAGAAACGGTAATGACATATAATTATTTTTTGGACTACAAGTAGGGAATGCATCCCGGGATTTCCCGCCCCGGGATTCCCGGGAAATTAAGCATTTTTCCGTTCCCGCATTCCCGGGATAAAGTCAATTATTTAAAATTTTCTTTTGCAAAATTTTCCAACCTTTTAAAAATAGTAAAAATTTTACATTAGGTTTGTTCGCTCACTTACTACAATTTGCTACCTTTACCACAACTGGAAAAATTCACAAAGTAACCAAAACAGCGATTGAGTAAAAGTAGTAAGATTTTCGAGTAAAACATTTTAAGTTTCTTTTAGTGCCTCTTAAAACCACTCAAATGGCGTTTGTATAAAAAATTTTGAATCGCATTTATTTGGTACAGAATTAAAGAAAATTTGTCCATTAATTTTTAAAAATTTGCAAGTAAGTTAAAATTCGTTCCCATAATTTTAAATTTTTTTCCAATTTTCTAAAATTATTTTCTGTTTTATTTTTTTATTTATTTTTTTTTTCTGACATTTTATTTATAAAAATTTTAAAATTATTATAAAATATTTTCTAATTTATTTCCCTTGCGGGATCCCGGGAATTCAAGATAAATTTCCCGCTTTCCCGGGAAATCAAAAAGTGCTAGATTTTGCATTCCCTAACTACCAGTAACACAGTACAACAGCCAATCTGGGGGGTGAGAAATTCCAAGTCAGGGTGATGGTACTAGGTCAGTATAGTAAAACCCTCAAAGGGTTTGGCGTTCGTATGTGTCCTTTTTTTTATGACCTTTTAAATTTTTTCCTTATCTTGATGTTTTTTCGCTTAGTTGTAACATTTTGGCAAAAACGTAGTTTAACATAACTCGAGAACCACTTGTCCGATTTTGATGAAACAAATTTAGAAAAATTTAGAATTACAATTTCTTTAATCCGTTCATATAACGTTTTTCTTTATAATCAACAGTTTTGCCGGTAAAAATAAATTTGTGGAGAAAAAAAAAATATTTTTTTGCCTAAAAATTAAAATTTTTTTTTTTTAATTCATAAAAAATCCAAAACGGAAAAAAGGATCAAGTGTTCATGTAAAGTCACATAACCTATAAACAAAATTTAACGCGTTCTGCTTTTATTTATAATTAAGTGAAGGTATCCCATTTTCACAAGAATATTGATATTTGTTTTTATTCAAAAAAGTGTCATTTATCGCCTTTTTCATAAATTTTCCCCAACAATTCCAGACTTCTGGCCATAAACTAATAAAAAAATTAAGTAAACATTTTTATAATTTTTTATTTTTATTTTATTTATTTATTTTTATTTATTTTAATAAATATTGCCTAGACTTTTTCGATGGTGGTTGTTCGGGACTAGTGGCATCGTATTCATCGCTATCATCAGTTTCTGAACCACACATAATGTCAATGTGTGACTCCACTGTTGGCCCTTCTGCATCTCCTGAAAATTCTTTATCATCAAGATCATCCTTGTCTTGCCACACTAACTTACTCCACCAGCAAATTTCCGCAATTATTGCACTCGGCGACTTTTTGCCTCTATATCTGTAAGTTTTTGTTTTATTAAAATGAGTTTGAAAAAATAAAAAATCAGTATTACCTCATTTCAAATGGCATAGCAACTTGATGATAGCGTTCACCTTGTTCATCAGATTCGGTAGCCAATTGTTTCCTGAAGTAGTCCAGATGATGATGTAAATAATGGATTTTCAAGGACATGTGGACACGAATTTCCGAGAATGCTCTTAACAGCCTTGCGACAGAAACATCGTAGTTGTTAGAACGATGCTTTCCCAACAAGCCTTCTATTACTTCTTTGATTGCCTGCCATGCATTCAATTCAGCGTCAATCAAAATATTGTTGAATGCGTCACTTTTAATCAGCTTTCGTATATCTGGACCATTTAGTACGCCAGATTGGAAAAAATTAATTTGTTAAGATGGAAAATCATGGGAAATGAATGTGATATTATAACTTACCTTCTTTAATTTTACTTTCGCTGAGTCTCGGGTAAATTAGTTTCAAACACAAGAAAACTTCATCTCTTTTGGCGACAGTTTTGATAAAATTCTTAACAATTCCAAGTTTAATATGCAGTGGAGGCAGCAATATCTTCTCCTTCGGCACTAGAGGCTCACGATTAATATTGGCCGTTTGTAACCTGCTGTGCTCTCTGAGTTTCCATCCGTTGCATGCATATTGGTCACCGGAAAATCGTGTGTCCCAATCGCACAAAAAGCACATATATTTTATATAGCCGCTTTGAAGACCGCAAAGCATTGCTACAACTTTTAAATCGCAGCATATGAGCCACATATGTTTGGCGTAGTTAACCATTTTTAAAATATTTTCCAGTGCATCATATGTTTCTTTCGTTTCTGTACTGTAGGCGATTGGAACTGAAGGTTTTTTATTGGTCTTATGCAGTAAAACCGCCTTCAAGCTGAGTTTTGAACTGTCAATAAATAATCTCCAGTCATCTGCTTCATATTTTATTTCCATTGCGTCCATCAATTTTCCTACATCCGGGCAATATGCAGAAGTTTTTTCATCATTCACAAGGAATAAACTTTGGAGTGTTGCCTGACGACTTCGATAAGCTGTGACTTTCACACCGGGTGCCAACAAATTGTTTGATTTCAAAATGGAAGCCAGCTCTTCCGATTTATGCTGTGTTAATTCCAACTTGGCAACAATTGAATCAAGCTTATTTTGATTTATTAAAATTGGCTCATTGGATACTGATGGCTCATATGGGGAATCATCACGTGCATGATATGTCGGAGCAGTCGTAGAAGAGAAAATATCTGGGCTAGAAGCTTTTGGCACAGGAATGTGGTCCGAATGAGGCAATGGTGTTGCGGCACTTGCAACACCAATGTAATTATACGATTTTCTTATCCTTTTTGCGGCTCCTTTATTCGCACATGCATAGCAATTAAATGGATTGTGACCTTCGCCAGGATTAGTCCAAGTCATTGGGATACCGAATGGCATACTTTCACGTCTTCTATTTTTCCAATCCATTAGACGGTTGTAGCAGCTTTTACACACTATATTTGGTACCCAATTTTCGTTCACTATAACATTTTGGTTGAAGTACATCTCGTATGTTTGAACAAAATCAGTACTGAAATTTCCCCTTTTTT
The DNA here is from genome assembly GCA_949987735.1 of Leucophora obtusa. NCBI lineage: Eukaryota > Metazoa > Arthropoda > Insecta > Diptera > Anthomyiidae > Leucophora > Leucophora obtusa. The sequence goes on along the minus strand of OX465295.1, from coordinate 226,196,374 downwards.
TATGTGTTGAGACATATTGACCACAGCAGTAGCAAAAGCTATTTATATCTGGCTTGCACAGTTCCATATTCTGTTCTCTTTTGTTCACTTTTAAAAAACTGGAGAAAAATCACTTTTACTGTTCGCGTTCGTCGGCACTTGTTGAATGACAAAAATCACAGAACCAGTGTGAGAAAGAGAAGAAGTATAATGACAATGCATGTTTTATGTGAACATTACAGAACCAGTGTTGCTACATCAATATTTCTCTTTTAGTACAGTAGAAAAATATGAGAGAGTTCGGCTTGTGAGTGTCAATGTTTTCTCCAAATAATGTTGTGCATATCTGGAGCAAATTTTTGAAATTCATACATTTACCTAATTGTGAATAAATGAGAAACGCGTGCATCGATTTTCATGATCTATGCCTTTTTTTGCTCATGAGTTATGTGACTTTACGCGAAAGTAATTAGTTTTGGCACTTTTTTCCATTTTGGATTTTTTATGAATTTAAAAAAAAAAAATATTTAAATTTTTAGGCAAAAAATACTTTTTTCCCTTCATACATTCATTTTTAACTTCGAAAGTGTTGCACATATAGGAAAACGGTATAGAAACAGATTAGAGAAATTGTAATTCTAAATTTTTCTAAATTTGTTTCATCAAAATCGGACAAGTGGTTCTCGAGTTATGTTAAACTACGTTTTTGCAAAAATGTTACAACTAAGCGAAAAAATATCAAGATAGGGAAAAAATTTAAAAGGTCATAAAAAAAAATGACACATACGAACGCCAAACCCTTTGAGGGTTTTACTATACTGACCTAGTACCATCACCCTGACTTGGAATTTCTCACCCCCCAGACAATAATCTCAAAAATGTTCCATAGTGTAATGAGACCGACCTACTTTCTGCATTATTTTAAAAGATAGTAATGAGTTACTAATAAATACTCGAGTAAAAAAGAGTATATATAACATATATTTTTTAATATTAAAATATATGATAATATAGAATATTGTATGCGACCTTATATGTTTTTATATGGTGATATATTATAAATTTTTTTAGAAATTTTCTCATATGTAATCATATTTAAATCATATATCAGTATTTGCTTTATTGCAAATTGTATATATAGGAATATATTATTGATAAAACCGTTGAAAATTTTATATATAAATAGATACGAAAAATATTTTTAATTTTATTTTTTATATAACAATATCGTCGGCTTACCTGCAAGTAGTGTTATGTGTTCTTAAACAGGTTTTCAGGAGGGCGAAAAAACTGGTTTATATTATCCTTTTAATATATTTCATTGACATCATATGCCTTAATAATGATTGTAATAAATAAGGTCGTGAATCATTAGGGCAATGATGTCAATAAAATATCTTAAAAGGATAACATAAATCGGTTTTTTCGCTCTCCTGAAAACCTGTTAAAACCAAAAACATAGCACATTGCAGGCAAGCCGACGATATATTAGTTAATATCAGACCAATGTTCGAGATTAACTAATATATTCGAGATTAATGTAATATTTGATCAAAAACAATTTTTTATATGCTTTACTCAATTTTTTCATTAAATTAATATTTTCTGAGCTTTTTTACTTCTAAAAGTTTTTTTTTTAATTTAAAAAATCCAATTCAAAAAAATTAACATTTAAAATCATGGCCCGACTCGTAATGGGTTAATAAGTCTAGGCATGTTGCATATCATTGGAAAGGTATTTCAAGTACCTCCCCAACGATATATATATTTTGTTCTGGTCCGATAAGTTTTGAGTGGTATTTCTCCACTCAAAGTCCAAAGAAAATTCCCATATTTGATAAAAAATTATCTAGTATTTAAAGAATAACAGATTTATACATTAACGTCTTTAATAGTTGCTCATTATCAACAGTAGCCCTCGGCTGACAGTCAGGCATGTGATGAATATCGAAAACGATCTGATTTTCAATTGTATATATTTTAGGATCTGTACAATACCAATTTATATTTTATTTCCTAATTTAGATGTCCGGCGTAAAAAAAAAACTATAAATAATAATTTGAAGCCAATTTGATTTTCGCGAAACAAATTATTCTAGATTGAAAAACTGTTCGTTTTCGATTTTCATCACACCCCTGAGTGTGTAGGGCCCGAAATCCTGCTGCCCTCCAATTCAAAGTTTTTTTTTATCATTTAAATTTAATCATATCGTATTGGATTAACTTACATCCAATTTGATCGGGACAAAATGCGGATATAAGTTTATCATTTGATATAACTTTGTATCCTTGTAAATACAATTATATCCAATATGATACAATTTAATATAACCATTTTTCGAATGAAATTATATCCAGTTACATATTGCAAATATATCCATTCACATATAATTTTATATACACTTTTTTACTCGGGTACTTACTTTTTTCATTATTTCAAAATAAGAAATAGTATATTACCAATAATGAGTTATTTTTATCATTACCCATGTGAAAATCGAAATATATGAACATACATGATCATACATTGACTTTTATATGATCATGCATGGACATACGTGATCATATATGACTATGCATAGTTCAATGTATGACCTTACATGATCTCATATATTTCCATACACCTTTGGATCCGAAATTTGAGGGTATATGGATGTATATGGCGATATATGATCATATATGAATATATATGACCCATATGTGATCATATAATGTCATATATGAACATGTATTGTCATATACCCTCAAATTTCGGATCCAAATATATATGGAAATATATGAGATCATGTATGGTCATACATTGAACTATGCATAGTCATATATGATCACGTATGTCCATGCATGATCATATACAAGTCAATGTATGATCATGTATGTTCATATATATTTCAATTTTCACATGGGTACCCAGGTGAAAATGTTCATATATGTTCATATATTATCATATATGATTTCATGTATGAGCATATATGGTTTAATGTATGATCATATATGAACATATATGTTATGTATGGAAGCATATATGGGTAAATGCATTCAAATGTATGAATCCATATATGATTATATATTGAATTTATTGGTCCATATATTGGTTCATATATTCCATATATCTTCATATATGAATTCATATATTATTCCATATATGGGTAATGTTTTAAGTTTTTTTTTATCAGGGGGGTAATTACGTGAGCGGATTCAAAAAATATTGAAATGCAATACATTTGATTATTTCTTAAATACAATTGGCAATTTCTAAAATACAATTGCCAATTTCTGAAATACAATTGTTTATTTGTAAAATACATTTAATAATTTCTGAAATGCAATTGCGAATTTTCAGTTTCTGAAATACAATTCATAATTTCTGAAATACAATTGGTAGTTTCTGATATACAATTGATAAATATGAAAATCAATTGATAATTTCTGAAAAGCAATTATAAAACTGGAAATAAATTCATTATTTCTGAAATACAATTGGTAAATCTGAAAAACAATTCATAACTTCTACAATACAATTGATGAAACTGAAATTCAATTGATTATTTCTGAAATACAATTGATAAATCTGAAAAACAATTGATAACTTCTGAAATAAAATGGTAAATTTTGAAAATGTTGCAGTAAGATAAAAACAGTAAACTAAAAATGGCTAAAACAAACTGTTGTATCTAAAAAAAATTTTTGTTAAATTTTGTTCAATGCAAATAGCAGTTTATAAAATCAACAGAAATATTTGCTAAAAATATTAAACTGTTGATTTCAGAAGGCTTGATTTGTATTTCCATTAAAAACTAAAAACGAAAAAGGAACTTTGAAAATTTTAAATTTTATGTGATGTTTTTTGTCTACTACTACAATTTAATTTTATTTTCTAATCACTGAAATTTAGCTCAATTATAACTCAAATTTTGTAAATATATTAAACAGTTTTATTTTTGCTGTTCCTATCTTATTTATATTTAGCAAAAATACTCTGCTAATTCAGCAGTTTTTTATTTTGAACTTATTTTTAGTAGCTTTCACTAAAATTTTTACACACTTTTTTCTTTTAGTGTATAAACAGTCATTAAATAATCAAAAAACAGTCATAAAATAATTTCTAAACGTGAAGTAAAATGTTTATATTCATTAAAAATTTCATAATTTCTCAATTTCATTCAAATGTACAAATTCATCAGTAAGAATTATAATATTTACATTTAATTTGAATAAAAAAAGCTATATTTTTATTAAAAAAAAAAAAAATTTTATATGAACATTCATATATCTCCATATATGGCCATACACCCTCAAATTTCGGATCCGAAACCATATATGAACCCATATATGTTGCCATATATGACCATATATGAACATTTTCACCTGGGTATTTAAAAAATAAAGTAATGTTCTGGATTTTTTTTGTAAATTTTTTTTGAAATCAATTTTTTGAAATCAATATTTTTTCAACACTGGTAATAAAATGTGTAACCACATATTTTTTGATTTTTTTGTATGTTAGCGAGTAAGCTGACTTGTCGTAGCAGGTCGATTATGTTTTTATCTATCAAATATTACATGTCGATATAGCTCAGATGGTACAGCTATATACTGGCAGTCTGGAGTCCCAGGTTCGATTCCCACACGAGAAAATTTTATTTAAAAAAATTTTTACATTAAAAAAATATTTTTTTATAAAACTTATTTTTTCGAAAATCTATTTTAAGGATCATCATGTGCTGGTAAGCACTAGGTAACGAGATATTTTTTTGATTTTTCGTATGCTGGTGTGTAACTCATTGTTTGTCGCGACATCGCCATACAAAGATAATAACAAAAGTAACTAGTTACCATTACCACATATCTGGTAATGATTTTCTACATTGGGAAGTGTTAAAATCAACAAATTTTATTTTAACCCAAAAAACAGGAATAAATTTTGTTAAAATAACGAATTTTTCTGTCCAGCAAACAGACGTATTATTTGGAGTGTACTAGCCTTACTAGTATTTAGCAAAAACATCTATAAATTTCAGCACTTTTTTCGCAAAAAATAAACCTTTAATTATAGAAAGCTGCTAAAAATTAGCTAAAAATAACTAAGTCTTAATAGCTTTTTTAACTATTTTTAAAGATTAATTTCTATGAGTGTAATTCTAGTTAATTATTTATTAAATTTTCGTTCAAGTATACGGGTTCGGGTTTCATGGAATTGATTCTAGTGGAACATGTAGAATTGATGTGGTTGGGAACAATTTGTAAAATAAATATTCTTGGGTCATGCTGTCTCGAAGGATATTGAAATATTGTATAACTTAAAGTTTTAAGGGATTAAAAAAATTTATGAAAATTTAATTTAATTTTATTGGTTTCCAAAACAACAAGATTTACAATCTTATGATTATAGCAAGGTTGGTTACCGAAACGAATAACGGTAAGGGTAACGGTATTGAATTTCATTTGTTTCGGTAACGGTATTTAAAACTGTTTCGGTAACGGTATACCGTTATCGTAACAGCAATACCGCTACGTACCGGTATTATAAATTATGTTAAAAACATATAAAAAAATTAAAAACTTAACATATATTCAATTTTACGTATTAAAAATACAGATTATAAGTTTAAAATTCAATGCTGATAGTTTTTATAGTTAAAATTATTATCCATTAATTTTTTGGTAGAAAAAAAACTGAAGAGTTTCGCAAAAAAGTCAAAAAATTTTCATTTTTATAGAAATTAATAAATACCGGTAAAATACCGGTAACTACCATTAAAAATAACGGTATCGGTAACGATAACGGTATTTTGAAAAAAATGTTAGAGGTATTGGTAACGGTAACGGTATTCAATTTGCAACGGTATTTTAGCGATAACGGTATTATAACGATAACGGTAACCAACCTTGGATTATAGTAATGGATTTTTACAATGTTGAGTTAAAAAATGTATGAAGGGATATGTTTAGATAAAAATATTTAATAACATAATAATAATAATAATAAAACAATAATACTAACATTAAAAACAATAATAATAAGAATAAAAACAAAATTTTCATTTGACCAAGCAAAAAAAATAAATAAATGACAGCAAAATTAATATTTCAGACAGCAGAGCAAATAAATTTATTAAACTATCATTTAACTATAAAATTCAAAAAGTTTTTTCTTAATAGCACTCAAATAATGCGTACTTCCTAAAGCCTATGTATTCCAATAAAAATTTATGTAATAGCACTCAAACGATGCGTATTAAAGCGTTGAACACGAGAACAATAGTTTAAAAATTTTTGGATAAGATATTCAATTTCCCACCAGCGTTTAAAGTTGGCGATGCTGGTGTATTTTGATAAAAAAATATATATTAAAAATTTGCAAAAAATTTGTTCTCAAAATTTTTGTCTTAGCCACTTGGCTCTACTAATTGATCTTATATGAAAAAAGCCATGCATGAAAATTATGTATTTAATTAATTTTTTAATTTCCGGGTTTTAAAGGCAAGTGTGCACAAGAAATTTTTCCATTGAGGACATCAAATTATTAGACTCCTCAAGCCGCAACTTTTAAGGTCAATTTTTCTAAAAGTTTAAAATTTGCTTCTTAAAAACGCAATAGTGAACTACAGTTATTCCATGAAACTTGTCTAAATGGGTGAAAACCAGGGACGTAACAGTTATAACTTTTATTAAAAAAACTGATTATTTACAATTATTTCTTTTTTGAATATTTTTAATTTTCTCTTTATTTGCTCTGTTTGATTTTTATTTTCAATTCAAACAAAAACCATCCAAACACGATTTTTATTTTTTCAAAAATAATAAAAGATATTTTGTGATTTTTTTTCTTTATCAAAAAATAACAGTTAAGAATATAAATCCAAAGCCATGGAACCAATGACTTCCACAATTATAATATCCTGATGATGTCAACTACACACAAGAAAAAAAATTGTCAACCGAATTGCTAAGCCTATTTTGGTTGCTACAACTAATAAATTCGGTTGGTGAAACCATATTGGAATGTGATTCCTAAATATTTTGGGTAGTGCAACTAAAATTCAGTTGTATAAACCGAATTTTGTTGTGATAACTAATATTCAGTTGTACCAACCTATTTTATTAGATGTAACCGAATTTCAGTTGGAAAATGGCATATTTTTTCTCTGTGTGTAGTGCTAATAAAATATTGAACTGTGATTTAAAGTGAGTTAATATGTAAATTCCAGCAACTTCCGGCATTCAATTTAGGTCAATTTTTAATTTTTATTTTATTATCAAATAAAAAGTTAGTGCTTAAGTTTTTCAAAAAAATCATTCTGTAACTTTTATAAAAAGTTTTAATATAAAAACTAAAAAAAAAACAACAGAAATTTATAGAGTGAAATATAACAATTTTTAAAATTAAAATGTTCCCAAACTTTGTGATTTTTTGTGCAATATGATTTATAAAGTATAATTCATTATTGGAATATTATATTTAAACAAATTTGGGTTGTGACTTTTTAATAAATATAACAGTTATTTTGGGTCTCTTGTGAAAACATATGACCATTCGGATTTACCATCTCCGATTTGAATGAAATTCGCCATAACTATGGTACACTACAACAGATCAACGATGCATACATTTTGGGGCCCGGATATTTTCGGTTTCCGAAATATGACATCACGAATATTGGAAAAAACTGTAAAATTTGACTAAAGTATGATTACAAAATCGACAATAACTTCAAAACTCAACCCTGGTTAAACGTTGTGCCAAAAAATTTTTTGCTCCAAAAAAAAAAAAAATAAATAAAATAAAAATTAATATAAAAATAATTGATATTTTATTGGTGTTAATTTCTAAAATTAAAACAATAAGGAAAACCTAAATCCGTGGTCGCTGAATAAAAGAAACATATCTAATAATAAACTGAGTGTGATTAATCAAAAGAACGATGGTGGTAGCACACCATTGTGCGAAAGAAGATTAAGTCTCAATGGTCCGAACATGTATCTATCATTGTCTGCAAATACAGGAAACTTAAATGATCGTAATTACAACAAAAATTACCTATCAGCTAAACCAAGTAACATCAATACAGCTTGCCGCAATCTGCTTATAAATCTAAATACTGCCGAGTCCCCTGCTGCTACAAATAATATAAATACAGTCACTCTAGCGTCGGCTCGTTCTCCGAATGAAAATATGGCATCACCTGGAATTAAAAGTATTTTAACACTTTTACTCCCACATGACAATAGTGGAAGTTTGTCTTCAAACACACAAAAACGTACGGTACAGACCGCAATGGATATGTACATTACCGTTCTTAAGAGGAGGCGGAGCCCCGGATCTTCCAAATCTGTACAACCTGCAAAACAGATACGAGAACAGGTAATAAGTAATGAAACAAGTAATCGTTTTGCGCTACTTGACTGTGAACCAGGTGCACCCGAAGCGACAGGTAAGTCGTTTAAACCACCGCCTATTTATTTAAGAGAGAAATGCTCCGATGAGATAGTGAATGGATTAATTAAAGTTGTTGGCGATAAGTCTTTCCACGTTGTTCCAATCAGAAAAGGTAACATTTGTGAAACAAAGATTCACGTATATTGCGAGGACAACTACAGAAAGTTGGTTAAGCATTTTGAAGACCGGAAGAAGAGCTTTTACACCTATCAATTGAAAAGCAGTAAAGGCCTGCAAGTTGTCATTAAGGGAGTGGACTCTGGTGTCAACCCCTCTGATGTCAAAAGTACACTAGAAGGCGAAGGTTTTAAAATAAAATCTGTAGTTAATATTCGAAACAGAGAAAAACTACCCCAACCCCTGTTTCGTATTGAACTAGAACCCAACGATGTTAAATTGAAGAAGAGTGAGGTACACCCAATATACAAACTGAAATATTAACTACATCGTAGAATTACAGTGGAGGAGCCCGATAAAAGAAAAGGCCCCATACAGTGTACTAACTGTCAAGAATTTGGCCATTCTAAAACGTATTGCCAGCATCCTGCAGTTTGCGTGATTTGTGGTGAGCTACACAGCTCAAAAGACTGTAACAAGTCTAAAGGCGACCCAAAATTGAAAAAATGTAGTAATTGTGGTGAAAATCACACGGCCAATTACCGAGGATGTCCTGCATACTCAATTGTTAAGCGCTCTATTGTCAGAAGGCAGTTATACAACAGAGAACCCCAAAACATTCAAGAGCAATTTAACTCGCAACCCCAATTGCCCAATCTGGAAATTTTTAACCCGCAGCCCCAATTGCCGAACGCGCAGCATTTTACGAACCAAAATCAGACCTTTGCATCTATTGTAAAAGGTCATACATCATCTGTAAATTTTCAAGAAAATATAAGTGATGAATCTAATTCTAATATGAAAACAAATCAAAATAAATACCAAGGTCAAAAATCGGACTTTAGTGGACTTCAAGCAGCAATTGATGTGTTAGTACAAACGGTCTCAGATTTTACAAAATCTATGAACAATATGATACAGGAGATGATGAAGATGCAGGCTATGTTACTGCAGGCTTTACTGAGTAAACCATGAATACTCTGAAAATATGTTTTTGGAACGCTAACGGCATACGCCAACATAAAGAAGAACTCAGTTATTTTCTAAGAAGCAAACAGATTGACATAATGCTTGTTTCTGAGACCCACTTAACCCCTCGTAGTAATTTTTCAATTAATGAGTATACATTTTATGCCACAAAAGATCCCAGAGGCAGGGCGTGTGGAGGCTCAGGTATCTTAATAAAAACTCGCTTGAAACATTATCTCATGTGTGATCTTTGTGAGGATTATCTTCAAGCCTCTTCAGTATTTATAGAAGAAAATAATATGAACCTAGTGATCTCTTCGGTTTATTTCCCCCCGAAATTTAAGATTTCTGAAAAACAATTTAAATCTTTTTTTCGAATCATTAGGCTTACGCTTTCTGGCAGCTGGCGATTACAATGCCAAGCACACTTTCTGGGGGTCAAGGCTCTGTTCCCCGAGGGGCCGTGTATTGTTTGATACAATTAATAAAATGGGTTTGGATGTGATCTCCAGCGGCGAACCCACACACTGGCCATCAGATCGAAATAAAATACCGGATCTCATTGATTTTGGAGTAACTAAAAATATAGCAAGAAATTTGGTGCACATAGAATCCTCATTGGAATTCTCTTCTGATCAAACACCCACTATTGTTTCCCTCATAAACCCTCGAATTGTATCTCCAACCGGTGACTTAGCACTTACAGGCAAAGGAACAAATTGGCTAAAATATAAAAAATTTATCAGTACTCATTGCTCGGAAAATATATTGCTAAGAACAACAGAGGACATTGATCTCTCACTTAGGAATTTTGAATCCTATCTTAAACTTGCTGCACGACTTGCTACCAAACCCCCCCGACAATCCAGACAAAATCCAATTTTTTCAGTTGATATTGAGCGACTCTTAAATGAGAAAAGAAGAGCTCGTAGAGAGTGGCAGCTTCACAGATCTCCTGCACTTAAGGCTCGATTTAAAGAATGCTCAAACAAGTTACGCAAATTACTTGAATTACAAAGAAATAACTCACTGAATGATTTTTTGGAAAATCTGGGGGCTACGGCAAGAACGGACTATTCATTATGGCGTACTACAAAGAATCTAAAAAGACCTGTTATATGTAAACCTCCAATGCGTAAATCTGACATAAGCTGGGCTAGAAATGATACGGAGAAAGGCGAGTTATTTGCAGAACATTTAAAATCTGTATTTATGCCAAACGATCCAAATACAATAGTCGAGTTACCACCAATTTTGCCACGGCACGTAGAGGTACCCATTCGCTTCGAGTTGCGAGAGGTCGAAAATGCTATCTCAGAATTAAACCCAAAAAAAGCTTTTGGTACCGATAAAATTAGTAACAAAATGATCTTGGAGTTACCCCAGATAGCTGTAAGAATAATACTTTTTATTTTTAATGCAATATTACGCCTTGAATATTATCCACCAGTATGGAAGGTCTCCCTCATTAAAATGATACCCAAGCCAGGAAAAGATCTCACTAAAGTTGAATCTTATAGGCCTATAAGTCTTTTATCTAATTTATCAAAACTCTTCGAGAAACTATTGGCAAACAGAATAACGATAACTGTAACTCAACATAACCTAATTCCTGCTCATCAGTTCGGTTTTCGTAAAAAGCATGGCACCATTGAGCAAGTTCACAGACTTGTTAGTGAAATACGAAAGGCCTTTGAGGATAAGAATTACTGTTCTGCACTCTTTATTGACGTATCGCAAGCCTTTGATAAAGTTTGGCACGAAGGTTTGTTATTTAAAATTAAAAATATACTGCCACGTAACACACATAATATACTCGAAAGCTATATAAGCAATCGTAAATTTGTTGTCAAGGAAAGTGATTTCTTCAGCTCTCCTCAAGATATTCGGGCCGCTGTCCCTCAAGGTAGCATTTTAGGCCCACTCTTGTATCTATTGTATACTTCTGACATACCAACTGATAGTAATACTCATACGTCTACATTTGCTGATGATACGGCTATCTTGAGTTGTCACAAAAACCCATATGAAGCCTCTCGAATATTGCAGGAACACGTATTTGAACTGGAATCGTGGCTGAAAAAGTGGAAGATAAAGGTGAATGAACAGAAATGTATTCATTTGACTTTTACTTTAAGAAAAGAAACATGCTCTTTTATCAAAATTAACAATCACAAAGTGCCCCAACACTCAAATGTCAAATATCTTGGTATACATCTTGATCGTCGTCTCACGTGGAAGAACCATATCGACGCCAAAATAACAGAAATAACACTTAAAGCAATAGAACTTAATTGGCTAATTGGAAGAAATTCTAGACTTGGCCTTGATTGCAAGTTGTTGTTGTATAATTCGATTTTGAAACCTATATGGTGCTACGGCATCCAAATCTGGGGCACTGCGTCTGCATCAAATGTTCAAAAAATTCAAAGGAAGCAGAACCATTGTCTGCGCACCATGGTATATAAGAAATGCGAACATACACTCAGATTTGAATGTTCCCACCGTTAATGATGAAATCGCGAGATACACCTTAAACTACTTAAAGAGGCTGCAACTCCACCCAAATTCATTGGCTCGTAAACTGCTTGAGGATCAAGGACACCGACGCCTCCTAAGAAGGACCACCGCTGATTTGGCTCTATAGAATAAATGTATATTCTTTATAACAAACTGTTGGTTTTTCATTTCTATTTAAAAAATTAAAAATTAGTTTTTTCGACCTTTTTAAAAATTAAACTTCTAATTTCGTTTTTAACTTTTTCTATACATTTACTTTGCATCAAAATATTTAATGTTAAAAATTTAAATTTTGTCTGGCACTGGCTGGGCTTAATATTTTAGCTTTAGTACATAAGATTTGATAAACTTTTTGTTAGTTCACTGTTGTGAAGATTCAATAAATAAAATTATGAAAAAAAAAAAAAAAAAAAAAAAAAAAACTTCAAAACTATTTAAGGTATAAAATCCGGTTTGGTATTATTTATTAGGTAAGAATGTATCCATTAAAACGGTATGCATCTCGATTTTTTTCATAGAAGGTCAAAGGTCATTTCATGGGGTCTTGAGTTCAAATTCCCATTGCTCGTAATGCGCATTTGTTAAAATTCTTAAAAAGATATATGATTATTGTTAAGCTCTCGTCTACATTTATATGAAAAATTTAAGGTGATATCTCGATTCGTCTCTGGGGTATAGCCAAAACCGTGTCCCTAGATATCATTTGTTGCCCTAGTATATGTATATTAGGGTAGACCTTATTTTTCAACTTGCGATTTCAATGATTGTCTTTATTTGGGAAAAGTGAGAACATTAACCCTATATGGATCAAACTACTCAAAATAATAATTTTTTCAAGTGGAAAAAAATTTTTTTTTTATTCATTCAAACCCATGTGAAAATCGAAATATATATGAACACACATGAGCATACATTGACTCGTATATGATCATGCGTGGGCATACATAGTCATATACGTACATGCATAGATCAATGTATGACCATACATGATCTCATATATTTCCATATATTTTTGGATCCGAAATTTGAGGGTATATGACCGTGCATGTTCATATATGACCATATATGCTCACATATGATTCATGTATGCTCATATATGATCATATATGGCCATATACCTCCATATACCCTCAAATTTCGGATCCAAAGGTATATGGAAATATATGAGATCATGTATGGTCATACATTGATCTATGCATGTACGTATATGACTATGTATGCCCAAGCATGATCAAATACGAGCCAATGTATGATCATGTATGCTCATATATATTTCGATTTTCACATGGGAAGTGATATTTTTCCGAAAATTATGAAAGATGTTATTCTGTAAATTTCCTAGTGGGGCGTTTTTGGCCAAAAGTATAAAAATTAACCCCATCTGGATCACGTTACATAAAATAATTGTTTTTATACAGTTGATATCTTTTTTTTTATCAATTTAATGGCTTTACAATCTAGTAGTCATAATTAATATTAAGTTTCATGGACCTTTTCTAACCCCAGGCCACTAAGGGTTAAATATTTTTTAAACAAATATAAAGATAATTATAGTGTTACCAAATTTAAGTGATGTTTTTCCGAAAATCTTTAAAATTTGATAAAAACATTCAAATTTTGTTTAATTTTTGACAAAATGAGCAATTTTTGTAAAATGTCCTGGAAAGCAGTCGCTCCAAACACAAACTCGAATTATCATTTTTCCAATTTTTTTTTTTTTTTAATATCAACTATTATGTGGTACAAAAGCATTTTAAAAAAAATTTGAACTCAGGACCCTTAAATATTACTTTTCATGAAATAAATCAATATGAAGGCAATTTCTTACACTCAACCAAAAAAGTCTGTAATGGCTACTAAAAATTTTGCTCTTATTACGGGAAATTTAACTGTTTTGAGGCCAGCGGTATTTTTTGCTAATTTTAGCAACACATGTCTGCTGATCTGTAGTACAATAAAATTAGTATACAAAATTAGTGGCCGATTTGTTAAAATCAGCTAAAAAACTTACTAAATATCATAAGTTTAGTACAATGAAATTAGTATAAATAATGAATTACAGCTACTAAATTTCAGTAAATTGTTGTAAACTGTAATTTAAAATCAATATGCTGAAATTAGCAAAAAATTGTACTAAAAAAAACAAAAACTGTAAAATCTAAAAAAAATTTTTTCTGTCGATTGTAACAAGCGTATAATTACTTCATCGTACTTGAAATTTGGAATCAAAATTGCAAACGGCCATCCAGTTATTACCCTTTTAGGCATTGGAGATACAATAAAATTTTCTGAGTGTTATTTCCAAACTAAGAATATATGAATAGTTACAAATATAAACTAAACAAGAATTGTAAAAAATAAAAAAAATAAAATATTTTTAAATTAGTATATTTTCTGCTAAATTTAGCACTCGGTTTAGAAAAATTAGTAAAATGTTTTGCTAAAATCAGCAGCGAGAATTAGTAAAAAAATCCGTAATTTGTAATAGAGAATAGCAAAAATGATTACTAAAAAACAAATTGTACTAAAAATCAGTATAAAAATAGTAAAGTTCGATTGGAAATTGTTTACAAATTTTTTTACTAACTTTTTTATCTGAGTGTACGTAATAAAAAACACCAAAATGAATTCTATATCTTTAACAGTTTTAAAGATATACTTAGTCGATTTTATAATCTTACTTTAGTCAAATTTTACCGTTTTTTAGAATTTTCGTGACGTCATTTCATTTCGACGTAAATTTCATTGAAATCGGAGATGGCCTATTTTACAAAAGAGTTCGAAACTATTTGTGGCCAAAATACGCTACTATAGTAATTTTCAATGGCTGGTAAGGAACTAAAAAGCTCCTCCAATTCTTTTTTTTTTTCTTTTTTGCTGTACTGAGTGCTATTATTTGAACCAAATAACTCACACTCAACTAGCATAGATTCGATATGCAGTTTGTAACTGGAGTATTGCTTTTAAAATGTGATTTATATTTTTTTATTAAAAAAATTACAAACTTCTAAATGAGAAAAAATTGTTTGCGAAAATTTTTGTTAATGAACTTGGAAATGACAAACCGAATTCGTTATCGGTTGAACTAAATCAAGTTTAACTGACATCCCAAAAACATGGCCTTAGGTGATAAAACTAAATTTAAGAAACGCACGTGGTTGTAATTTCATTGCAAACAAAAACGTATTAAACGGTTAAATATGTATGTACCTTAAGTTCATTTTAATACACATTCCACTTAAATATTGTTTTAATTTTATTCTGTTGTTTTTTGTTGACAAAATGAACTAAGGAATGATATTTTAGAAATCAATAATTACAACGGACTAAATCTAAATTTATTTTAGTTGAAATAAATTTAGAACACTTTTCATAAATGAGAAAACTTAATTTGCATAATTATTCTTTATTGTAATATCAACTTGGACAATAAGTTAAAAAAAAAATATTTGAACTTGTCATTTATAAGGTTGGAACAATGGACAAAAGTAGATGACTTTTAGAATAGACGAGTACTTAAAAGTTTTTCTTTTTTCCTGCATAACTTAACATTTAACACTAAATTTAATTTTAAACTGTTGCATACAAATTACATGAAATTCAAAAATTTTTTGCTTTATTTTTCATTGGTAATACCAGACGGTTTTCATCGCCTCCTTCGAACATTAACAGCTTGTATCGAAAAACGTTAGCCTTTGCAGACGTGTGTAATCCTTATGGCAACATTTTTCAATACAAATTAAGAAGAGAGTGATTTTACAGAGGTAGGGAGAGTTGGGAAGTCTTTTAATTATATAGTCGTTGGTAATATTTAGAACTAAGGAGCTGTAGTTATGATGTAAGAAATATTTTCTTAATATCAAATATTTATTACATGCAATTAATTACTACATTTTTATGGACCCAATTCAAGGTTGACGGATATTCGTGTTTTATTATACATTTTCGTTTTTTTTTTAAATAATAAATTCATAAATTTTTTAAATGATGGCCCAATTTCAATGTCAGTATGACTACATAAATTTACTTATTTAACATTTTTGGGATTAAAAATTTATTAGAAATGTCTAAATGTCCCTCTATGAAAACTACTGACCTCTGGTCAATCATTTTTATATTTGTAGTTCAACTCAACTTTACATATATTATGAACTTTCCAAAGAAATGTTTCCTTAAACAAAAACAATAAACAAATTGTACGTATTTTTATTAATTGTTTCAATATTTAAATGTAACTCACTTCATTCAAAACACTAGCACTTACTTTCCATATTCCAAAGGATATCCCCCTCTCTTATGGAGAAGGTATTCCAAAAAAAAAACATTAAAGGAAAAATATATTCAACAATCGACTAATGAATACCTATGTACAATTCATTTGTGGCACATGCAAAACATTCTTTAGACGTGGTCAAGACCTGACATTCAATGGTCGTTATTTTGCGGCGCATTAAAATTTCGTGCGAGCGTGTAAAAAAATATAAAATAAAAAAAAAGAGTGAAAATTAAAGAAAAAGTGTGACCACATTTAAAGTCAGAATTGTATTTCTAAATACAAAAAAGCAAAATATTTAAATATAAATTTCGAAATATTAATTATTCTTCCAATTGTTAAAAAAAAATTGTTATCTAAATTGTTAAAACTGGATCGTACAAAAATATTTCTAAAAATAAAGTAATTATTACAATAGTTACCGTCGTTTTAAAGATGAAACAGTGAAATTAATTAAACATTTATTACTGATCTTCATCTTTAATAGTTTATATTTTTAAAAGTAGAATTTTTAAAGTGTTTTGTTGACGTGGCGGAACCATATACTAAAATAAAAAAGAAACAAATCTATCTGGTTTGTTGCTGCAACCATTATTTGAAAGATCAATTTCAATTAATGAGGACATAATTCAACTTCTAGCTTCAAATAATACATGTGTACAAAAGTCGAAGTATGTATAAGTAAAAATATAAATTGAAAAACATTTTAAATATAACCCAGCGAAACTTGTTTCAGTTCTACAACAAACATGAGGGTTATCAGTTATATTTTGTAATTAATTACGCATACAATTATTGAATTATATTTAATTGCAATTAAAAATTTCAGTTTCAAATTACATTAATTAAATATATAAATTTAGATTTGTCCCAATAAGCTCTTGCAGTGTATTTTACAAAAATAGATTATGCGGTTTTAGAAGATCTTATAAAATGATATTGTAAGACTGCAATACATTTTGGGTAATCGCAGTCAGCCTCAATGGTTCTACCTAGGGATGCCAATCGGGATTTGTTTTTTTTTTAATCCCGGGATTCTAGATTTCAAAATTAATAAAACGGAAACCTGGGACGGATCGGGATTTCGTGATTTTTTGCCATTTTGGGAATTTTTTGCTTAAAAGAATTTTTAAAAAATTCAAATTTATTTAAAAAATATAATATAAAAAAACAATAGCAGAAAGCTGAATAGGAAACAAAACAACGAATCCAAGGTCTTACACGCGTATGGGTAAAAGAAAGGCTCTTCGGAAAAAGTCACCTAAAGCCGAAAGATTATAAATATCAAAAATTATATGTAGTCACGATTTTTTAATGTTTTTAATAAGAATTAGTGTGGTTACGCGGTCGCACCAAAGTGTAGTTACATTTTTAATTGAATCTTACTGCTGACACGTCGCGACTGGTTGTTGAAAAAATTATCGAATATAGGCAATCTGACAATAACATAAACGTATAAAGAATTAATACAATTTAACGGAAAATCACTGATGAAGCCCGCCCATACAAAAAAGGCAGAAACTAGATCTAGTCTGATTTGAAAATTAATGTGTCTAGGGTTTATGTTCTTTAAATTATGACGCGAAAAAACAATTTTGGAACTGATATCTCTGCCCAGATTATAGTTATAAAAAATATTTGGCAAATAGCAAAATAAATAAAATGAGATGGAAGTGTCTTTGGAATAATTTTTGCAGTCCTGAATTAATACCATAGATTATAGCTGTGCAACTGACGCGTTTGAAACCGAAAATTAATTGCAACCTGAATATGGCCCTTTTTAATGTAATATTGCCCCCTTTTTAATTTTATGAAATTAGATATAATTAGATAAAATTGTTGAGAAAAACTGGGAACTTGTTGTATTAATTATTATTGATACAATTATATATAATACGAAATGAAATATAGAGTATATTTTTGCTTTTTTCACAAAATCAGTAATTTTAAACATTATTTTAAGTCGACATACATTTTTTTATTTAAAATTAGTTTTTTTTAAATTTATTTTAAATAAAAAATCTCTCAACAATTATTTTAATTTTTGCATTAAAAAATACAAAAATTGTTTTTTCGGACTTTCTATATTTTCATATATTTAGTTAGAATATTCTTCTACCTCAAGTCCAAATTCTAATATGATATTGTCATATTAGATTTTTATTTGTTGTTTCAAAAAGGGTTGATCATTTTCATGATAGACAATACAATTGTTTCGTAGACATCACTCTACTCTTCAGTTGTCCGCTAAGAAAATGATAACTTTCCTACTCAAACCGAGACATTATATAAGGTACAAAAAACCAACGGGATGAGAATTTTGTACTTTCGTATATGAACTGTCTGATTTGGTAAAACCAGTTATAAATCAACTCCTTTTTGAAAGCAACAATTACATAAAAGTACCCTTTGGGTACTATTTATATGTATGTCCGTTGTCAATACATTTTGTAAAAACAACTAATTTTAAACTCAAAACAAAATAAATATTTGAATGAGATTTTAGCCGTGGTGTGCTTATTTTCAACAATTATTTTAATTTTTGCATTAAAAAATACAAAAATTGTTTTTTCGGACTTTCTATATTTTCATATATTTAGTTAGAATATTCTTCTACCTCAAGTCCAAATTCTAATATGATATTGTCATATTAGATTTTTATTTGTTGTTTCAAAAAGGGTTGATCATTTTCATGATAGACAATACAATTGTTTCGTAGACATCACTCTACTCTTCAGTTGTCCGCTAAGAAAATGATAACTTTCCTACTTTCTCTTGTTAAAATAAATTTTTGTTTTTCCAACTTGAATTTTAATAGTACAAATATGACAATGCCGATTTCCTTAGGCAAGAATGAAATTCGGATAGGGCCATGCCTTCAACAGATTATTTTTCACAATTTTTTAAATAAGTTTTGGGATTTTAGCACATTTAATTCCTTTAATACAATTAATGCATTTGCCGATGAAAATAAATTTAAGACTGTCACAACTTTGTCTTCCCAGCAAAACCTTGGTAATGACTGGTCATTACTACATGCATTACTTAGATCTCATATCTCATTACCCGTTGAATTACTTTTAAACTAAATGTAATGAGTTACCGATAATTATACCCCACACATTACTATTTCACAATAGCTGAAACCAATAATATATGTTCTACATCATTAAAAACCATAACTATGGCGTAGCCTAGTGGTTATCGTTTTTGCCTGACAGACATGAGGATCGCTGCTCAACTCGTGTTAGCTTCCATTGTTGTTTTTTTTAGTAATTTATATTAAACATCTATTTATAGAAATGTTGATGTTCAATAAGCAGTATTTAATAAAAACAAGTTTTGTGAAAAATAGACATGTATAACAGTTGCCACAATAAATGTGTACATAAGTTAAAGCAATACAAATCATAGTGATGTCGTGGTCTAATGGTTAGAGTGTTTGCCTGACAATCGAGGGGTACGCTGATCAATACGTGTCAGCTCCTATTGATTTTTAAATTTTTATACTTTTTTAAATCTATATTCAACATCTATTTATAGAACAGCTGATAAACTACTTACAGGTAACATCAGTGTAATGACTTTCCTCCAATGACATCACCATGTTAAAATAAGTAGTTTAGTAATTAAAAAGTAACTAGTGAACACTTAAGATTTCAATACCTAAAACTCATTACATGGTAATGAAAGGTTTTGCTGGGTTATTCCTGAACTTCCAAGGAATGTAGCATTGCATTAAGTAAAAAATTTTAATTTGATGAGGATTTTAATGAAGAAATAAGAAAGTTTATAGGCTTATTTTTGCCTTTCAACTGCTTATTTTACTGTTTTTTTTCGAGAAAAGTAAAAAATTAAACGAAAATGGTACTCAAATGAAAGGAAATTTTCTCACGATTACAAAAATGAGGTTTTTTTTAATCAATCCGTTGGGCGTGAATCGATTTAGAGGCATTTTGTTAAATTTAAAGCTCTACCATCTGAGATATAGCGACATGTAATATTTAATAGATAAAAACATAATTGACCTGCTTCACACAAGTAAGCTTACTCGCCAACATACAAAAAATCAAAAAATATGTGGTTAGATATGTCCTTACCAGTGTTTAAAAAATATTGAGTCTAAAAATAGATTTCAAAAAATCTTCAAAAAAATCTAGAAAATTATTTTCTATTTAAAATAATGATAAAAATAAGTCATTATCAGTAACTCATTATTATATGATTTAAAATAATGCAGAAGGTAAGTTGGTGTCATTACTGGTAGTCCAAAAAACCGTTTCTACACTGGGCTTGTACATTAAATTTGCGTGAAAACAAACTCTACACAATTTTCACGTGAAACTCATCGTGAAAAATCATTTTTTTTATATGGAGTACAACAGTTTTTTAACGTGAAATCGAAACAACTTACGGTGCTTTAGTAGGAAAATTAAAACAAAAACACAAAATACGAAAATTTGTAAATATTACTAAATGAGTCATAGGAGTACCATAGTACTTTTGAGGTTCTAATAGTACCATAAAAAGTACTAAAGTACTAACTTTATCATCCCTGCAAACAATACCGTGCGTCAGTAATATTTTTTGTTGTGAGCGAGCATGATCGTGAGTAAAACCCTACGGCGAAAGGGACCGGTCCCAGATGACACGCAGGAAAGGTCCCAAGGAGGCAGCGACTTTAATATGGCGTTCATTGGAGGTGACCAAATGCCAAGAAGACAAATTTAAATAGGAAGACGATATAACGCAGTGAAAAATATATAATAACTAGCGGGTAAGCCCGCTAGATTTTGCGGCGTGCCTTAAGTAAAGCACACACGTTCAATATTAAGTCTGTTCGGGTACTCAACATTGGGATCCCGCGGGATCCCAATTTTACCAAAAAGCGTTTTCTTACTGCACATTTGGGTAAATGAGAGCTGTCATGAGAGAGTAATATTCTTGTTCTTCTTGCACGAAAAAGCCCAGACTTTTTTTTCGTGTAAATTTGGGTAAATTGTTTTTATCAGCTGTTATAGCATCAGTTGGGTTCAACTAGTTCAATTGAACTATGCACTAATTTGAACCAAAGACCTAGTTCACAACTAATAGCTCTTTTAGTTCAATCGCTCATTTCATTCATTCAGAAAATATTTTTATCATTTACAAAAATTAGTAAAAAAGTTGCAAAAGTTTATCGGTTATGTTACAACTCCATAAAATTACCGACAATTTTTTGAAGACGCTTGTTTAAATGTGTTAAAGAGATAAATATGTAAATAAATCGAAGCTTTTGTTTAATATTAAAATCTTTACCAAATTTAATAAAGTACGCATTCCTTTTTGTATATAAAATGGCTGAGAAGAAAATTTTTGATTTAAAAAGGGGTTTAACTAGAAAATCTATCTAGATTTTTACAACAAATTGAACAAGAACTAGAAAGAGCGCTCACCAAAACGAAATATAATGCACAAATCTATTGACGTTTCTTTGTCGGGCTTCAAATATAGTTTTTCGCGTTCGTTTACTTTTGGGCATTTTTGTCACTTCGTGAGAGTATTTCTTGTTAACTATCATTTTACCGAACTTTACCCAAAAAGTAAAGAAACACACCTATTATGGATCAATTTTTGATTGTTTACAAATTAATTGAAGGTATGTACCCTCTATTGAATGGTTATCAATTAAATTGAAAAATTCAAAATGTTTTGGATTTTTGTTTTTCAATTTCATATTACTGAAAAGTGTGGTCAATATTGAAATGTTAGTTTTTTTAAATTTGTTTTTTGTTGTTGAAAAATAAATAAAATTATAAAAGCGTATAAATTATTACAAAATAAAAAAGTAATCACTTTATACGTGGTTTTATTTTAAAATTTGCAAAATTTTTCATGGGATGGAAAATATTGATCAATTTAATTTCAACTTATGTTTTTCTTATAACATTGAAAGTGTGTATGAAAAGATCAATAAAATTGAAAAAAATTATATTGACCGTGTGTGCTCGGCTTAAGGCCTAGTTTTTGGGATGTTAATTAAACCGAAAACTAATTTTGTCATATCGGGTTAGCGTACCTTAAAGTTTAAAATATAATTTGTTTCGTATAGGAATTAAATATTTTTATGAAAATAAAATACAATGTTTTTTATTAATGTAAAAATCTTCAAAATAAAAGCCCCCTTCGCTTAGGTTAGAACAAATTTTCTACTTTTTAAGTAAAAATAAAATCAAATAGGCACACTTAATAAATAACGACGATGTGAGAGCTGTGGTGTAATGGATAGCACGTTGAACTGTTACAGAAGTGGTTGCGGGTTCGATCCCCAGCGACCGCAACATCAATTTGGAAAAAATAATGTGTATGATTTTTTTATCCCTAATAGAGTGTCCCCCTTCACTATTCTCATAGCACTTAACCCCACCGAAGTAAAATAATATAACAGGGCTATGAAATAAACAGCCTCAACAAAAGTTCGCCAACTCACCATCAAATGGCGCGCAACAACTGTTCTAAAATTCAACATCCCGCGCAATTATAGTGTTGCCATATTTGAAGCCTCTCATCTTTCACCACCTCCTATCTCTTCTTTATCCTCTTTCCAAATAAAGCAACACGTTAATTAATAGGAAGAATTTAATGAGTGTTGCTTCTCTAAAAAGAAAAATAAAAGATTCGAATATGAAGTTTAAATTGCTCAAAAGATATTGAGACATTGTTGAAATAAAATAGACGTTTTTTCCTTAAAAGATTTCCAGGTTTAACTTTCAATATTGAAAATTTACATTGCATATTTTTGCTTTATTCAAAAAACATGTATCCCTATATATTCTACTTTCGAATAACACTGCTCTACAAAAAAAAGGTGAATGTTATTGCAGTGTTTAGGATAATTAGGGGTGGTGATTTCGAATTTGCAACCAGTTTGTTCAAATTGGCTCTAGGTTTTGCGCAATTCGCGATTTAACTTTTTTCAATTTTTCAGCCGATTTTTTCAATAAAAAATTTATAATTTAGTAACTATATCCTCGGAAAGAAAACATTTTACACAGTTTAATTTTAATTCTGTGCCCTATTTTTCAATCTTATATGTCTATCAATATCTCAATAACTTTTCAAATATAGTCGCTTAAAGTCAAGATTTAAAAAATGTTTAAGGTTTTTTTTAAAAAAAATTTAAATATAAGTCGAAGTCCGATTTTGAAAAAAAAATTTCCACAATAAAAAAGTGTTTCAACAAAAAAAAAAAAAAGTTTTCACAAAAAAAGTGTTTGCACAAAAAAAAGTTTCTACAAAAAAAATCCCTCAAAACAAAGTTTCCACAAAAAAAAATTTTACCAAAAAAAAAACTTTTGCAAAAAAAAAGTTTCCACAAAAAATAAATCCAACAAAAAAAAAATTTTACACAAAAAAAAAGTTTCCACAAAAAAAAATGTTTCCAAAAAAAAAAAACTTTTTCTACAAAAAAAAAAGATTTCACAAAAAAAAAAGATTTCACAAAAAAAAAAGATTTCACAAAAAAAAGTTTCAAAAAAAAAATGTTTCCACAAAAAAAAAAATATTTCACAAAAAAAAAAAAAACTTTTTCCAAAAAAAAAATATATTTCACAAAAAAAAAGTGTTTCCACAATAAAAAATTGGGATGAGATAAATGAGATAGGATGAGCTGAGATTAGATTAGGTTAATGCTATAAGTGCTGCCTGGTTGTCATAGTAACACGAAAATTTTGTATGGGAATATATAGGAAAATCTAAATGCTATATCTCCGGAACCACTGGGTCAATTTCACATAAACCATCCACGGACCATCCTCAACCTATCCTGAAATTTTGGTTGAGATCGGTTACCCGTTTCCGCAGTTAGTGGTGACATCAAAATGTACACTTCTTTTTATATATATAGATTTAGAGTCTTATATTTTTTTTCTGGTCTTGGAAAAATTTGCATTTTTTCCCCTGTTTATGTGGCCGAAATTTCCAGCAGAGATATGTCTTATCAAAAAATAAAAATTAAATTTTTGAAAAATTTTAATCTTTAACGTGTGTTAAAGTCTGAAATTTTATTACTTTCAATGCCACCATAGGGCGGAGCTAAATTTTGAAAATAAAATATAAAAAAATGGTTACAGGGAAACCGACCAATCTTCCGACTGAGCTTTGTAAAAAATTTGCACGCTACCGGTAAGCGATTAAAAATGGGTTTACTTTTAGAAATATAAGTATAACAGTTTCCAAAGAGTAAAGTCTCAATATTGCTGTTTTCTATTACATACTTATCCAGTTAAATGATGTGTCCTCGTTTCACTAGTCCCTTAAGTACAATTGACACTGCATAAACCTGTTCTGTGACAAGTCCTGCTTTAACAAGTCACGGGATAGGTATAGGTATGTCATCATTTCATCAGTCACGGGACTAGTCATTTAAGTATTTATAACTGACACTGCTTGACCCACCGCGGTAGTAAATTATTCCAATCTTGTGACAAGTCTTGCTTTAACCAGTCCCGAAATATGTACTTTGAGGGCAATTGACCACTCATTCCCCGTAAGAAAGATACTCACGATCCCATCTCGAATAATGATAATAAAAGCAATAAATACCACAAGCAATGGTTTCCAATTGCCTATAAAAGAAGTTAAGAAGAATGCAAACAGGTTAGCAATAATAAAATTGATAAATCTTATAAAAGATATGCCGGTTAAGAAAAAAATAACTAAAATCAAATACTGGTTGACTTTCATGTGGACAAAAGTGTTCGTCACTACATTTGTTTATGACATTCAATAAGTGCGAATGCAATAGACTTTGAAAATAATCAAAAAGAATCAAAAGTAATCATTAAAAGTAGTCGGATTATTTTTTGATTATTATGATTATTTTATCGTAATTAGAAGTAATCCTGATTACTTTTAGATTACTTGGAATCGCAATCAATTAGTAATCATCCGAAACAGAATATAATCGTAATTTAATCATTACTTTACCATAAAAAAGAAAGTAATCTAATTACTAATTATTATGATTACTAATCATAACTTAACAGCTATGGTTTGTTTACATGCTATTTTTTACTACCTTTAATGGTTTTACTCAAAAGTCCGTTCGAGTACAAAAAATAGTAAAAACTAGTAAAAAAATTTAAGGGTAAATTTTACTAGTTTTTACTTGAAAAATTTCTTCTAGCAAAAACTAGTCATATGTTTTTTGTTTAAATGATAAAATTGCACACATTTTTATGTAAAACGTTATCAAATTAATTAACTCTTATGATTAGCATTAAAGTTTGCATTCCGCGGACGTTTTTTTGCGATTTTTATAAATTTTTTTTTGTTTGTTTACTATTTTTACAATTTTTTTGCTCGATTACTTTTGAATATTTGGCAGTTTTTACAATATTTTTTTTTTTACTAGTTTTACTAGAAATGAAAATTGTACAAACGTAATATTTTTGTGATCCTTACAAGCTCTGAAACCCTCTTCCATCTCGAGGTGGACAACTTTGGCACTATCTGACTCACGCTGTTTTGTAACAGGGTCACTCCAAATTTGCTACTTTCAAAGCATAAATTATTGACTCTAATCGCCCCATACATAATGTTACAATATTACAATTGCCATATCTCAAAAACTGGCCATTGCATATCAAAATCTTTACCAGATTCGTATTCAGCATGCCAAATGTAATATTATATGAAATAGATTTATAATAAATTTTTTTTTAAATGTTGGAAATTTACAATGGGAGTTAGCATTTATTTTCACCAAAAATAAATATACTTTGAGACAGCAGAATAACAAAAATTTATATAAAACGAGAAGAAATTAGTTTTTTAGTTTGAAATTTATACTACAGATGGGTATTGCATAGGGAAGCTATTTGCCATCAAAATCTTATGTTGACCAAATCTAAGTTGGCATATTTTGAAAAATGTGATAAAAACTATGTAACCAGCTAATTTGTAATATATGGATTACATTTGACTTGTATAGGCACTGTCACCTGTTTTAAAAAATTTATAACAATTCCACCAATTTTTTGTTAATCTACAAAATTTGTGACCAATTTTATAGGCCAAATGTAAACTCCGTAACCAGTAACTCGTAAGGTTTTTTTAACTTTAATAGCTTATATCTTAATAACCATTGAAGCTATAAGCATTTAACAAAAATTAATACATTTTACAAACCAAAC
Source organism: Leucophora obtusa (assembly GCA_949987735.1). NCBI lineage: Eukaryota > Metazoa > Arthropoda > Insecta > Diptera > Anthomyiidae > Leucophora > Leucophora obtusa. The sequence goes on along the minus strand of OX465295.1, from coordinate 226,169,904 downwards.
ATATAAGATTCAGATTTCTCGGGTTCGCAGTGTTAACATATCATGAAACTCAGTGATTAAGCATTAAACACATAGACGACTGCAGCTACACGACTACAGCCTGTCAAAAATAAAATACACACGTTTATATGAAAACGATTATTTTGACACCAACACAGCTACACGGCTACACGACTACTTTTGCCGCTGTAGTCAACTTAGGATAATTTCTATTTTTGTTGGCTACAAAACAAAAATAGTGTTGACAATATAACAAAATATGTAAAACAGGACAATTTTTCCCGCTAGAGGCGAAATAAAATCGCTAGTTCTGACTAGAAAATCACCGTTTTGGGAACACTGAAGAAACAGCTGTTTATATTTTACAATTGTTTGAAGGTTTCATTAATTTATATTTGGAAATAACTTTATTGTGATGTGTTGTAAAAAAAATGGATCTTACAAAATTAACAAAATATTCCTCAGCCATTATTTTAGAAGCACAAACCAAAAAAGATTAATATTTATCAAAATGTCAAATATTTAGGATTATCTGTTTACATGTTGCTGTCGTTTTCAAAAAAATTGAGTAGCTGACTACACGACTACAATTGCAGCCAGCAGCATTTGTAGTCGTGTAGCTGCAGTCGTCTATGTGTTTAATGCATTATAACTTATAAAACAAACTCAGCAAAATTGTATTATGTATATTTAACTTTTTTTTCACTCATCAGTATATATATATATATGTATGTGGTGCGCATAGTTCGGAGACATGGCTAAAAATGTGCCCAAACTATACTGTATATGAGCCACAAATGTCTTGATACTACACTGAACCAAAAGTCGTAAGTGAAATCAACATAAAAATTTTGTTACTTTTTGATGAAACGAATTGTTAAAACAATATATTTTTTATTCAAATTAATGTGTGTTTTTATACCCTACACCACTATGTGGTCAGGGTATTATAAGTTTGTGCTGATGTTTGTAACACCAAAAAATATTGGTCGTAGACCCACCTTATAGTATACCGATCGCTTCAGAATTTTTTTTTATTTCGATTTAACGATGTCCGTCCGTCCGTCCGTCTGTCTCTCTGTCCATGCAAGGTCGCAAATATTAAGATATTTTGATGAAATTTGGTACGCAGACCTATGTTGGCCCAAGGACGAAGCCTATTGATTTTGGTGCACATCGGTCCATGTTTAGACCTAGTGCCCATATAAGGGTCCTACCAAAATTATATTGTTTATACGCTGCAGGTCGTAAATATTAAAATATTTGGATGAAATTTGGTGCACAGACCTACATTGTCCCAATAACGCAGCCTATTGATGTTGGTGAACATCGGTCCATGTTTAGACCTAGTGCCCATATAAGGGTCCTACCAAAATTATACTGTTTATACGCTGCAGGTCGCAAATATTAAGATATTTTGATGAAATTTGGTACGCAGACCTATATTGGCCCAATAACGCAGCCTATTGATTTTGGTGAACATCGGTCCATGTTTAGACCTAGTGCCCATATAAGGGTCCTACCAAAATTATACTGTTTATACGCTGCAGGTCGCAAATATTAAGATATTTTGATGAAATTTGGTACATAGACCTATGTTGGCCCAAGGACGAAGCCTATTGATTTTGGTGAACATCGGTCCATGTTTAGAACTAGTGCCCATATAAGGGTCCCCCCAAAATTGGCTTGGTTACAAACTGCAGGTCGCAAATAAGAAGATATTTTAATGAAATTTGGTGCGCTGACTCACATTATAGAAAATTTTGACACGAGCCCCATTTTAACCCATTCGAATTTCGGATCCAAACATTAGTTGGCTTTTACCCAGACTGGTGTAGGGTATTGTATAGTCGTCATGCCCGACTTTAACCTTTTTACTCGTTTTTAAATCAACTACTTTTTTTTTAAATGAACATACTTATTTCCGTCAATAATTCTCTACAAAACAATTGTTTTAATTTTTTTTGTCCATTTTTTAACAAAATTTAATTTGTTAACTCTAAAAAATTTTGTAAAAAGGCTGCAACGTAAATTTGATATAATTTTTCTTCAATTTGAAAAAAGAGTATTAAATCTGTGGAAAAAAGTTTAGTGAGGTTAGTTTTGTCGCGTCATTACTCGTGCTAGCATGTGTATTTGTAATTGTCGGAAATATCAATAAATTGACATTAAGTGTTTATGTTTTTCAAAGTATAGATAATTAACAAATTCAGTGATTTAAAGTGAATTGCTAATTGAAGATTTATTAATTTTAATTCAATTAAATCGTACATTAAAATTTCTGTCATTAATTTTGAAATTATTATCTATCTTTTTGTTATTTTGTTTAAGGCAAACTATTAATGAAAGTTATATAATGTATTTGAATTATTAATTTAAATAAAGTTATATATTTTTGTATATAAAATGGTACATGTGTTTTAAATAAAGAGTTTTTATGCTATATTATAATTTCAATTTTATATTTCATTATTTTTTATATTTTATCAAATTCATTATAAAAAAGATATTGTATGTATATTGCTTAAAAAAATTTTAAATTGGTGAAAAATAATATAAAAATAATGAAATATAAGTTTAAAAATTAATAATAAATCGATAAAAAATTAATTAATTAAATAAAATGCATTGTTGAATTTAATACAATGCATTGGAAAAACAACAAAATCATTATGCAATTTAATTAAATATAATTGTTAAGACAACTAATTTTTGTTAATACATTTGACGATATTTTGTCAAAATAATACCACATACAATAGTTAAACGTCAAAATATAAATCTACTAAACAATGCGTTAAATTGATGGACAGATTTTGTTAGTTGTATAGTGATCACCCATTCATCAATTTAATATGGATTTTAGTTGATTTCACACCTGTTTTTGGTTCAGTGTATGCGCTACACCTAGGAAGAGGTTGAGGACAGTCTCCAAACTAACCAAATGTCTCCATACTAAACACTTGATCGAAAAACCGTCCCCGTAGCATGCGCTGTGCATACATATAAACGTACATCCAAACTTCCGGCTGACGGTAAATCAACTAAGCCATTTATTTATACATTCTTTATTATTATTTTTAATTAGAAGATTAAATTGTAATATTTACATGTAAAATTTTAAATCCATAAAGAAATCTATCTATCATCTATCTATATGTCTGATTTGGTAAAACTTGTCATAAATTAACACATTCTGAAAAGCAAAAATTACACAAAAGTATCCTTTGGGATGTGTTTGTGTATTCGTTGTCAATAACATTTGTACAAACAACGAGATTTATCCCAAAACAAAATAAATATTTTGAATGAGACTTAGCCGTGGTATGCTTTTATTCAACAATTATTTTAATTTTTGCATTAAAAAATATAAAAAATTGTCACTACGTTATAACTACAACCCTAAACTTTCGAATAATAACACAGTACAACACTAAAAATGCATAGGGCATGCGACATATCAAATCTGATAGATTTTAGGATGAATATCACGAGTGTGAGCACCAAATTTTAAAATTAGCTCTAGTTTTTTAAATATTTGCAAATTTAACTTTTAGCAAAAAGACAGTTTTTTTGTAAAAATTTCTTATTTATTCATATACCTGACTTAACCACGGATAATTTTTAATATGGTTTAAAAATATAGACTTTGGGCTTTCAGAAACATATCAACTTAATTTGATTAGATAAAGGATTTAAGATATAATTGCAATTAAAGTGAAAACTGCACTTATTTTCCTATTTTTCAAATCTAGTAAAATCCCTTAATCGGATTTGCAAAATCTTTACATATGACTTAAATTCATATTCCACTAAATTCTTTTTACCGAAAGAATCACAACCTCTGTATCAACATTTGCAGAAAATTCGATCTAAAGTACACATTTTACATCTTTTTTATTTCAAATAAATTTTATATGAATTTACTATGGCAAAAGGAAATAAAGTACAATTTTGAGCATGCATATTTTAAAATCGTTATTTTTTCGAAATTTGCACTTCAAATATCTAAAACTTTGTTGAAATTGATTAGAAAATATATATTTTATATTTCTGAATGGTTTTATCTGGCTTTTATATTTTAAGATTTTTCACAGACTCCTTAATTTTAAGGTATTAAAAAAGTCGAACTTTTTCAGGTTTAGCCAATATTAACTTAAAATTAAAACAAAAAATGCGAATCTTTTTTGATAAATTAATTAACATGAGATGTATAAAGGTATAAGTTCAAATATTAGATATTCCTTTCATCGCAGATTATTTATTAACGAAATCGTAAAAAAAGAGGAATTTCAATTTTAAATGCATATATAGGGAATATTATCGCAGCTGTCAAATTAAGGGGCTTATTTCATCATTTTAAAATGTTGCAAAAAATAGCGTTATTACTTTCAGTTTTGTATTTTTTTGCAAAAAGTTTCTTAAAAAATTTAATTTTCCTAAAAAAACGTTTTTGCAAATATTTCTTAAACTATAGCTAACTATAAAATTCTAGTGCCATATTCGTGATCTGCGTCCCAAAGTCTATTAGAAATGATGTGTCGCAATCCCGATACATCAAAATTTTCTTATTTTGTTGTACTGTGTAATAATTTAATTTAAAAAAATATTTAAAAAGTTTGAAAAAAAATTATTTTATGTTAGTGGTTGGCTTTGGGGCATATTCACCGGATGGCCCTTGCAGTTACACAGAGTTGCTGCATTACATTCTGAAATACTTATAACTTTTCTATATATGTACATAAAAATAGTAAACTAGGACAATCGCATTAATTTTTTAATTTATATTAATATTTTTGATTTTTGGGGTCATATCATAATCAATTTTTAAATTTAAAAGTGACTTATATAACGAATTTTCAATGCAAAATTCATTTTATAAATGTATTATAAGGTTTTCAATATATATTAAAATTTCCCAAAAGGAAACTTTTTGCATTTGTTTGCAGAATGTTAATCGCTGATTAAGTTTTTTAATTGAATTTTTCTACCATAGTCTTTTTTCGTGTTCCGCCATAATTTTGCAATTTTTTAAATGCAGTTTTTTTAAATTTATAATCTATGGACATACATCAAAATTTGGTGGCTAGTTGGAAAAAAATTATTCAAAATTATGCTTAGGCACTCTGGCCTTTTGAAGAGTCATTTTATTATAGTTTTATTTTTTTGTTTGTTAATATATTGGAGATTTTTTGATTTAAAAGAAATCACATATCTTGAAAAAATTATTCTAAATTATTTATTTCAATCATAAAATAATTGATTTTTCTGCATTCATTTTTTTTTTGGTGAAATTGTATTTAGTACTTTTGGGGAATGTCCCTCAAGTTTAAGGCAGTTTCGCCGATTTGGGATACTTTGGAAATCATTACAAAAATAATATAAAACATACAAATGATTAGAAAAAAACCAAAAAAATTATAGTTAAATATATACATTAGACCGACTCACGAAAAAAAGTAAAAAAATCCCTAAACCTTAGTTTGTTTTATGATGATTCCTAAAATATTTCGGGTCTAGCAATGAGATCTCACGAGCTGGACCAATATCTTTTTTTTAGTCTTTGGAAGAATTTTGCATTTTATCTAAAGACAACATAATCAATATGGGTATATATGAAAGGTTTTTTTGAGGCGCGTCCAGCGGTATATATAACATGTTCAAGCATATCCAGACATGTCCTATTTTCAAGGATATTCTATAAAGAAAACAAATTTTTGACTGTTTTTTACGGAGATGTTTGTGATTGAAATGTTAAATTCACATATCATAATCTATAGTCGTTTTAAGTGAGTGTGTGTTTCAGATTTTTTTAAAATTAGCTATTTTTCGCGTTTTCTCAGAAATTCAATGTGGTGGAAACAATATATTCTAAATAGGGCAATATGGATACCATAACTTTTCTTTTGATAAGTAAATCATCGCTGAGTGGATATAGTTTGAAATTTTGCAAATTTCATACATTTTGCACGGTGCTTTGGACCAAATTTTGTTAAAATGTTTGAGTTACTGCAATCTGCATTTGAATTCAGTATCTAGTTGATGTAAGATAAAAATGCAACTTAACAGAGAAAAATCCAGCACGCGCTTTTTTGGCGGAATAATTTTTTTCGGGAAATAAAATTTATAAAATTCTAATAATAATTTAAATTCAGTTTCTTGTAGATATAAGGATAGAAATACAACTTAACCGGAAAAAAACCCAACACGAGTTTTTTTGGCGGAATATCATTTTTTCGGGAAAAAAAATTATTATAAAATTTAATTTAGGGTCAGCCTATATTTAGACTTTTCTTAAAAAAATTGGCAACCATATATGATACCCATATTGAGATAAAATGCAAAGTTCTTACAAAAAAAAGGTATTTGCCTTTTTTAAAAATGGTCCAGCTCGTGAGATCTAATTGCTAGACCCGAAATATTTTGGGAGTCAAATAAAACAAACCAAGGTTTATTTTGAGAGGGGCATTTTTTACTTTTTTCTGTCCATATAAGGTGAGTCGCTCTAATGTATTTAATTTATTCGTTAAGAAATACAAGTACCCAAGTTTTATATACGCGCTGCATGAAAAACGCAGAAAATTTGTGCACCTGCTTACACGCTGCATTACAAAAATATATAAGAAATAAGTGGTTACCAAAATAAGTAGTTATTTGTATGCTGACAAGCAATTGAAAAATAAGTGGTTACAAGTTGTTAAGAAATTAGGCTTATTCATAACTTATTAATAGTTAAAAAATAAGTAGCTACCAATATCAAATTTTTTTGTTATTAAATAAGTAGTCACGCGTAAGCTAGATTGCTAATGAAAAGTACTTCATCTAACAAAAATATAAGCAGTAAAAAATTTTAGTTCCATTATATAACTATTTATTTGGTACCGAAACACTTTGCTGGGATTGTCATAATGGGCCCAAGAATTTTTAAAATTTGAATAGATATTCAAAGTGTATATGAGTAAGATGATGACTGATTACTAAATAGAATAATCTCATCTATCAAAATTAAAGTATTTATTCATAATAGTCTAAATAGAAATCAACAGTTGAACTGTTGTAGTTTATAATTGGCAATTGCGTTAACACAACTCATTAGTGCACCTTTCGTATAAATGTTGTTAAACATGCTGGCTCAGCATATTTTGTTTTGTTTTTTTTCGGAATTTTAAACCTTTACAATCTCCATGAGCTGTTTCTATAGTGTTTTATGATTAGTTTTGTTTTCTTGCTTAGTTCTGAGTTGCCTTCTCATTCTTTATTGGTGAATGTAAATGTTGCATTCTAGTCAATATTCTTCCTCCGCAGCATAATTTTCTTAATTTCCCTTCGTTGCATAAGATTTAAAGAGCATTGCATTTTCTGTGTTGGGGGGAGGAGGTTTAACCAACCAACTGACTTTAATCATCCCATCTCATCATTATTCCTTAACGTGTTTATCCAATGTTCATCGAACATCGAACGTTTGGGGTCAAAAGTATCACACTCCAGCTGATTTTGGGCCACAATTGATTGATGCACGAAATCAACGTGTGTTATTGTTGTTATTCTTCTTTTTAATATTGCTGCTGTATCTATAGCGTTCGATTTTAATGGTGGTGATGAGTACATTGCCCTAAGAACAAAAATAACAAACAAAAAATGTAAATTGTACTAAAGTTTTTTAAGCAAATATATACTTCTATAAAGGAAAATATATAAAAAAAAGTTTTATAAACAGATATGAAAACGAAATACAAAGAATGGTGTCAAATAGTGGCGATTTTTGCCGATGGAGGCAGAAGTAGAATTCGACTGTGCTGAAATATCGCCACTTTAATTATCTAAACCCATTGCAATATATAAAAATCGGTCATATTGGAGAAAATTATTCCCAGCTTTATCATACGGCATACTTGGGATTTTTTCACTGGCATTGAAATTTCATTATCATTAGTTGACTAATGCTAATGGCAAAAACATTTCATTACCATTTAATGGTACTGAAATTTTCTGGCATTAGAATTTGTAATACTAATGCTAATGAAATCGCACAAATGCCTTAAAAACTATGAACAATTGCGTAGAAAAAATCATTTGTTTACAAAAAAAGGGGGGTGGATAGATTGCTTTTTTTCAACTAGCCACCGAACTTTGTTCCATGAAATGGGTGTTATAGTCCCTAGATTATAAATTTAAAAAAACCGCACTTAAAAAATTGCAAAATAATCGCGGAACGCGAAAAAAGTCTTTAAGGTACAAAAATTTAATTAAAAAACTTAATCAGCGATTTTCATTCTGCAAACCAACATACTGATGTAAGAGTTTTCCTTTTGGACATTTTTTATCCGCGACTTTTTTTCGCGATTTCTTTTTTCAATTAATCACCGAACTTTGTTCTATGAATTGGGTATTATAAATTTTAAAAAACCACACTTTAAAAATTGCAAAATAATCGCGGAACGCGAAAAAAGATTTTATGGTACAACAATTGAATTAAAAAACTTAATCAGCGATTTTCATTCTGCAAACAAACATACTGATGTAAAAATTTTCCTTTTTGGAAATTTTTTTCCGCGATTTCTTTTTTTAATTAATCACCGAAATTTGTTCTATGAATTGGGTATTATAGTCCCTAGATTATAAATTTTAAAAAACCACACTTAACAAATTGCAAAATAATCGCCGAACGCGAAAAAAGACTTTATAGTACAAAAGTTGAATTAAAAAACTTAATCAGCGATTTTTATTATGCAAACATAGATACTGATGTAAGAATTTTCCATTTTGTAAATTTTTTTTCCGCGACTTTTTTCGCGATTCCTTGTTTCAATTAATCACAGAACTTTGTTCTATGAATTGGGTATTATTGTCCCTAGATTATATATTTACCAAAACCGCACTTAAAAAATTGTAAAATAATCGTGAAAAAAGATTTTATGCTACAAAAATTTAATTAAAAAACTTAATCAGCGATTTTCATTCTGCGAACAAATATACTGATGTAAGAATTTTCCTTTTTGCAAAATTTCTTTTGCGCGGCATTTTTTCGCGGTATTTTTTGCAACTAGCCACCGAACTTTATTCTATGAATTGGGCTTATAGTGCCTAGGTTATGATTCTAAATAACCACAAGTAATAAATTGCAAAATAATCGCGGACGCGAAAAAAGGCTTTATGGCACAAAAATATATAAAAAACTTAATCAGCGATTAACAGTCTGCAAACAAAAAAGCAACTTTTGTACCATAAAGTTTTTTTTCGCGGTCCGCGGTTATTTTGCAATTTTTTAAGTGTGGTTTTTTAAAATTTATAATCTAGGGACTATAATACCCAATTCATAGAACAAAGTTCTGTGATTAATTGAAAAAAGAAATCGCGAAAAAAAATCGCGGAAAAAAAATTACAAAAAGGAAAATTCTTACATCAGTACGTTTGTTTGCAGGATAAAAATCGCTGATTTAGTTTTTTAATTCAACTTTTGTACTATAAAGTCTTTTTTCGCGTTCCGCGATTATTTTGCAATTTTTTAAGTGCGGTATTTTTAAATTTATAATCTAGGGACTATAACACCCATTTCATAGAACATAGTTCGATGGCTAGTGGAAAAAAAATCGCGAAAAAATGTCGCGGAAAAAAATTTGCAAAAAGCAAAATTTTTACATCAGTATAAATATTTATTTGCAGAATGAAAATCGCTGATAAAGTTTTTGTACCATAAAGCTTTTTTTCGCGTTCCGCCATTATTTGGCAATTTTTTAAGTGTGGTTTTGTAAAATTAGAAACTGGTTACTATAATACCCATAACTCATACCAAAGACTGGTGGTTAGTTTGAAAAAAAAGTTTGCGAAAATAATTTTGCAAAAAGTAAAATTCTTGCATCAATATATTCCTTTGCACAATGTAAATCGCTGATTAAGTATTTTAATTAATTTTTTATACCACAAAACCCTTTTCGCATTCCGCATTTGCAAGCTCAGAAATGAATTTGAAATCTATAAAATGACGTTTACAAATGCCAATTCTTTCTTATAATTGAGGCATTAGTAATCGTAATGAATTTACTATACAATTGGCATTAGTAATGAAATCGATGTATTTCAAAGCATTAGCATTAGTCCAAGTAATAATAATGCCAAAAATTTCATTAGCATTAGTTTCAATTTAATGGTAATGAAATCACCAATTAGTTTTTCCAAATAATTAATTAGGCTCATGTACGAGTATGTCATACGGTAACTTATTTTTTTAAGAGTTGCCTTTTTCAAACCGCTTTTTATATTTTCAAAATTCCTTCTGACGTAAGTTTGGAAAGAGTTCAGGATTTCAAATTATATGCTTTTTAAAGCCGATGCCAAAATTGGACCTGGAATTTATGAAAATGGGCCAAAAACATGTGAAAACTCTAAACAATTTCAGTTTCGAGTCATAACAACTCTGTTGTGGCAACCGACTTGATTGTTATAAGAGTACAGACCCGATGAAAAAACATTACAGCCACCATATGTAGCCATATCTCATTTGATATAGATCGACATTTATCTTATCCAAGTTCATCTCAATATTGGGGTACCCAGTAATATCCAGTTAGATCCCTCAAATATATTACAGAATTAAATTAGATCAAAATAGAGGGATATAATAATATCGTCATATGAAATCAAAAAAGGCGTACATTACAAAAAATTCAAAATCGACTATTTGATCGATTATGATGCACCGTATCATATATTCCAATATATTCCTGCAAAATTTTACACTCCTACGACTAAACACAACGATTTTATTAAAAAAATTCTAAACAGGCCCAATTGTAAGCGCAATTTTAAAAAGTTTTTTGCTTCTCCTGTAAAATTTTTTAAATGTAACTTGCGGCTTTTTTTATTTCATATGACGATATGTAATTTCCAATAATATCAAATTAAGATGCCGATAGACCCCAAAATAACCCATGCGATTAATTTATATCCAATTGGGTACAAATGGATAAGCTAATTTTGGAAGACCGAATTGGATATTTTGAGATCAAAATTTATCCTATGATACATCTGGAATTATTTAAATTTTAATAAAATTCAAAAATAACACAAAAAATTAAAAAAAAATTTGTTTATTAAAAAGATATTTATTTAATAATAAAAAAAAACACCGTCGGCAGGATTCGAACCCAGATTTCTGGAGTTGTAGTCGGTCACTTAACTCACTCAGCCACACACTGCTATACAAAATGACTGACTATATGAGACAACATAGTTCGTGTCATTGCGTTATATAAAGTTATATAAATTTATATATATATACATTAGAGTTCGTCATAAAAATTTGATTTTCGGATATCATCACTTTTTTTTAAAGTTTTTACATAGAAAAAAAGAATGGTGTTTTTTTCTTTTTTATTTCAACTCCTTCCACTGGCGCAAGTCGGCGAAAAACGCTGATTTGGAGACCCTTTACCTCCAGAGCAGAAACAGCTGCATTTATAGGAAATCTGATTTTACCATTCGATTCTACAGCAAACTTTAATATAAAAAACTTTTTTTTTTGCATTTTCAAAACACACCAGATAGCCATTAGAGTGATTCGAAAACCCACTTTTTTTAAAAAGTTCTAAAAAATTACTTTCTTATTTCCAACTGAGTACACGGGTACAAAAATTTAGGATATACCGCGAACCGTTAAAAAGTTATTAGCTAATAAAATTTAGATATTTTTTCTTAATTCAGTGAAAAAGTATTTCACCTAATTAAAATGCAGCTTTCAATACTCGCTGCCGCATTATAAATTTATTTTTTAGTAAAGACAAAATAATTATTAAGTTTTGTAATGCTTATTATGAAAATTTTTTTATTAAACATATTTGATTACTAAATAACTTTTTAACGGGTCGCGTTATATCAACAATTTTTATACCAATGTTCTCAGCAGGGAATACATTTTCATTGTGTGTAATAAAAAAGTAACTTTTTTGAAATTTTTGAAAAAACTGTATTTTTGGACCACTCTAATGAGTATCTACTGTATTCAGAAACGCAAAAAAAATGTTTTTTATATTAATTTTTGCTGTAGAATTGAATGGTAAAGTCAGCTTTCCCAGAAATGCAGCCGTTTTTGCTCTGGAGAAAATGGGTCTCCAAATCAGCGTTTACGGCCGACTTGCGCCAGTGGAAGGAGTTGAAATAAAAAAGAAAAAAAAAACGCCATTTTTCTATGCAAAAATTTTTAAAAAGTGATGATATCCGAAAATCAAAGAAATTTTATTTATTTCTGACGAACCCTAATATACATACATGACATAGAAAAAATAAATTAATAACATTCTTGCAATAAACTCAAATTAAAAATCTTAAATGTTTTTCACTCAAGGAACTTTTTTTGCTGAAGAAGATAAAAAAAGTTTGTTGGATTCAATCAAATTCGGAATTTAACGAATATATTATATATTACGATATCTAATTATATATTTAAAATGCTATTAATTGAAACATAAACTGCAGATGCTGTTGATACAAAATAGTATAATCTTTTTAAGATATGTAAAAAATATTTATAAGTAAATCAAATTCAGGTAAAAAAACTAAAACAAAAAGTTTTGTGCCCGAGCTGGGATTCGATAATATTATTACATATTAAAACCTTATTAATCCCAAGTTGCAGTAAACATAACTTTTTGGTGCTCTCGGCAGAAAATGTGTTAATTTATTTAAGATCTGTAAAAAAAATATTCACAAGTAAATTAAATTGAGTTAAAAAAGTAAAAAAAAATATTTTTTTTTGTGCTCCAGCTGAGATTCGATAGTAGGGTCTCTCAGGTTATATGGGACTATATATAATTATATGTTAAACACATAGAAAATGTTATTGACATGGGACCATATATAATCATATCTCAAATTATATTGTCAATCTTGCACCATGTATGGAGTCATATATAATTATATCTTATAGCATTTAATAGATATATTAATCTTACATTATACAACCAAAAAAAATTTATAAGAGGACATATGTTATTATATCTCAAAATATATGGCTTATATGCCACCATATGTGATCATATAAAATTTGTTATGTTATATAAGATCATTTATAATTATATATGACAATAGATCAGTCTTATCTCAGTATGTATAGCATATATGGTTGATATCTAATCTTATAAAAGACAATATATAAAAATATATGGTTATATAAAGTACCACATAAGAAACATATAATTATATATGGCTATTCATGACAACATATATATTCACATATTATAAGATAAAACAAGATATTACTATATATGACTGTATATAAATTTTTTTTGATCGGGTACAGAAACTTTTTGTCTATTCTAAATGTCCCAAGAAACTCAGATAAGGAGTATTTTTATATTGTGTTTAGCTAACTCCCCAGGAAATGCCGGTACTAATTAAAACGTGCTTGGCCAGTACTGTTTTCTGAAAATTAACAAGCTTTTTCTAATTTATTAAAATTAACAATTTTATAAATCTTACGTATTTTTACATCTATTACACAATTATATATGTGAGAGAGACATCGCCATTCTTTTCTTGTGAAGTTTCGAAAAAATAAATTAAAAATCTGTGATGTACACTAAGAGGACAGTAAAGTTCTAGCAAACTACTAAATTTGTTATTAAATGTACTGGGATAATACCAAAAAAATAAAATCCCAAGCCTGCGCCAACGTTGGGAAATTACTACGGCCAAGCGTTTATTGGTGTTATCATTTCGACAGTGAACGTTAAAAATCCGACGCATTGCCAGTACATGTCCTACCGCCTCCAATACCGGGCCAACATTGTGCCGTTTGTATTTTTCTACCTGGGTCGTTTTAAATTAGTGCCAAAATGGTCAGCATTTTTAAACACTGTTTTCGAATCTACAATTTTAAATATTTTAAATTTTTTTAAAGAAATTTTGAAAAGTCAACTATTAGAGTTTAGGGTTTTATTATGAACATATTAGAGAATAAAAGCTATAAAAACTTAATTACTTTCATTGGCTAGGGATTTCAGCGGATTACGAGAAAATAGCGATTTTTGGCACTTATTTAGCTTTTAGGAAAGTTTGTTTTTTCTTTTGTTTTTAAATTTCATATGTTTTTGACTATGTCAATTATTGACTGGAATATTACAGCATAAGAATAAATACTCTAATCCTCTAAATTAAGCCAAAATTAAGATCCCATAAATAGCCCCTGTTTAAGGTCAACATCAAATTTTAGGCGATTTTAACTTTTTTAAACATATTATAATAACAGACATTCATGAGGGCCCAGTGTAGAAAATCATTACCAGATATGTGGTTATGTAATTACATACTTGGTAATGGTAACAGTTACTTTTGTTATTACATTTCTTATTACCTTTATATAGCGATGTCGCGAAAAATAATGAGTTGTCGTTACACACCAGCATACGAAAAATCAAAAAATATATCGGTACCTACATATGTGCTTACCAGTACTGATAAAAATAATGAGTCTAAAAATAGATTTTCAAAAAAATAAATTATATAAAAAAAAAAATATTTTTTATTGTATTTTTTTTTAAATAAAATTTGCTGGTGCGGGAATCGAACGTGGGTCTTCAAATTGCCAGTCAATAGCTCTACCATCTGAGCTATATCGACATGTAATGTAGCTTACTCGCCAACATACAAAAAAATCAAAAAATATGTGGTTACATATATTCTTACCAGTGTTTAAAAAATATTGAGTCTAAAAATAGATTTCAAAAAATTTTCAAAAAAATCTAAAAATTTATTTTCTATTTGAAATAATGATAAAAAAAAGCCATTATCAGTAACTCATTATTATATGTTTTAAAATAATGCAGAAGGTAAGTGGGTGTCATTACTGGTACTCCAAAAAATAATGATATGTCATTACCGTTTCTACACTGGGGGGTTATTCATGAAACTTCTTGATATCAACTTTTTTAGTGTAGAAATAATATTCTTAATTTAAGTTTAGAAAATTAAGTGCAGTTGTGGCCTATGTGCGCAACTGAGAAAGTAATAGTCTATTTTTCATAGCTCCGCGAATAACATAGAATATTATACTATTTTTAAACGTTGCATACAGTAGTCATATTTAACAAATATTGTGAAGATAGATGGAATCATGATTTCATTCATGCATACTTTAAGAGTTTGGGCATAAATCAATTGTTTGCCTCTCCTGAGAAAATGTCTTTTAGTTCATAAAGGATATTGAATATAAGCTCTCGATTTATTAATCGCTATTATGTTTACATTCCATTAATGTAAAAATGATGAAATTAAAATTGTAACTACCCTATTAAAAAAAATTAATATAGAGCTTTATATGGTAATATATAATTTAATTCCATAAACCATTTCATCCGAAAAATGGCCCGATGTAGTTGTATCAGTTGTTTATCAGTTTTTATCTAATGATATTAGTTTAGATCTCAACTAATAAAATTATACATTAATCGTAACTTCTCACAAATCCAAAATTTAATTTTTTATTAATTATGATGTAGTTAACCATAGATTTTATTGACGAAAATCAAAAGTCCGTAACTACAGTTTTATTGATTTCATAAACCAAAAAGCAGTAACTCCAAAAAAATTTTTTTTTATTTTTTTTTAAATAAAAGTAAAGTTACTCTTGATTAGATTCCACTTAATATCTTGGAATTATCTTTATATGGTAGAAACCTATAAATCATGCTTGTGGTCGTGCTTATTTTATATTCAGAACACTCTTGCGAACTCAGCACCAAGAAGCCTATAAGACTAGGATATGCAACCTCTATCGGATCGCACATCGTATAGAACATTATGCCGTTGTCAGACAGTCGGTCGAGAAATATGAAAAAAGTGGAGGTAAATTGGCAGAAACTAAAAATTACAAATAAAATAATAAAAAAAAATATTAGAATTAAAAAAAAGATAATAAAAAATATGAAAATATCGAAAATAAAATATAAGCAAAAATTAATGTACAAATTTCAGTCTCAAAAATCTTAAGTTTCACATATTTCATAAACTATTGCACTTTTTTAATTTCTGATATTAGCAATACTTTTCTTATTTTTTTCCCATAATTTAGAGATTTATTTCTCCTCTCTATTCACATTTTTTATTTATTTTTTTCTGCGAAAGTTCCCCTACAGAGCTTTAAAGAATTAATTCCTTTTTGGAATTAATTCCCAAAAATTTAATACAATTTTTTAATTCAAGGAATCAATTCATTAATAAGACATATATATATATATAAGTTCCCGTAGTTCCTATACGGAACATAGGGCAACATTAATAAGACATAAGCAGGAATTAATTCTTGTGAGTGAATTCAAAGAATTCCCTGACCAAAACCTTAAAATTAAAGAATTCATTCACTAAAGAATTCATTCAACACGAGTTAATTCAATTTCAAGCCAAGGAATTTATTCAATTCCAGTTAATTCAACTTTTGGTCAACAAATTAATTCCCTAAGGAATGAATTCCTAGGCCTTCCCTTGTACATTTAATTCCCTGAAGAAATTAACTTGTTCGTTTAATTCCCATATAACCTCTTATGGTGTTTTCATATACCTAAATGTAAACTCGACTTATGCAAACTGAATGTTCAAAAGAGTTTACGTGTCATGGAACTTACACCTTATAAGATTTACAAATTTTAGAAAAAAAGACTTTTCACCATAATGAACTTCGTGTGAAAATTGTATAAAATTTTTTCTCTCGAATTAATTGTGATTTGTCTTTCGTATATTAAAATTTTTTTAGTTTCATAATTTTAACAAAGATTTGAGGCCTTTAAAGTTCGAGTGAAAACGTAAATATATCTTCGTAAAATATTCAATTTTATTTAATTTGCTCACACATTTCTTAATAATTGCCTGAACTTAAGAGCGATGCTAACTTAGCTCCTTTTTTTTGAGTTTTTGTTTAAATTAAAATGAATTGGGTATAACATCGGGGAATTAAACATTTAAAATGGGAATAAGCTAAAACTTTTTGGGCAACACTTCTCTCCAATAAAATGAAAAAGTATTGCCAGAAAAAGCAAAACAGCAGTCAGCGCCATCTGTTACATTAAAAACCGGTGTTGCCATTCATAAGGACCATGGGAGACTCCTGATTAATTGTATAAATAATATTTAGATTTTTATTTTTTTATTATTTTTTTTTAAATTTTTTTTTTAAGAGAAGCAACACTTAGAAATTCTTCCTATTAATTAACGTGTGAAGTGAAAGGTGGTGAAGATGAAGGGCTTCAAATATGGCAACACTGTAATTGCGCGAGATATTGAATTTTAGAACAGCTGTTGCGCGCTATCTGATGGTGAGTTGGTGAACTTTGTTGAAGCTTTTTAGTTCATAGGCCTGTTATATTATTTTATTTCGGTGGGGTAAGTGCTTTGGGAACACCGAAGGAGGACGCTGCGATATGTATGAGGGATAGAAAAAACTCACACATATTATTATTTTTCATAAACTGATGTTGCCTTGGTTGCGGCTCGAACCCGCAACCTCACGTGTAACAGTCCAACGCGCTAACCATTACACCACAGCGCCCACCTTATATTCTTAGGTGAAAAGACATACCCTTTTGGGCATTTAATGAAAAACTTAAATTCAGGAAATTAAACGAAAAAGTTAATTCCTTAGGGAATAAAAAGAAAAAGTTAATTAATATAATGGTCAGGTAATTCATTCCCAAAGTATTCAGTTCAAAAAAGGGAATTAGAGAATTAAGTCTTCAAAGCCCTGTTCCCTTATATTAGTTTGTGCCACCATGGCATCATACAGTCATTTATGCACTTCTTCTGTCCAATGTCCGGTCCGATGAGCGATCCGATAGCGATTGTATATCCTACTCTTTTATGCTTCTTTTATTTAATACAATATGTGATTATATTCACTACTACTAAGTAGGTACTCCCATATTTCCAATATTAAAGAATTTATGTATATCTTAAAATTGCTGCGTATATAATCGCCCAGTGTCGAAAGGTTAATGTGCTTTTGGTACATGCTATGAAGAACTATAAGAAACATCAACAGCTACAGAACAATAACATATAAAATAAAATTCACATTTACGAATAATATTAAACTATAACCCTTAGACAAACTCCATCGCCGTTTGAAACCATCAACGATCTATTTTTCACAATTTGTTAAATAAGTTTTGGAATTTTAGCACATTTAATTTGTTTAATGCGATCTATTAAATTATTCCTGTAGCAAATTAGTAATTAGGTCATACATATTAAAAAAAAAAAAGAATAGATATAAATTTTGATCGTTTAATCATAAGAATTTTGCTCCAAATTTAAAAATTAAACTGGTCAACAAAAAATTGGTAAGATGAGAGATTGGTAACATGTAAATTTATCCGAAAAATTGTAGATTGAATTTGATTCAGCAATATATTTTTTGATTAAGTTATATCTAAATTTATCTGGAAAATGGCAAACCGAATTATATACAGAAATATATTTTTGGAGGAGATCTAAACTATCCGAAAAATGGCTGTTAAAATTAGATGCTGGAATATATTTGGGTACTACGTAACATCTACATTTATTTGGGATGGAATTAGATCCCCAATAATAGCCAACTGTTCCAAAAATAAAACTGGCAAAGTACTGATTTTATAAATATTACAATACTTTGTCAAAATAAGGTCTAAAGTCAAAAGGTCTCGAGTTCGATTCCGTTCCCGACTATTCAGTTTGTTTTTATAAAATTAGTTTCTTTTTATATATGAATTTCTTTTTATAAAATTACAACTCTTTTTATAATTTTTTATTAAATTGAATTTCTTTGTAATAAGATACTTTTGTTGACATATTTTTGACTCTATAGATTTATCTGACATTTTAAATATAATTTTTTTGCGAAACTGTGTTTCAGAGTTTTAATACCATTGGTTTTTTCCCAACATCATGTTGACCAATTAGTGTAAACCAACCTTTTGGCGATGCTTTTACCTTAGCTCGAAATGTTTTTGTCATGCATTTAATTTTTAGCTATCACATAGCTACAATTAGTCTCGTTAGAATAGTGGGTAGAGGTCTTGGCTGACTATTTGGTGGACTGGGTTCAATTCTATGCTTTTAAAAACAGATATTAAAAACAAATTTTCTTAACTTTTTTTTTGGAAATCAATGAAGGAATTCACAGTTTAAGTGTTAATCTGCTCTCGTTGTAAAATAGCATGATTTTTGAAGTTTAACCCACAGAAAGTTGTCAGATTTACGATAAATGCTAATTTACTACTTACAATAGCATGAACTGTGAATATCCTCCTATCTGCAACTGTATTAAAAATGTTTTGATGAGGTACCTTATATGACCATTAGAACGTATCGCAAAAAAAAGTTCGCCGTACTTCCTCCAATATGAAGTACACTCAAATAAAAAAGTCTGTAAAAGTTACAGAAAAAACTGTAATATTACAGAAAAATTAACTAATATTAGGCCAGCAGACCGATTAGCTAATTTTAGCAAAATGTGTCTGTAATTATTAGTAAAGTCAAAGTTGTGGAAAAAATTTGTAATAGTTACTAAAATTTAGTATAATTTTAGTATATTCATAATGGAAATCAATTTGCTAAAATTAGCCAAATTCCTTTCTAAATATTTGTGAAATTCATTTAGAAACAAAAATTAGTAATTTTACTATATATTAGTAAAATTTCTGTAAATTTAAAATGGAAATAAAATAGTACTTATACTAAATATTAGTATGCATACTGTATTTTATTTCCAAAAAATCTAAAATAAAATCCATAAAAAATGCTTACGAATAGTAAAATTTATTTCTTTTTAGTTATAAAATGAAATGTAATTTTAAATACGATTTAATTATAAGTAAAGTTTTAAAATTTAAATAACTTTTAGATGAATGATACACTGAATGTATGTATATAAAAAGATTTATTATAAATATATGTACTAAATAATAGGCTTTTGAGATCAATATCAAATTGATATTCTCATTTAAATTAATTTTTGGAGTATAAATATATATAAGTATTTAAAAGAAAGTCACAAATTCATTTTTTAAAAGAAAGTCACAAATTCATTTAATGCAAATTTTTATAAGTATTCACTTTTAAAAGTATAAAAAATGCCCACATTTATTCCAAATTAATGTAGGTACATTTTATTATTTATCTATTACGCTCGGTTTCATATTTAAAGTTAATTTGAACTTAACGATATTGAAAGATAAAATGTAAAAAATTGTATACGAAATAACAAATTAAATAACTAATGCTTAAATCAAAAATCTTCAGTATGAAAACCACCGTGTAGGTTTTTGAGTTTACTTTTATTAATCCATAATTTTTTGTTGTTTCGTACACAAATTTCTTGGCATTTTCTTTTGTTTAATATTGAAGTTAAAGACTTCAGTATGAAACTCAGCTGTAAAGATTATAATTAGAAATTAAGAATTTCAAAGTTAACAAAAGTAGGCAATTGTTGTTTCCTTTAATTAAATAAAATAATTAAATTTTAATTTTAATTAATTTAATAATTAATTAAATAAATAAATTGATGCGAAAACAGCGAAAAATAACATGTTTTAAACGATTTAAAATGTGAAATTATCAAATTAACTAACATAGGAGTAAAATTTATAAATTTTTCTCTTCATTTATATTTTTTAGATAAGTTGTCAGGCTAAGTTGCTGTTGATAACTTGTCTTTAGGAAAATTGATTCCAAAAAAATGTGATTGAAGAGCCATACATGTTTACATTTAATCGGATATTTAAAATGAAAAACCACATAAATATGAAAAAGACATGTCAAAGCCTCTAAAATACTTTCTAGTTTATAAGTAACAGTGTCAAATTTTACAAAAATATATTTATAAACTGCGTGCTATTAAATCATTGATACCATTACCACGATCGCCGTATTCGCCTTCACGCTTAAAGGATACCGACACTTTATTCTTCCAAGCTTCACGTGGGCTACAAAACTGTAGATAAAAAAATAGAAGTTAATTTTTGCTACATATAAATTAATATAAAAACAATAAACTTACTAAAAATGCACACATAAATTCACTAACAGCTTGAACCTTTGTACCCACTGTAAATATCTCATGAATAATATCTTCCAAACAAATAATGGGTGATTTTTTGCCATTGATACGAGCAAAACCTTTTTAAATACCAATTCACGTATGGTACCAATATTGGGATAACCATATGTAATTGTAAAATTATGTATCGCTTTTCCATAATTTTATGGTTTTGTTATGTTCCAAAGCCGCCGAAGCAATAATATTCTCTGTTGGATGACAAGCAGTATACAACACAGTGTCGGTGTGACCCTGTCATTTCTAAACCACCTCTTTCGATTGTAGATTCCAGATGTAAACCATATTAACTGCCGGAAACAACCCACAAAAAAATATTACAAACATTTAAAACAAATTTATAGATAAAAAAAATTCTTGCCTTTAACTAACATTTCCTCCAGTTACTGAAAAATTTGCAAAAATACAATATTTTTCATTTTTACGTCCAGTGTAGGTTTTTAAACATTTTCCTTTTGAATAGTCCAATAATTTCAAAGAATTATCCAAAGTAGCCGCCAATATATACTTGCCATCATCTATTAAAGTCTTCAAACACTGACCACTGGCTGTATCCCAAATACGACATAAGCCAACATAGCTAGAAGAGACAATTAACGAACCATCACGATTAAAATGAACAGCCGGGACAGGTCAATTCATAAGATTTCGAAATTATTTCTTTTCCCACTTCTGGTACTCACATGAACTCTCCAACCATTCCCCATTGGGTGAAAACAGCTGATACTGCCTTGGTATGACCAGCCAAAGTAAACTTTAAAGTATAATTGGGTTTTACGGATAAAGACGATTTATTTGAAGATGAGGATGTTGTTCCGGTCGAAGATGATGTTTGAAGAGTATTAGGACCACTGGGTGCGGTGGGCAAATGTTGTGGAGCAAGTACCCCAGGATGACCAACATGTACTGGTCCAACATGTACCATTGTTATTGATTTTTACAAGTTATTATTTTAATTCACTTTATTTTTTTAACTATCAAAACACTACCGAAATGCTACCGAATGTTTTTGTTGACAAACCTTGTCGTTGTGTCGTTCATGAACGAACTAGTTCATTTGAACGGTTCAGTTCATTGAACGATATGACATCGTTCACCATTATTCGTTCTTTTCGTTCAAACGTTCATTTCGTTCAATCGTTTATTTCGTTATTTTTTTTTAGTCATAGAAAATTTGTATCCCTTTCTTATTAATTTTATGACAGAATTTAATGTTTTTCTTAATAATTTAAAATTTTTAATAAAATTGTAATTTTCTGACGCTATTAGTCTATGCACAATAAAATTAATACAAACATCATATCGCTGGCATGCAATCGGCTCTTGCAGTGATGCCAGAGATCAAATGTCACTTTTAGTTTTCATTTTAATTTTGTAATAGAAAAACAACAAAAAATTTGGTAAAAAAGAATGGAAAAGTGTTTAGTTTTTTTATTATTTGTCGGTAAATATTAATGTTTCATAAAATTTGTTGTTTTTCGAAAAAAATCTATGATATTTCTTATCCATGAAATGGTCAAGTGTTCTCCTTTGCAATTGATATCATTTTGAAGTTTCGCTGCAATGGTTTTGACATTTCATATCATATAAGTTATTGCATTTGAAGACACCGGGTTAGCACGCGTGCAATTTACAATTGCTTATATTATATATGTTTAAAGGAAAACTGGTCAATATTTTGTTACAATTTTATTTAAGGATTTTTTTCTTAATTGTCTATAAATTTTTATATTCATTTATAAAATTAATGCAGTTTTCATTATTTGTAATTGTCGCCATAATGCGGCAAAAAGCAAAAGCACCTCCCAGTACGACTGCTCTTAATGAACTAAAACAGCAAAAACAGTAACATCGATACACACGATGGAAAATTTAGTTAGGAAACACAAAATATCAAAAAATTTAGATAACACGAATAAAAAACGAATGTCAACACGATACATTAGCGGCCATATAGACTTCCAAGTATGCTGTACAGCATGCTGGCCGGCTGTATGAATTTGACCATGTAATGTCTAATTTGACGGTTTGTCAAGCATGTTAGACGAAAAACAAAATTTTTTGATTTTTCGGCAAGTTTGACAAACACGCTTTACCGTATATTGAAAAAAATCATCAAACATTGGAGAATTTTACATTTTTAAAAAGTTATTTTGTGACAAGAAAGGGATAACGTTAATAAATAAACTAGGGATGTGCGATTAATCGATTAATCAAACAGTATGATTAATCAGAACTTTGATTAGTCAATTAATTGATTAGTTGAAATTTTGATTAATCAGAATTATGATTAATCGATTAATTTGAATTTTGATTAATCAAAACTTGAATAATTTCAATTAATATTTAAAATAGTAAAATACGGAAATTTTATCCTTGTTTTGTAGCGATACTTTATATAGCTCCAAATAAAGAGAATAACAAAGGTTGTTTGCTCACTGGTCAGACTTGAACAACTCCGTTCCTAAATTTAAAGTCTCTATTTTGAACTGGCGTTAAAAAGCGTCGTCAATGGAGAAAAACAAGATATTATTCAATTATTCATAAATTTGATTAATCAAAATCATGATTAATCAATTAATCATTATTTTGAATAATCGAAATAACTGATTAATCGATTAATTATGTTTTTGATTAATCAAAATTATTGAATAATCGACTAATTGATTAATCAGAATTTTCATTAATCAGGAAGTTTGATTAATCGATTAATCGCACATGCCTAAAATAAACTAAAAAATGCAAAAACAGAAATTCAAAACTGAAATTCCAAGAAAAAAATTAATAAAAATAATTTCGTCATTATCATCCGCTGTGTTGATTTTGTGGTTTTGAAGTAAAGTTTTACAGCATGCTTGTCCGTGTATTCCAAAAACCATTTTTTGTTTGTCAAACAAGCTGGACAGCATGCTTGCTCGTATATAGGCCGCTATTGACATAAGCGGACTTTATACGATCAAATACACGGTCAAGGATGCTGTAAAATGTTCCTTCAAAAACACAAAATCAACACAGCGGATGATAATGACGAAATTATTTTTTTAATTTTTTTTCTTTGAATTTAATTTTTTTTCTTCTGTTTTTCCATTTTTTAGTTTTTTTATTAACGTTATCCCTTTCTTGTCACAAAATAACTTATTAAAAATGTAAAATTCCCTAATGTTTGATGATATTTTCCATTACACTGTAAAGCGTGTTTGTCAAACCTGCCGAAAAATCAAAAAATTTTGTTTTTCGTCCAACATGTTTGACAAGCTGTCAAATTAGACACTACATGATCAAATTCATACAGCCGTCCAGCATGCTGTACAGCATGCTGTACAGCATGCTTGATTTTCTATAGGTCGCCATACACGAAGGGCATTTTGTGACGAATGTTCCTTCGTGTGTAGGCAGCTTTAGAATAGAAAACAATTGTACCATTTACAGTAAAATTCTTTTAAGCTAAACTTGGTTAAAGACGAATTATCGGTTAATACGAACTAATTTGAAAGACGTTTTGGCATCAATTTTCGTATAAAAAAGATCATCTGCTTTATGAAACGCTTCGTCATATTTATTGCCGATGATTGATTTAGAAAGCAGTTTCATCAATATGATAACTCTTTTTTTCACCGAGTGTACGAATATGGATGATAAAAATACATATTGAAAAAATTGCAAACTAATTTGTATTTATAGCAAAGAAATATTCGAAAAAAGCAAAAAAAAAAAAAAACGTGGAAATATAAACATTAAAAAACAACAAAAAAATTTAGAGAACAAATCTATTTTTATTATAAATGGAAAAAAACGCTTAAAAACAACTTGGTTTTCTGGTAATCATATTGCAACAAAAATTTCTATCAGGTTGTGTATATTTTCAAAAAAAAAAATTAAACTTCCAAAATAAAAAAGATTAGTAATTTTTTTTGCTAATTTTAGCTAATCGGGTTTCAAAATTTAGTAAAATTAAATTTGTAGATTTAGCAACTCAAATTAGTAAAAAATTCTGTAATTTGTAAAATGAGAATACCAAATTATTTTACTAAAAAACAACTTTATACTAAAAATTAGTATAATACTAGTATAATAAAATTGGAAACCGTTTTACTAATTTTTATACTAACTTTTTTTTTTTAGTGTATCTTTTCAAGGCAATTTAAAAAAAATTTTTTTTGCCGAACGTAGGGGTTGCGTTTTTAAATTTTTCGCAATAGCTTCAGCATTTAAAGTCAGATTTATAAAAAGCGACCGCTACCTTCGGCAACCAAAATATAAAATATATTTCTACTGGTTTTATCGAAAAACTTCCTTAGCAAAAGTTTAATGATTTTTTGACATTAGGGTTGTACATTAGGGTGTAGCAACTGAGATCTAGTGGGTAACTACTGGAACGGGATACTTGAGGTCAATGACCCTTAGAGCAAAACACTGGTTTCCTCGAGAAAAATACATCGATGTATCATACTTTAAGATCCGACTGTAAAGGCCAAAGAGGCAAAAAATCGATATATCACACTTTAAAATCCGACTTTAAATGCCGAAGATATAACGAAAAATTGAAAAAGGCGACCCCTACATACAAAATACATATTTTATTTAAAATTTCCAAATATTCCGAAAAGATGTGATTAAAAATTCTTCTTGTTTTTGCCTTGTAGGCGCAAGTTTCTCAAATCTGATCTTTATTTTAACGAAGATTATGAATCAGCAATTGAAATTTTAAAAAAGTTTGTGGTTTATAAATGATCGCGGTTTTTGAAAATTCAAAAAAACTAAAGTTTTTGAGGTATTTTCCCAATTACCTGTAAACGGTGTTATAGAAAAATCCAGTTTGTTAGACTTTTGCAATTTACCAACCAAGGGCCTTCATTATATATAACGCTAATTTTAATATTAAAAAGGTTGACAGATATCCTTGCAAATTAAATTAAAATTTGACTTTTTTAATATTTCGCTATTATTTAGCTTGCTATAATTGCGAAAAGTCCTATTTCGCATAATAGGACATTCCATAGATATATACTATTAATACAGAAAATAAATTTTCATAGTGGTAAATATAAGAAAACATCCCAGCAAAAATAAATGGAATGACTTCTAAATGAATCACTTCCTTCATTACATGACAAAGAATTACTCCCTTAGGAATGGGTTTTAAACAACATCTAATGCTGCAATAAATATATGCTAGTCAGAAGTTCTTTTTCATGGGTGATAAGAAGTTAATATTTTGTATGGGGGTTACATAGGAACGTGCTGGCACAGAAATCAGAGGGTTGCGGGTCGAAAAAAAATTTTTGTAACTTTTTTTACACAATTAATAATTTTGGTTATGGTTTTGACTGTAAAATTTTTATTTTTTTCTATTTTTGTACACTCATAAATTAATTTTTGAAACGATTTAAATTTTTTTTTTTTTAATTTTCTATTAATTTTTAATGAAATTTTATAGAAATATAAAAGTTCTAAATAAATATGTAATTCTTCAAATATTTTTTGTTAAAATACGAAATATTACAATTTTGTTTGTATTTAAAAAATTGTAATTTTAAAAATCCATTTTGATCAAATTTTTACTAAATGAATTTAGAAACTAAATATAAAAGAACAAGAAAAATCCTGTAAACATTTTAGTTAGAACTAGTAAAAATAAGTTAAAAATTACCTTGCAGAAAAAGCTATTTTTTATCTACTAATATGCTGCAAAATTTTCTCGGATTTTATCAAGGTAATTCGTATTAAAAGTTAACTTAAATGTAACCAAAATTTTGTAAATTTAACAGTTTTATTTTTGCTTTTTATCTTACTAGTATTTAGCAAAAAACAATCTGCTAATATAAGCAGTTTTTTTGCAAGGTCATTTTTAATTACATAATTTTTAGTAGCTTTTTCTCCTATTTTTACAGCTTTATTTCTGAGTGTATTATTTTTATAAAAAAAAAACAGTTTAAAAAAAACAAATTTATATATTTTCCAATATGTTCTATATTTCGTATTCGTATTCGCCGCTGTATATATTTTTGTCAATAAAAAATTTAAGTAATGAAGATAAAAAAAATTTACTGAACAAGACTGCTAAAAGTCAGCTATCACTTATAACAAGCGATAGCTTAGTGTGTAGAGCGTCTGCTTGAAAAAATTAAAATAAAAACAAGTGAAAAAGAACTTCCTTTTCATTGGTTTAAATATACATAATTTGTTTCAAAAAAGAACAACTTCCCTCCTATGACAAGCCAATGTTAAATTCATCAGTGAATTTCACAACTCCCTATTCAACTGTTGTTATGTTTTTACTACTTCTTTTTCCTCACTTTTTTTCTTGGGATACTGATCAAAATTAAACATTTTTTATATGAAATTTTCAAATTTCGCGAAATCCGCGACTCCTATTAGAATTTCGATTTCATATTCGTAATATACACCTAAATGAACATATATTAGATTGGTCGGGATCATAATAATTATATTTAATTTTTTCCATTATTTTTAATTAATTAAAAATAATAGAACAAGTACCTACAACCTCGAAACTTCAATTGCGATATGCTACCTCTAAACAAAACTTTTTTGGTGATTTTTTTTTATCAGACCGTATCTATTTTCACAGTGGCATATTTTTAGCGTTGTGGAGCGTGAGAATTCCAACTTTTTTTTTTTGGACCAGTCTAATGGACATATAAATACTTAGATGTTACCTCATTTTCCGGATCCATATATGGTTGAACCATAAATGTTCATATATGAACAAATTTGAACATTTTTAACCAGGAATAAATATATGTATGCACAGCACATGCTAGGGGGCAGTTTTTTGATCTAGAGTTTATTCTGGAGACATTTGGTTAGATTGGGGACTGTCAAACTCTTCATAAGTCTTGCGAATACTTTGAAGACATTTATGATTAATATACAGCATAGTTTGGGCACATTTATGGCTATGTCCACGAACTATGCGCTTTACATACATATTATGGATGCCAATAGGGATTGATATTTAAAAATCACGGTATTTGGGATTTTGAAAATCCCGATCCCGGGATTTTCGGGACTACGGAATTTTTCGGGATCCCGGGATTTAAATTTTCATTTATTTATGAAAATTTTATGTTATGTAACTAATTTTATTATAGAATAAAGCGTTTTACAATTATTTAATAGTTGTTAATTAATAATGTGGTACATTTTAGCAATATTGAAACATCCCAGTCAGAAATTTCCAGTGGTATAAAAAAATCAAGTACCTACATACCACTGGGTAACCGCGATGTTAAAAATAAATTACTGGCAGAACACTCATTTGGGAAGTTTTGTCAGCGTTTGCAAAAAGTTTTTCCAGTATCTGTTTTACAAAAATTTCGGTGGTTTATAAAAAAAAGCACTGGCAATGAAAGGGCTTAGAGTGCTATGCCAACTTTAGCAACAAGTGGTTATCCAGCCAGTAGTTGTCCAGCTTTTATCATTCATTTACGTTTTTAGCCACCAAGTATTATATATCTAGTTAGCTTAGTGGGTAGAGCTGTGGTTTGCTAATATGATGGCCTGGGTTCATATCACGGCAGGACCAAAAAAGATACATATGAACATTTTTTAAGTTTTATTTTGGAAAATATAATTCCAGACCACCTACTTATTGGTTTTGCAAATGTTAAAAATTTTGTTTCTCCAGTACTTTTCCTACGCTTTTTAAACAGCCGGTTCTTTTGTATAATGCCGTTATCATATCGGTAATTTGAAAGCAATTTTTGCCAGTACCACCTGTTAAAGTACCTTGTCATCGCTTTCCCGTGTGTATTTTTCTGACTGGGATAATATATGAAGGCCTGCACTTAAGTACACTTGCGCGTAGTATTTTGTAAGCAAAAACTTAATAATGTTTACCAAATTTTCAAATTTTTCTGCAGAGTCTGCATAGTTAACTCGAATAATCTACTTAATTTCTATTTTTACCAATATCTTGGCATCAATTTCTTTTAAATATGAGAAAATTCCAAAAAAAAACGTCGGTAATCTAAAATTGCTCACTTTGTTTATTTGCGTTCATATTAATATAAATAAATAAGAAATAAATAAGAAGATTCGGGATTTTGCCAATCCCGAAAATCCCGGGATTTCCCGTTTGGCATCCCTAGTATGTAGTGTTTTGAAAATTTAAACAAAAAAAACTTTCAAATATGAAAAAACAAACCACAAAATCGGTTTTTTTACGTTTTGTCAGTTAAAAATTGATAGTTGTTTTAACAGACTTTTCAATTATTTTTATTTCATTTAAGGATTGTTTAAACAATGTTTGAAAATAAATAGCAAAATGGTTTGAATATAATGAAAAATCAGTTGTCCTTTTTTTAATTGTGTTTTCAATTAATTTAATATGTATCTTAGGTTTTTTTAAACTATAAAATATTGTGAGTGTATTTATACAAAATTATATTGTATTTAACAAAAACTGTTTAGAAAATATCAGCAGGGCTGCAATTTTGGACAAATTGCCAGATATTTTTGCAATTGTAAAAATCCCGTGATTCGAGCTTAAGAATCCAGGGATTCGGGACTGATTTTTATTAAATAATCCCGGGATTTCGGGATTGGCATCCCTATAACATATGCTGTAAAAATCCCTTTTTGTACCATTGGCAAAAAACGCTCTGAGAGCGCTTTGATTTTGTAAGGTCTCCAATTTCTACCTGAATAGTTGACTATCAACCAACCAGTCAGATAGAACCCTATCACATAGTCGGAGTGCCCGATATATAAAAAATAAAAATGATAAAAGACAAAAAACATTAATTTATCAATTATAAATTCTTTTATTATTGTTATGCAATATCGGGTTAATTTTTTTTAGGAAGTTATCGATAATTTAATAAACATTTAAAAATTTCTATGTGTATGTTTGTATGTATTTATGTTGTTATGATATATGTTTATGGATGTGTGTATTTCCGTAATATCAATATCTGTGTATGTTTGTGTGTGTAAATTTTTTTAATATATTTAGTTAAGTTCGGTTACTTTGGTTTTGCTTACAGTGTAGTACGGATATATTTATGGCGTTACATGAAACAAGAAAAAAACTACATTGTAAAGCATTTTTTTGTTTCAGTTTTTTTTTAAATCTAAAGGTGTGTCGCCTTACAAACTGCCTTAGCTAGTCTGCCAGCAGTCGGAGCTAGTCGAAGCTTGGAAGCCAACCAACAAACCAAATGGCAAAAATACAAAAAACACTACAAGCCTGCAATAAGAACAGCCACACAAAAAAATAAAAAAACAACAAATGGCACACAAAATATTGAATGTTTCTTAAAAAAACAAATTTTGCCATCCAGCCATAGCTAGTTGTGGTCGTTTCTTGTTGAAGTTGTTTTCTCTATATTGGCGTTGTTTTTGTTGTTGCGGTAGTAACATTGCTAACAATATTCCTGTGTGCCCCTCCTGACCGTGTTTGAAACCCACTTTCCCATCAACTCTTTTCTCACTGTTTATCATTCTCCTGTAGGTACTTAACAGAGTTTCAAAAGAACTGACTCGGTTTGTTTTATGAAAGTGTAAAAGTAACGAAAACCTTTTGTAATTTTTTTTTCTTAAAATAAACGATTATGTTTTGTTATTTTACTTTAGAATCTTTAAAAAATATCTCTCATAAATGAAAATAAATGAACCAATCAGAATGCTCCAAAAATAAACCAAGTCATGGCATACTGCCACACAATATTTTAACTGAAGTCAAATTTAACTAAAATATACATTTTAAAAATTTAGATATGTAGTAAGGGCGAAATTGTTTGTATAAAACTTAATTTAAAGCTCTATTTATATATTTAAACAATTTTTATTTTTAATTTTCAAAAGAAAAACTTTGACGATTTGGTCTTAAAAATTTTTGTATATTGCAAATGATCGTTCCACTTCCACGGAAGTTATTGGTGCATATTTTAAAGCTGCTACCCAGCAAAAATAAATCGAATGACTTCTAAATGAATCACTTCCTTCATTACATCACAAAAAATTACTCCCTTATGAACGGGTTTCAAACTACATCTAAAGCTGCAATAAATATATGCTAGTCAGAAGTTATTTTTCATGAGTGACAAGAAGTTAATATTTTGTATGGGGGTTGCATTGGAACATGCTGGCACTGAAATCAGAGGGTTGCGGGTTCGAATCTCGGCAGGTCATTGAATGGACTAATTAATTGATGATTTTTTTATTACAATTGATCAATGATCATCAATATAATTGATGAAAAAAGCATTTATATTGTTTTATAAACCTTTTCTTTTGATAAAAGAACAAATTAACTGGGTTTTTTTGTAAAAAGAAACAGACGAAGTCGTTAACAAATTTGTATGAAATACACTAATTTGAAAACGTCTTTGTTTCAAACTTTTTGCACAAATTTGTTAAACCATCTATGCAGAACAGATGTGGCAAAAAAAGTTTAAAGAAAAATGTTTTTAATTTTGTGTTTTTCACACAAATGTTTTAACCTACGCACTCCTGTAACCCACCCGGGTGGGTTTTTTCAATTTTCAATAATCGATAACTTTACGATTTTTGACCAAAACAAAAAATGCTTTCGACTCAGTGACTATTTTTTTACTTTTATCAGAAACTGTTAAATTATTCAAGATTCCAATATTCTTTCTAATTTTTTTCTTTAGTTTTTCAATTTTTCTACGTCGTCGACTGAAACCCACCCAGGAGACTTGTTTCAGAATATTGGTTTTTTTTTATCACTATTTAGTATAAGAATAGTACAGAAAGCATAATTACTTTTTAAAAATATTGTTTTTATTCATTTATTATTAAAAAATACAATAACATTTTGAAAAATTTACCTAAAATTTATTATTCATTGTTAGTGCTTTTTTTAAATACTTTGTTGATACAAATTACAAGAAGTTTGAACAAGAAATTATGCACATTTATGCTTATGCTTCACGGTATGTATTGTTAACCATACTTTCTGTAGTTTTTGTTATTATTCTTTTTATCATCTCCTCTTCATTAACCCATTATGTAACCCATTATATGTTGGAGTAAATGCATTTTTTTTATTAAAAATGTGTGTAAAATATGAAGAACCCACCCGGGTGGGTTTCAGTATACTACGTATGTAAAAAGCTTTAGGAGTGCGAAGGTTAACGAATTCGTCTGATTCTTTTTATAAAAACAGGCAATAAGAAAAAAAGGAAATCTTATATTTGCTATTTCGTCAAGTTTGCATTACTAGAGGTTGATCCATCAAGACTAACCAATGCTAAAAGAAGAGTGAATAGCTTATACTTGATACAACTTAATAAAATAGCGTATATTTATAAGTGCCTATGTATAATAATTTGAAAACCTTATAACATATTTATAAAATAAATTTTTTATGAAAAATTTGTTTTATAAGTCACTTATAAATTTTAAAAGTGATTATGCATATGACCCATAATGTTTATAGCTCTGAAATTTTTCATTCTTGTCTTAATTTCATTTTTTATAAAAATTTTTATTTAATTATAATTGGTTGCTTTGAGGCATTGGTGTAAATTTCATTACCATTGGTTTGTTCAATGCCAAATGAAAAAAAAAATCATTAGCATTGAATGGTAATGAAGTTTTTTTTGGCATTGAGGTCAAGTAATATTAATTAAATTTTAATGCAATGAAAAATTTATTTAATTTTAATTGGTTGCTTTGAGGCATTGGTGTAAATTTCATTACAATTGGTTTGTTCAATGCCAAATGAAAAAAAATCATTAGCATTGAATGGTAATGAAGTTTTTTTGGCATTGAGGTCAAGTAATGTAAATTAAATTTTAATGCAATGAAAAATTCACAAGTATGCTTTGCTAGAACTTAAACTAAAAATACTTTTTATATATTTGTTACATTTTTTTAAAGCCATCGTTTTTTTGTAAAACTTTTTCTAGTTTAACTTTATTTATTTCACTTATTTTCCTTTCGACGTGAAATTTTTTTTTCACGGCATCCGGAGTAAAAGTTATATTAAATTATATTATATTATATCTAATTATATCAAATTAGATATGTATAATTTGATACATTTTGCTCCTAGATTTGTCCATATATATTTTCTCTAAACTATAGCCAACCCAAAAATAATAAATAATTCTATGTGTATTTCAACTTGAATTTTTTAAATTAAAAAAACTAAAAACCAAAAACAAATATTCAAAAAACAAAAATTTTAATTTTCGAGTTGACCTTGTACTGCTCTGAGACTATCTTGCTACAAGTTATGAATATCAATACAAGGCTAGATCTGTCTAGTATTAACCATAATAGTTTAGTTAAAATTGTCAGATTTTCAGATCACAAGATTTCCTAAAATAGCAAAAAGTTAAAATGAGACATATATCAACCATTGGTCGTCAGCGGGTTAAAGGACTTGGAAATATAACTTACATTCCATTTAATTTTAAAAAGTATTAAAGCAGAAATGAAATATTGTCTATTGTATTTCCTAAAGCCTGTTCCAGCCAAACGCGTCGTGTGTGTTTTTTTTTTTAATTTTAGTTTTAAATTATTTGTTTCGACATTAACCGAAAACGAAGCGATTAGTTGAAGAATCCGTTAATCGATTAACCGAATTGGAAACACTAATAAATATACAGGTTAATCCAAAAAATGGCCCGATATAATTCTATCAATTGTTTATCAGGTTTTATCGAATTGTTTTAAGATCTGAATTGATTAAATTATATATAAATCAGAATAAATTGTATCAGATTTTATATAAATAATATATAATTTTATCCGACATTTACCTTATACAATTGTATCAAATGGTGGATCCTGATATAATTGTATCAGGTCAAAATTCGAACATACCCTAGTAAAAATGATTTTTATATATTCATATATGATTTTTATACAATCATTTATGATTTTATACAATTATAACTTGTCGAGTATTGTGAAACATATATTTTGATATGATTATATCAAAAGATATTTAATTATATAAAATTATATTAACCAGATCCACCATTTTTCGGATCAATTGATATATTTTTTATATAATTATATTAACCCATACATGATTTGATCCGAAAAATGGTGGATCTGGTTAATATAATTTGATATAATTAAATATCTTTTGATATAATCATATAAAAATATATATTTCACAATACTCGACAAGTTATAATTGTATAAAATCATAAATGATTATATAAAAATCATATCTGGTTATATAAAAATCATTTTTACTAGGGTAACTACAGTATTTAAGTTGGTACACAATTGCATATATTTGAATCTAAACTGATACCATTAGATATAAACCGATAAAATTGTATCAGGTCAAAAATCGAATACAATTTCATCCAACTAATATAAAATTTAATCAATTAAGATCTAAACTGAAACAATTAGATAAATACAACTGATACAATAATATCTGGCCATTTTTCGGATGGTGAAATGGATTATGGATCATAGGTATATATATTAAGGTTGGTTACCGAAACGAATAACGGTAAGGGTAACGGTATCAGATTTTTCTTGTTTAGGTAACGGTAAAGGTAACGGTATTTAAGACTGTTTCGGTAACGGTATACCGTTATCGAAACAGCAATACCGGTACGTACCGGTATTAAAAATTATGTTAAAAACATATAAAAATAAGTAAAAACATGGCATATTTTTAATTTTAAGTACTGAAAATACAGATTTTAAGCTATAAATTCAATACTGGTAGTTTTAATAAGTAAAATTATTATCTATAAATTTTTTGTAAAAAAACCACTCAAGATTATAAAATAAAAAATAAAAAATTGTAATTTTTATATAAAATAATAAATACCGGTAACTACCCATAAAAATAACGGTAACGATAACGGTATTTAGAAATTTTTTTAGAGGTATCGATAACGGTAACGGTATTTTAGCGATAATGGTATTATAACGATAACGGTAACCAACCTTGATATATATATAAGATATTATATTACCATATAAAGCTCCATTATAATTTTTTTTAATAGGGATATTTAAATAAATTTCCAGCCCCTGTCAATATATCGTCCTTTGGCCCTCACAGTAAAATAAGTTTCATAATATATTTATATAATAAAAATATCAAACACTTTTTGAATTTTTTTCAATATGTTGAACAACTTTCTAATATGACATAAAACGTGGTGATTTTCTATACAATGTCAGACGTTGTACAATAATATTGCGTTTTGTATGGATAAAACTAGCGTCCAGTTCTTCAACTTTCAGACGCATTTATAAGAATAGAAAATTGTTTTAGAATTTCAAAGCTAGAACTATTTTCGTTTTTTTATTAATATGCATTCCCAGTGTAGAAACGGTAATGACATATCATTATTTTTTGGACTACCAGTAATGACACCCACTTACCTTCTGCATTATTTTAAAACATAATAATGAGTTACTTATAACGACTTATTTTTTATCATTATTTTAAATAGAAAATAATTTTCTAGATTCTTATGAAAATTTTTTGAAATCTATTTTTAGACTCAATATTTTTTAAACACTGGTAAGGATATATGTAACCACATATTTTTTGTATGTTGGCGAGTAAGCTTACTTGTGTGCAGCAGGTCAATTATGTTTTTATCTATTAAATATTACATGTCGATATAGCTCAGATGGTAGAGCTATTGACTGGCAAGCTGTAGACCCAGGTTCGATTCCCGCACCAGAAAATTTTATTAAAAAAAAAAAAAAATACAATAAGAAATATTTTTTTTATATAATTTAGTTTTTTGAAAATCGAGTTTTAGACTCATTATTTTTGTCAGTACTGGTAAGCACATAGGTAACGATATATTTTTTGATTTTTCGTACGCTGGTGTGTAACCATAACTCATTATTTTTTGCGACATCGCCATATAAAGGTAATAAGAAATGTAATAAAAAAAAGTAACTAGTTACCATTACCAAGTATGTAGTTACATAACCACATATCTGGTAAAGATTTTCTACACTGGGTTGTATCACTATAAATTGAAATTTGCATTTATTTATTATTATAATATAACGAAATCCATTAACCGTAGTGAAAATAATAACAACTAATCTAAGAAATGAAAATTTTTTTAATCCTGTAAGCATCCTTGGACATAAAAAGGCATTACTTATTATCATATATTACTCAGATATGAATCGAAAGCACAGAAGTATGGAGAGAGAAAGTTATATAGATACAAACTATATGGAGATTTTTCTTTCTATCTTATTCTCGACTTTATTTTTTATTGAACATTTTTGATATATTGTATATCACTTGTTACATCTGTGTATAATATGTGCTTATTATACTCAAATGGAAGTTTAACATTTGTAGATTTCAACACTTTAAATAATTTATAACATTTTAAAGTTTAATTCTACGGTATTCAGTTTTTCATTAATTAACGGATACAGGTAGAGCGAAAACATAGTTTATATATTTTTTGGGTGTAGAAATACTCATTTCTTGATCCAATTCTGACTAAGACATTTATTAATCCCCTTTGCGTTGACTTATTTACTGAAACTGAATTTGTATAATCAAAATTAACAAAACCAAATTATCTTGGCAATATAAAACAATTTTGATAATTTTTTGAACACAGCGGGGAATTTTTATTAATTTATTATTAATTTTAAATTTGTTTAGAAGAGATTTGAATTTTGTAGAATCTTAGTTTTTATCTTGTTTCCTCTTTTTATATTTTTCGTTTTTTCTTTCCCTTTCTACTTTTTTGATTTCGGTTTGTGGTTGGGCGTTAGCCTGTCCCTTAAAATAGTGATTTTTCGATTTTCGTTCATTACACCTCGCCAGTTTTATTGGAAATGTTCCCAAATGGAAGAAATCGATTTTTTTTTGGAAAACGTTAACCTGTGCCGAAAGTTGGACGAAAATGGCCCATTTTGGAAAAAAGTGTAGTACTATTAAAAATTCTCAGAATTTGAAATTTCGAAAAAAATAATTTTTTTTTATTCCATTTATTTATTTAATAGAGTCAAAATGATTCACACGTGGAATTTTGGCCCACGAATTTTATAAAAATGCAAAAACGTGTTTTTTTTTAAATTAATTTTAAAGATTTTTAAAAATGCCTAATTTGGAGATGTCGATTGCTATTTGTACCACATAATAGTTGATATTAAAGACAAAAAAAAAAAAAATGGAAAAATGATAATTCGAGTTTATGTTTGGAGCGACTGCTTTCCAGGACATTTTACAAAAATTGCTCATTTTGTCAAAAATTAAAAAAAAATTGAATGTTTTCATCAAATTTTACACAGTTTTCAAAAAGATATCACTTAGATTTGGTTAGACTATAACTATCTTTACATATGTTTAAAAAATATTTAACCCGTGGTGGCCTGGGGTCAGAAAAGACCCATGAAACTTAATATTAATTATGACTACGAGATTGTAAAGCCATTAAATTGATAAAGAAAAAATCTCAACTGGATAAAAATAATTATTTTATGTAACGTGATCCAGATGGGGTTAATTTTTATACTTTTGACCAAAAACGCCCCACTAGGAAATTTACAGAATAACACCTTTCATAACTTTCGGAAAAATATCACTTCAGATGGATCAAAAATCCTTTTTCCACTTGCTAAAAATTATTATTTTGCATAAGTTGATCCATATAGGGTTAATGCTTTCACTTTTCGGCAAAAAATACCCACTTGGAAATTTACAGAAAAACGACTTTCCTAATAGGAAACAATAAATGCATAATAAACAAAGCTTTTGATTAGAATCTAATACGATTGCACAACTAAAGTTGTTATTTACATAGGGACACTTTTGACCCCATATTTTAACCCTTAAAAATAAGATTGGCACTATATACTTAGAATTGCGCTTGTTCGTTAATTTTGTACCCTCTACCGCATATCTCAATTTAATAAAAGTCTGATATATGTTATTCTGTGTATTTCCTAGTGGGTATTTTTTGGTGAAAAGTGAAAACATTAACCCTATATGGATCATGTTAGACAAAATAATAATTTCTATCAAGTGGAAAAAAAATTATTTTGATTCATTTAAAGTGATATTTTTTCCGAAAATTATGAAAGGTGTTATTCTGTAATTTCGTAGTGGGTCGTTTTTGCCAATAGTGTAAAAATTAACCCTATATAGATCATGTTACATAAAATAATTAGTTTTATCCAGCTGAGATTGTTTTTGTCAATTTAATGGCTTAACAATCTCGTAGTCATAATTAATATTAAGTTTCATGGGTCTTTTCTGAACCCAGGCCACTAAGGGTTAACGATTTTTTAAACAAATCTAAAGATAATTATATTCTTACCAAATCTAAGTGATACTTTTCGGAAAACTATGTAATATTTGTAGCGACAAAAGTCGCGAGCTCGTTTTTGACAACATATTTTTTCTTAATCAAAGAAATTTGAATTAACTCTGTTAATTTAAATTCAAATTTAACGGCTTTATCGACAACAGAACACCCTCTAGTTCTAGTAGTGGTGTAAGTATTATTAAGTACTACCAGGAAAGACAACACTGTATATACGAAAAACTACTTATTGTTACGTCTTTGTGTTGAAGAAAGCTGTGTGTTATGTTTGTTTATTTTATTTGTGTGTGCGATCAATCAGCAGTGTTGCCATAACGGCGATTTTCTCGTCAGATCTAGCGATTTTATTTCGCCCCTAGCGGGAAAAATTGTCCTGTAGCTATTAGCCAAAAATCTAGCGATTTTTTATCAGCCGCAATATAATTCTTAAAATCGGTTTTATGTTGAAAAATATTATAAAATTCTCATACTGATATCATTTTATTATAAAAAATAACTTCTTAACCGATTTTACTGAAAAAACTTTCTAAAAATACATATTTCGATAAAAATATGGATATAAAGTTTTGCACTGTACAACGCCCTCTATAAAACCAGGCATATTGTATGGATTTGGGCAGTCGGTCAACGGACAGCGTTGAGGTAAGGCATACATTGGTGGTTGGACTGCCAATATTTAAAAGTCTTAAATTAGTGCTGTCTTATATAGGTGGTTGGACTGCCTATATTAAAGCTGTCTTATATTGGTGGTTGGACGGCCAATATATTAAACAGTCTTTACTTTGGTGGTTGGACTGCCAATATTAAACTGATGGTTGGACTGTCAGATAAAATAGTCTTAGATTGGTATTTGGACTGCCAATATTAAACTGATGGTTGGACTGTCAGATAAAATAGTCTTAAATAGGTGGTTGGACTACCTATATTAAATAGTCTTACATTGGTGGTTGGACTGTCAGTTAAAATAATCTTAAATTGGTGGTTGGACTGTCTATATTAAACTGATGGTTGGACTTGCAGATCAATTAGTCTTAAATAGGTGGTTGGACTGCCTATACTAAATAGTCTTAGATTGGTGGTTGGACTGCCAATATTAAACTGATGGTTGGACTGTCAGATAAAATAGTCTTAAATAGGTGGTTGGACTGCCTATATTAAATAGTCTTAGATTGGTGGTTGGACTGTCAGTTAAAATAATCTTAAATTGGTGGTTGGACTGCTTATATCGACTTGTCTAATTTAGTGGTATGTTCTGAGAAATTGTGGTTGGACTGAATTATTCTCATTACACTTGACCCCAAAGACAGGCTGTGGTGTGGACGATAAATATTGTGGGTGGATGGTTTGACTGTCCGAGCCCATTCATATAATTTAGAAGCCAGGAGTTTGTGATTGGATTTCGGTCTCTTTCGGTCACTCCCCACAACAACGCACCCCTTAGCTGTCAAGCTTATTATAACACGGGAGAACATTGGTCGTCGCATTGTTTTTATTCTCCATCAGACTGTCTTACTCTTCGCCAGCAACGTGGATAACCTCCGTGTCGTATATATATCGGTAATCGTGTCATTAGTGTTGTAAATAATGTATAAAAAAAAATTATTTTAAATAAAGAATATTATAGCGTTTAACAAAAAAATTAACAAAGTTGTGTTCTCTTTCTCTCTTGGACATAAATAAATAGTTTGTAACGAACCCTGGGCAACCGCGAGCTCTGCCCCAGCATAAAGCGGAAAACACGTCGTTACATATTTGATGAAAACTTCAAACATTTTGAAATTTTTGACAAAATAAGCAATTTTTGTAAAATTTCCTGGAAAGTAGTCGCTCCAAACACAAACTCGAATTATCATTTTTCCAATTAATTTTTTGTCTTTAATATCAACTATTATGTGGTACAAATAGCAATTGCTATCTCCCAAATAGGCATTTTAAAAAATCTTTAAAATTAATTTAAAAAAAACACGTTTCTGTATTTTTATCAAATTCTTGGGTCATTTTGGATTCCAGGCTAAAGTGGGTTAATGATATCCGATGAAGTCAAAATTCCATGTCTGAATCATTTTGACTATACTAAATGAATAAATGGAATAAAAAATAATTTTTTTAAAATTTCGAATTTTGGGAATTTTTAATACATAGTAATACACTTTTTCCCAAAATGGGCCATTTTCGGCACGGGTTAACGTTTTGCAAAAAAAAAATCGATTTATTCAATTTGGGACCATTTCCAGTAAAATTGGGGGTGCAATGACAAATATATTTTTAAGGGACACTCTATTGGGCGTGGTCTCTATTATAAAAAGTGTATTTATTTTGAAGTAAACTATTAAGAGTGATATTTATTTACTCCTAAAAAAATAACAGAATATTTACAAAATTAAGTTCAAATTTACTTAAGTAAATCGTTCTGACGTTCTTCTTTAGGTTAAAATTTCTTTGGAGCCAAAGTACTACAAAATTTATTACAGCGGGTCTCAAACTGTAGGTTTAACTTTAAATTAAGTAATAAACAAGAGAAAATGTCAACAAATTTTATACAAAATAACAACAAATTTTTGGGTTAACTAGTAGTTAACTTTAAAACCTTCAGTATGATATCCACCGTTAAAATTTCGTTAAATCCCAGGAAAATTTTCTGTTCTACAGACTCGGTTGTAGAATTTTTTCCTTTACAACCCCTTCTACTGTCGATTATAACACCGATAATTTTTGTTTGAAATTGTCCCAAAAGCAACCACTTCTATACCTCCAAAGTGGAACCGGTTGCCCTAGAATCAATTCTGGAACTGATTCTACGTCAATCACACCCTCCATATAGGATCCCAGGAACTGGTTCCGGAACCAGTTCCATGAAATCGGTTGCAGTGGAACCAGTTGTAGAATAGGTGTGGTTGGCTACCGATTGTAAAAAATTTTCATGTAATTAATTGATATTTAGTAAAGATTATCAGAAAGTCCCGATTTCGTCAAAAATGCAAAGTATAGAAAAAAATTATAGTATTTTTTTTAACCTCATGCCAACATAATGCAAATTTGAAAATAAAGAAATTATAGAATTAATTATTTTAAGTTCTGGTGGTTGGCTATTGCTATTAGAGAGTAAAAACAATAATAAATCAAAACACAAAAAAAAAATATTAATGTAACATTGCAGCATTATAGCAATTTGTGTCGTTTGTTTTATTCGTACATCGACTTGAAACAATTTGCCTTAAGCTTTAATTCCGGCTCATGTTTTTGGGATCCAAATCTTGGGCTTGATAGTTTGAAACTTTGAAAGAATGAAAGTAAGAAAAGCATAAACTCTACATATATTGTGTGACTGTTGACACTATTTAAGTGTTCTTGACATTTATGTCTCATACCCATTAATTTGCCAAAAATCACAAAGACAAAACAAGAGACAAAAGAAAGCAGATGAAATCTAAACCGACTGTATGATTTCCCATGCAGAGCTGGTGATGATCTAAAATTTACTCTTGCTTTACGAAAGGAATTTATTTTTATATAATACCCCAGTATAGAAACGGTAATGACATATCATTATTTGTTGGACTACCAGTAATGACACCTACTTATTTTCTGCATTATTTTAAAATATATAATAATGGATTACTAATAAATACTCACTTTTTTCATTATTTCAAAATAAATAATAATGTATTACCAATAATGACTTATTTTTATCATTATTTTAAAAAAGTAATGTTCTTGATTTTTTTGTAAATTTTTTTGAAATCTATTTTTAGACTCAATATTTTTTCAACACTGGTAATAATATATGTTACCACATAGTTTTTGATTTTTTGTATATTGGCGAGTAAGCTAACTTCTGCGCAGCAAGTCAATTATGTTTTTATCTATCAAATATCTATCGAGATAGCTCAGATGGTACAGCTATAGACTAGCAGTCTGGAGTCCCA
The DNA here is from genome assembly GCA_949987735.1 of Leucophora obtusa. Lineage (NCBI taxonomy): Eukaryota > Metazoa > Arthropoda > Insecta > Diptera > Anthomyiidae > Leucophora > Leucophora obtusa. The sequence goes on along the minus strand of OX465295.1, from coordinate 226,127,602 downwards.
GGTTCGAATCCCGCACAAGAAAATTTTAGTTAGAAAAATGTTTACATTAAAAAATATTTTTTTTATAAAACTTATTTTTTTGAAAATCTATTTTAGGAATCATTATGTTAGTCAATACTGGTAAGTATATAGGTAACGACATATTTTTTGATTTTCGTATGCTGGTGTGTAACTCATTATTTTTCGCGACATCGCCATATAAAGGTAATAAGAAATGTAATAATAAAAGTAACTAGTTACCATTACCACCCAGTGTAGAAAATCATTACCAGATATATGGTTATGTAAGTACATACTTGATAATAGTAACTAGTTACTTTTGTTATTACATTTCTTATTACCTTTATATGGCGATGTCGCGAAAAATAATGAGTTATGGTTACACACCAGCATACGAAAAATCAAAAAATATATCGTTACCTATGTGCTTACCACAACTAACAAAAATAATGAGTCTAAAAATAGATTTTCAAAAAAATAAGTTACATAAAAAAAAATATTTTTTATTGTATTTTTTTTTTTAAATAAACTTTGCTGTTGCGGGAATTGAACCTGGGTCTACAGATTGCCAGACAATAGCTCTACCATCTAAGCTATATCGACATGTAATATTTAATAGATAAAAACCTAATTGACCTGCTGCACACAAGTAAGCTTACTCGCCAATATACAGAAAATCAAAATATATGTGGTTACATATATCCTTACCAGTGTTTAAAAAATATTGAGTCTAAAAATAGATTTCAAAAAATTTTCAAAAAAAATATATAAAATTATTTTCTATTTGAAATAATGATAAAAATAAGTAATTATCAGTAACTCATTACTATATGTTTTAAAATAATGCAGAATGTAAGTGGGTGTCATTACTGGTAGTCCAAAAAATAATTATATGTCATTACCGTTTCTACACTGGGCAGGTATGTAGTAACTAGGGTTTGGGGTTCGGGAATTCCCGGGCGGGATTTCCCGGGAAATCCCGGGAAAAGAAAACCGAAAACATTTGATTTTGTTTTTTAAAACAGAAAACAACGCAACAATTTTTTAAAAATAATTTTAAAAAATTTTAAATTGTAGATTTGAAAACAGTGTTTAAGAATTCCGGCCTTTTTGGCACTAATTTAAAATGAGTTAGCAAAACGCAATAACAAAAATAATTCTTAGATGAATGGGGGAATATTTAGTTAATCTATTATTTTAAGTAAATGAATGTTCTTTTTAGTTTGACTCTAGATCATAAATTAATATATCACTTTCTGTTTAAATTATTTTCAAATCAAAGAAAGATGAGACAATTTTTACAAGTAAATTACAAAGAATAAAAATATATTTGAAAGAATTCGATAAAACCAGCAATACAGAATACGTATTTTCGGCTTTCGCTACAAAGCTATCATCAGTATATTCCGTCTTGTGTGGGCTAATATTTTAATGTTTGTCTACTTATGTGACCGCTGAAAGAAAATCGAATTTCGTATCAACAACTCCACTTAGACTAACATCAACGAAATTTAACAATGCTATTTTTATCCTTTGTTATTATTACTCTATTTTGCTTTAAACCTTAATTCATGAGATATCTCAGCTGATTCTATTCAACTCTGTGTATGATAACCACAGATTTTTGAATTACAACGAACCGTTAAATTTAAATTATTTTCATTCGGAAAAAGATCTTATCAACGCCCGAAGTATTGAAAAACTTCGATCCTGCAGAAATTTTCTATTTAATTAACTCCACATTTCCTACAATTTTCAGCTTTTGCTCTCACCTATGGTAAAATTTATATACACGTGAAAGTAGAGACCATTTATAGTAAAACCATGTACCCAGTTTTCTCTCATCACATCAGATGTCTTTTTCATAGGACTTCAAAATATCAAATATACTATAATGGCAACATATTTTTTATCACTTGTATCCAGGGACCGTACCGGTTATAGCTTTTATCATAAAAGTCAGATAAAAAACTTACCCCTCAATTCATAAATGCTTTGTAGAATTATAGCATGTTTACAAAACGTCATTTCCATAAAAAATTTATTCAATAAACCTCCTATAATTTTAAAAAGCGTTTATGAATTTAGGGGTTATTTTTTTACTTTTATTTTTTTGAGCAAAAATTAAAGTTATTTTTTTAGCTGAGTCTTTGTAACCGTAATTGATATTAGAATTAATTACTATAGAATTTTTTCTAAAGCTGATTTTATAGGAAGAAGAAGAAAATAATTTTATTGAAAATTTTAATAGACACAAGACTGCCGCAGTTTCGTCTCACCCAAAAATTTGTCAGTAGTTATTTTAATTGTCAATTGATCAAAGTAATTTTTGATTGCTAATTTGTCTCTATGTATATAAAAACTTTCTTGCGTATTGCCGTGACCGGTGATCGAACCGGCAGTCCTCTGCACAGGCTATGACTCGTAGTTTTGCCTCTTAAGCTCCGTTTCGACTATCACACAAGTGTGCTATACATGCCAGAAATGTGTTGTATAAAGAAAATGTATAATAGTGTGAACACAATTCGTTATACACATGTCAAAATGGGTTTACACACTTTAAAAAGAGATCACACTTTTTTGACAAGCTTTATTTTTTGAAATATTTCATAAAGTTACTACTTGTCTCAACACAAGTGTTGTGTTATTCACAAACAAATATATACAAAAATTAAAAACAGCTAATGGTGAAAAAACTAATGATTGGAAGAAAAAATATCAGTTTTCATTTATTTGTTGTGTATGTCGGCAACAATCCGAACACTGAAAATATTTTCTTTTATACTTTTTTGACAACCAGACAATTTCAGAATACTTTTTGTCCAACTTCTGTGAAGAAAAGTATAAACATTTGTTTGATAATGTGAACGGGGCTTTAACAAGATACACCACGGATACTTTTTACTTTTATTTTTTGAGCAAAAATAAAAGTTATTTTCTGGCTTTTATTTTTTTGAGCAAAAATTTGACATTTATTTGTCTGAGAAAGAATAAAAGTTATTTTTCGACTTTTATTTTTTCGAACAAAAATAATATTTTTAATTATTTTTTTTAAAAACAGTAATTTTTTAACATAATTTTAAAAATTCTACATAATTTGTATAACTTTAGAGCTCCATATATTTTATGCTTTTTGTGTTTTTAAAAATTAAGCATTTCGCGGTCCAATAAAGCGATGATTTAAATTTGTAGGAAAAATGTTAAGGTTTTCAAATAACTTTAAAAATGAATGAAAACTAATTAAACACAAATCTAGACTGTACCATCAAAACAACATTTTGATTGTATACATAGTCGGTACTATGTGTGTTAAAAGTCAGACAAATTATACTTTTCATTTCGATTTTCTTAAAAATGAAAATACTAAATAAATTATACAAATTCAATCGACATTTATGCTACAATTTTTTTTTTTTTTTTTGAAGAAAATGCAGAGATTTTTTTTTATATCAGCATCATAGACTGTGTAAAATTACTAAAAGAAAAGGGATATCGAAAGGTAATCCTTTGAAAATTTAAAGTCCTTTTAAAAGCATATCTGACCTGATCATGAAAATTTAGTACTATACATATGTGACCTTCTCCGAGAAAAGGGACCTAGTGTGTCAAAAAACGGGTTTGGACTTAAGAGTGGATTCTGGTACCTAAAAGGGTGTAGAATAAGATGAAATGAGTTAGATTTCTGATAAAAATTTATTTACCCCATAAAAACGTACAAAACGAACTGGTGTGTTCAAAGTGATAATGCGTTATGAAACTTTAAATGCGTTCTTCTCAAAACTTCATTTTCACACACTAGGTCCCTTTTCTCGGAGAAGGTCACATATGTAAGTTCTTTTCTCACGTGGATATCGATTTTTTCTTGGCTGAAAATGACCGTTGCATAGTGTGGTACATCTAACTTGCAATATTAACTAATGAAAAGTGAAGTGTAGAGTACAAAATAACATGATGTATTGAATAAAAAAAAAAACGAAAACCAGAATAAACACAATGTTTTAAAGTCTGTAACTTACAGAGCAGCAAAGAAAAGTTTGAACAAACTTTACATACATTTGCATACAGATTAGATGTGATGATAGAGATAAATGGATGTATCTATTGTATTTAGGGTTGCCAGACGGCCTGGAATGGCCTGGATTGTCCAGTTATTTTGGGTCTTGTCCAGTTACCAGCTAAAATACAATTTCTCCAGTTAAAAAAGAATTTCTTTAATTTTGAAAAATAATTATTTTAATAATTATATTTTTTATTAATTAAATTAATATTCAGCAGTAGTAGCCCTAGAATGTGATTCTTGTATTATTATAGATCTGCACAATATAAAGAGTAATCTTTTGAATTGCCTTAAAAATCGGTTAAAAGATGAGTTTTATGGAAGCAAAGTTGCAACTATTTAAAAAAAAAATTAAACAATCTCTTTTATCGTGGTATAACTTCTTAGAGCTTCATGTTGTATGTTGTACATTGACTTCTGCTGCCTCCGAGAAACCTCTGATAATTTGCCGAAAGATATCCCAATTGAAATAGTAATTTTTTTCAAAAATGCTATTAAAATAACGTACGAAATCTATTTAAATTGATCTCGTTTGCTTTTTCCATACTAATTAGCAATTCTTTTTGTGAAAAAATTTTTAGTATTTTAAATAATCTATACTCACAAGAAAGGAATAGAATGCCCTTCGAGAGGGATTTTAATAAGAAAACAGTTTTGAAGAAAATTGCAAAAATTTTCAAATATTTTTGCTTACAACTAAAGCAAAAGATTTAGTAAATTCTGTAAATAAAAATACAAAATATATGTGGCAAAAAACAGATATATTTTTATGTGATCTAAGATAATATATACCCAGCAAAATCTCAGTAATGAGTGCTCATTACTCATACCCAGCAAAATATTGGTAATGACACCTCATTACTATCTGCATTACCAAAACCGATATATCATTACCTTTTGCATTATTTTATAATATAAAATAATGACTTCCTAATAACAGCCTATTGTATTCAATGATTTTAAATATAAAATAATGACTTACGCGTAATAGTTTAAATAAGTACTTTTTACACAGCTAAATTTTATACATTTTTATTGTTGTTATATGTAAATATGTTTTATGTTCAAATTTTTATGACGAGTCATAAAATTACACACTAGAGAAAACTTAACTGTTTCTGAATATATTTCCTTAAGCTAATAGTATTTGCCTAACTCCTTATTTTTAAGAATCAAGTAAGCAGTCGGATAACCACTTATAATTCAACTTTCTGTAAGCATGTGTGTAACCACTTATTATTCAAAATCTCATAACTACTTATTTCTCATTTTTTCGTAAGCGAGCGGGTAAGCGTGACTACTTATAAAAACGACCACGCCAAACAAAAATAATGAGTTTAGGCGCCAAAAAATAAGTTGTGCGAAGCTACGAATTTCTATTATATAACCACTTATTTGGTAATGAAAGATTTTGCTGGGTATCCAAATAATAAGCAGCAGAATTAGGGTCTACTACATATAATTCGGTGCCAAAACTCATTATTTTTGTTGGACAAAGTAGTTGCCCATATTCGCTGCAGGAAAAAACACACAAAATTTGTGCACCCGCTTACTCGCTGCATTATAAAAATATATAAAATAAGTAGCTACCAAAATAATTAGTTATTCGGGTGCTAATAAGCAATTAAAAAATAAGTGGTTACAAGTTGTTAAAAATAAGGCTTACTCATATATTTTTAGTTGTTAAAAAATAAGTAGTTACCAATATCAAATTATTTTTGTAATTAAATAAGTAGTCGCGCGTAAGCTAGACTGCTTACAAAAACTTCTTCGTCTAACAAAAATAACTGGTACTGACGCCGAATTATAAGCAGTAAAAAAATTTAGTTTCATTATATAACACTTTTTTCGTAATGAAAGATTTTGCTGGGTATGTAGTATGACGTAAGACTAAATTTTAATTGTCACGTTTCCTTGTTCTTTATGTTATTATCACTTTTTTTATTTTTGAAAAAAGAAGTTTTGAAATAAAATTTTACTTTTTTGAACTATAACTGCATTTTTAAATTGTCCAATTATTTTTTAAAATCCAGGTGAATTTTTTCCATTGTCCAGTTATTTAACTTTTGGTATCTGGCAACCCTGATTGTACTGCATTTTGGCGTACTCGTACGCTCCACAACCCTACAAATATGCCACTTTGAAAAAAAATGTGGTCTGATCAAAAAAATCACCAAAAAAGTTTTGTTTAGAGGTAGCACATCGCAATTGAAGTTTTGAGGTTGTACTTGTTCTATTATTTTAAATTACATTACGAATATGAAATCAAAATTGAAATCGGAGTCGTGGATTTCGCGAAATTTTAAAACTACATACAAAAAATGTTCAACTTTGTCAGGATGTTTTCTTATATTTACCAATATGAAAATTTCGGTTTTGAATTAATAATAAATATATGTATGTGGAATGTCCTATTATGTGAGATAGGGCTTTTGGTAGCAATAAAATTATAGCAAGCTAAATAATAGCGAAATATTAAAAAAAGTAAAATTTTAAGTTAATTTGCAAGGATATCTGTTATCCTTTTTAAAATTAAAATTATATGTCTATAATGAAGGCCCTCCCTTGGTAAGTAAATTGCAAAAGTATAACAAATTTCATTTTTCGATAACACTGTTTACAGGTAATTAAGAAAATATCTCAAAAAACTTGAGTTTTTTTGAATTATCAAAAACTGCGAATAATTCATAAACTACAAATTTTTTTTTAAATTTCGATTGCTGATTCATAATCTTCATTAAAATAAAGATCAGATTTGAGAAATTTGCGCATACAAGGCAAAAACAAGTTGAATTTTTAATTACATCTTTTCGGAAAATTTGACTAAAATATGTATTTTTTTTGTATTTTTTGTATAAATTAAAAAAAAAACCGCGAATTACTTAAAATTTCCTTAATTTTTTTAAGTTTTGATTTCAAATTCCTTTTGTTCACATTAATTAAGACCAGATTTAAAAAAAAATTGTTAAATAATAGCGACAGGTTAAGAAATAATTCAATTTAAAGTCAACCATACTTTTTGTATAAATTACTCTAGAGACAAATTACTAATTCTTAAAAGATAACTTTTTCTGCTACCTCTAAATAAAAGCGGATTTAGCTAAAACTTGGGTTTTTAGACATTAAGGAATAGGGGCAACATTGTGAAGATCGCGAATTCCTACTTTCATATTTATGTGGACCACTCTAATATACTCCTCTGTATTTGTGTCATACTACCACAACCATTGACCCATGTACTCATGCTTATACTCGTACTAAGTTTGGATGGAGTACTTTAAATATTTGTGTCGTTTAACTCAACTCTTGGTTGTCCCATATTTAGGTGGAATCTATTGTGTCAATTGTTAGTTTAGATTTCCATTCTTGTCGCCTAATATTATTAACATATGCATACGATACTGTTTATTATAATGGGTACGATCAAAATAACAAATGAAAAATATATACAGTATAACTCGCTTAATACGAACTCAGATAAGACGATTTCTCCGTCAATACCAACTAATTTAGAAGTCCCGAACTTTTGGAAACAATTTCAATATAAAAAACATCGGATAATACGAACTCGCTTAAGACTCGGTTAAAACGAACTGTTTGTGATGGTCCCACAAACAAATTTCTATATCATTTTCCACTTTTAATACGAAAATTCGACAGTTTTTTCTATATTTTTTTTTTTTTGTTTTCTGACAAATTTTAAACCGAACACACAGACATTTTTTTTAAATATGTTGCAAACAATATATTTAAGAAACCAATTGAAACAATTGTAAACTTTTTAAAGTTGTTTCAAGAAAATTTAAATATTTTGTGGATAATTAGAACATTTAAAGGGTGAACAGACCAAAACTGCGACACCTAGAAACTAATACCAGAAAAAAAACTAGATGGCTTTGAAATAAATTTTTTTATTCGAATACTTTGAAGTTTAGAGGTAATAAAAATATTAAAATATTAGTTATTATTTGTTCCATATGCAACTGATCGGACTTTTCGTCTCACACGCGCCATCATTTTTTGCACGAGTGCATCATCAACTTTTCGCGACGCCGACAACCACTTGGTTTTGAATTCTGCTATATCTTTTACCAGTTTACCTGTCTTCTTCAATATTCCTTTCACTATTGACCAATATTCCTCAATAGGGCGTAGCTCTGGGCCATTGAGTGGATTGCAGTCGCGAGGTACAATATCGATTTTATTTGAATTGTACCACTGCAATGTGTCCTTGGCATAGTGGCAGTTTGCCAGGTCCGGCCAGAACAGTGGTTTGCTGACGTGACTCTTAATAAATGGCAGAAGACGCTTTTTGAGGCACTCATCCCGATAAATTTGAGCGTTCATTGTTCCAGATGTGATGAAAGGGCTGCTTTTACTACCACAGGAGCAAATGGCTTGTCAAATTATGTATTTTTTTGGAAAATTGGACTTCATTTTCAATTTCAGACCTTCTTTGCAATCTTTGTTTAAAACCGCAAACAAGTTGTCTCCTTGAACGGCTTAACTTCCAATGATGTTGATGTTGTTAGAGGGGTCCCACAGGGCTCTATTCTTGGTCTACTCCTTTTCTGTATATACATTAATGATCTTCCTGATGCTCTGAATCACTGTGACATTCAAATGTATGCGGATGATGTACAGCTGTACTTAAGCACCAAAATGGAAGATTTGCGTCATTGCATTGAATGCATTACCTATGATTTGAATAAAATTCACAATTGGGCGACTGCAAATGGTTTGTGTATAAACCCAACAAAATCAAAATGTATATTCTTATCAAAAAATAATAGGAAAAGACTTGCTAATGATGATCTGTTTATGATAAATGACAATAAAATCGAACTTGTTCCATCATCAAAAAATCTGGGAATAACGTTTAATACTGAACTTTCTTGGAAAAATCATATTAACATTTCGGCTGGGAAGTTCATGGAATGTTGAGAAACCTGTGGGCTGTTAAAGCCTCGACGCCCTTTGAAATACGGATGCTTCTGGCTAAAACATATTTAATACCTGTTCTACTATATGGGTGTGAAATATTTGCCAATTGTGACTGTATTGACTATTATCGACTTGAGGTCACGAACAACAACACAGCCAGATATGTATTTAATCGTGGCAGAAGGGATAGTATTTCATCATTTTCATATCAGTTAAATAATATGTGTTTCAAAGATTTGTTAAAATATAAAGAACCTGAATTTCTCTACAGAAAACTTACCTTTGCCAAGTCTCCACTTGGAAGAAACCTGATTTCCCAAAAATATAAATATCTTTTGTCTACACTCTAAAAAATCTTTGTAAATTTACTACTACAAAATGGGTAAAATTTTGATTAATTTTAAGAAAATTCGGTAAATATAAACAAAAAATGCGTAAAATTTTTTTATACACACTTCCATACACAATAATACACACACAAAGTATTTTTAGACAATATGTGTTACATTATGTCTAAAATTAATATCCTTTTGTTTAATCAAGTTTTTAAGCAAAAAGTTGGTAAATATACTAACACGTAATAGTAATAAATATTCTGACAGTTTGGAAAAATTTTAATTGGAAAATATTAAAAAAAAAATTTTTATATTAAAAACGAGTAAAAAGGTTAAAGTCGGGCATGCCGACTATACAATACCCTACACCAGTCTGGTTAAAAGCAAGGTTGGCAACCGAAACGAATAACGGTATAGGTATCGGTATTGGTGTCGATTTTTTATTTGTTTCGGTATCGGTAACGGTATTTTAATCATATCGGTATCGGTATAACCGATACCGAAACATTAATACCGGTATATACCGGTATTATTGAAAAAATTTACAAAAATATAAAAAAACGTTCTTGATTATAAAAACTCAATTTTATTAAATTTTTATAAAGGATAACTATAGATTATGGAAATGTTTTTATTATATGAACAAAAAGCAATAAGTTATTAAAAATTTCTAAGTGTTTTATTTTTTAAACACAAACATTTTTTTAAATCTATTAGGAACACAAGTTGATTCACTACAAAAATTTTATATTTGTATTGAGATCATATAATAAAATAAAAAAAAATAAGTTTATAAAATTAATAAAAGGATTCTCTAAAAGAAACTGTAAATTCAATTAAAGGTTTAAGAAACCAGTTTATATATTAAATTTTATTTACAAATTTTTAAATTTGTGGCCCTTTTATACTAATGGAACCATAAGACATAAATTTGTCACAAGTTAGAGAATATTTATGAAGTTAAATAAATTAAAAACAATGTTGCCAATGCTAATTAAAGGCTGATAACCGCACTAACACGATTTTCTTATAACAATGAATAAAAAAGTTTAATTGTTTAACAATTTTGTAAATTTTATATTAAACAAATTAGTAATTTTGCTAAAAACGTGAAAAAAAAAACAATTTTTTAAAAACCGATTCCATACCGGTGCGACACCGGTATTAAGAGAAAAGGTTTTTGAATACCGGTATTTTTTGAAATCAAGAATTTCGGTATTGGTATCGGTATCGGTTGTCAATTTGAAAGGGTTTTGAAACGGATAACGGTATTATAACGGTATCGGTTGCCAACCTTGGTTAAAAGCCAACTAATGTTTGGATCCGAAATTCGAATCGGTTAAAATGGGGCTTGTGTCAAAACTTTATATAATGTGAGTCAGCGCACCAAATTTCATTAAAATATCTTAATATTTGCGACCTGCAGTTTGTAACCAAGCCAATTTTGGGGGGACCCTTATATGGGCACTAGGTCTAAACATGGACCGATGTTCACCAAAATCAATAGGCTGCGTTATTGGGCCAACATAGGTCTGTGTACCAAATTTCATCAAAATATCTTAATATTTGCAACCTGCAGCGTATAAACAGTATAATTTTGGTAGGACCCTTATATGGGCACTAGGTCTAAACATGGACCGATGTTCACCAAAATCAATAGGCTGCGTTATTGGGCCAATATAGGTCTGTGTACCAAATTTCATCAAAATATCTTAATATTTACGACCTGCAGCGTATAAACAGTATAATTTTGGTAGGACCCTTATATGGGCACTAGGTCTAAACATGGACCGATGTTCACCAAAATCAATAGGCTGCGTTATTGGGTCAATATAGATCTGTGTACCAAATTTCATCAAAATATCTTAATATTTGCGACCTGCAGCGTATAAACAATATAATTTTGGTAGGACCCTTATATGGGCACTAGGTCTAAACATGGACCGATATTCACCAAAATCAATAGGCGTCATCATTGGGCCAACATAAGTCGGTGTTAAAAGTTTCATCAAAATATCTTAATATTTGCGACCTGTAGAGTGCGCACAAGAATGCATGGACAGACAGACAGACAGACGGACGGACGGACAGACGGACATCGTTAAATCGAGATAAAAAAAATTCTGAGCCGATCGGTATACTATAAGGTGGGTCTAGGACCAATAGTTTTTGGTGTTACAGACATCAGCACAAACTTATAATACCCTGACCACATAGTGGTGTAGGGTATAAAAATCTAAAAGCGATAATTTTTTTGTGAACAGAAAACAAACACATTTTTATCTGGGAATATCTACCTAAGAATGAAGTTGTTGTTGGTAATTATTGTTGGCACATGTGGTTGTGTAAATCTCTTTTTAAAATTGCTGTTAGATCAATCTTTATAACAAAAATTATACCAATGGTACAGATATTAACATTTTATATAAATTTCATTTTTTTAATTTTTCTTAGATTTTTAAATTAATTGCATTATTTTTTTTGAAATCGTTTTCGTTTAATTTATTTTATTTATTTTAGTATACAACCCATTATTAATAAAGTAAGTGTCAAAAATTAATTTGTTTTATTTAAAAAACATGTTTTTGGGTGGTTTAAATTTAAACACAGCTGTGGTAAATGTACTAATTTTTGGGGGATTTTTACTTATTTTCGTGGATTTTTACGCATTTTGTTAGTATGTTTACACATAAAACAAGCTTTTTTACTAACGAATTTAGTATATTAACACACCAATTTCAAAAATTCTTTTAATTTTTACGCACTTTCAATGTAAAATTACTCAGTATTTGTGCACCAACTTAAACATAATGTGCGTATTTTTTTTAATTACACACATGGAGTAAATTTACCCAATTTATAGTAGCAGTACAGTTTTCTATTATAAGTTGGGTAAATTCCAACAGAATTTAATTAGAGTGTACAAGACAATTTTTCAATTATACAATCGGTCTTTGGAATGATTTACCCTCATATGTTCAATTGCTTAGCAACACATTATGCTTTAAAAAGGAACTTTTAAATTTGTTTAAAATTTATTAAATATATTTTTTTTATTATGTTTTATGTTTATTTTGAATTTATATTTAACTATGTTTACTTTAAAATTTTAATTTCAATTATAAATGTTCTTGAATGACTAATATTAATATGAAAATTTGATTTGCTATCACTGTAATTTATAAGATTTATTCTTGTTGTGATAGCTATTGAAACAATAAATAAATTAAAAAAAATAAACTAAGAAACTAATTAGATCTGATCAGATCTAGGCATATCTGGTCAGATCTTAGTAGATCTTATCAGATCTAGGCATATCTGTCGCATTTGTCCAGATCACTTTAGATTTGAACAGATTTGGCACTAGATCTGATCAGATATTGCCATAAGCTATTATCACATATGCCATATCTGATCATATTTGATGAGATCTGGTACAGGATCTAATTAGATTCAATCATATCTATTTAGATCCAAAAAGATCTGATCAGATCTAAACGTTTTTACACGGGAAGTTATAAGAAGTTTTCCAAAGTGTCGCAATTTTGGTGTGTTCACCCTTTAAAATAAATTTTACCGCTGTTAATGCGAACCTCGTTTACAAAGAACTAATTCATCTAGTCCCCCGGAGTTCATCTTAAGCGAGTTTTACTGTATTTGCTATTTTCTATGTAGTTCACTTTCTCTTTGCTACGAGTACATATTTTTTTGCATTCATTTTAATGTTGGATGTCAAATATCTATAAACATTTAATTAATGTGAGAAGTGATTTGCTAATGGGTTTTGAAAATTTATTTTATTGCACTCGGCATACAATACATGCTTGTTAGTACAAACTCCACACCTCAGTATAGATCATACATGGGCAAATGCGGCCCGTCAACCAATTTCATGCGGCCCTTCATTAATTTTAAAACAATAAATTTTTTTTTTAATTTTAAGCAAAATTAACAAAAAAATTTTTTTTAATTATTTTAAAGAAATATTAAAATCAGAATTTAAACAAATTAAATTACACCGATCAACAAATATCGATATTTTTGCACAGACTTCCTCTAAAACTTTTTAAAACATTTTCGCCTCCTACATGCGAATATTAAGTGAAGAATTCCTTCTTCTTTATTTAAGCGTGGGAAAAATACTTTATGGCTCAATATGTAATAGAAGTACTTAGGAGTTTCTTATTTTTTTGAGTTTGAATTAAAAAAAGAATACCTTTAATTTTAGGAACTATTTAAGGCTGTTCTACGGACCTCGTAAGGAACCCTAAAATCTACATCTGAGAATTGTCCTTGAAGCACTTAAATTTGATAAAACAGACACAATAAAATTTTGTTCATACAGTCATAGTAATATACCTGTGAAAATAGCTATTTTTACAGGTTTATTATTTAAAAGTATATAATGAAATTTTTTTGACTTTGCAGAAAATTTTTTGCTGATTTTTGCTAAATATTAGTAAGATTAGACAACCAAATATAAACTGTTAAATATAATAATAGTCATCCTGCTAAAATCAACAAAAATATGTGGTGATAAGTAGTAGACTGCTGATTTCACAAATATAGATTATTTCAGCAGTTTTTTATGCAGGGTAATTATGAACTAATTTTTAGCAGCTTTAGCAAAACTTTTACGGGCTTTTTTCTATTAGTCTACTTAACCTGACGAACATCCCGCTTTTGACGGGATTGTACAGCTTTTTAAAGGCTTGTGCCGCCTTGAAATTTTATCCCGCTTTTAAGGCAAACAATTTAGCCTTATCGCATATTTATACCCTACACCACTATGTGGTCAGGGTATTATAAGTTTGTGCTGATGTTTGTAACACCAAAACATATTGGTCCTAGACCCACCTTATAGTATACCGATCGGCTCAGAATTTTTTTTTACTTCGATTTAACGATGTCCGTCTGTCGGTCCGTCCGTCTATCTGTCTGTCCATGCATTCTTGTGCGCACTCTACAGGTCGCAAATATTAAGATATTCTGCTGAAACTTGGTACACCGACTTATGTCGGCCCAAGGACGACGCCTATTGCTTTTGGTTAAAATCGGTCCATGTTTAGACCGAGTGCCCATATAAGGGCCCCCCAAAATTATATTGTTTATACGCTGCAGGTCGCAAATATTAAGATATTTTGATGAAATTTGGTACATACACCTATGTTTGCCCAAGAACGAAGCCTATTGATTTTGGTGAACATCGGTCCATGTTTAGACCTAGTGCCCATATAAGGGTCCTACCAAAATTATATTATTTATACGCTGCAGGTCGCAAATATTAAGATATTTTGATGAAATTTGGTATACCGACCTATATCAGCCCAAGGACGAAGCCTATTGATATTGGTTAACACCGGTCTATGTTTAGACCTAGTGCCCATATAAGGTTCCCCCCAAAATTATATTGTTTATACGCTGCAGGTCGCAAATATTAAGATATTTTGATGAAATTTGGTATACCGACCTATATCAGCCCAAGGACGAAGCCTATTGATTTTAGTTAACACCGGTCCATGTTTAGACCTAGTGCCCATATAAGGGTCCCTCCAAAATTGGCTTGGTTACAAACTGCAGGTCGCAAATATTAAGATATTTTAATGAAATTTGGTTCGCTGGCTCACATTATAGAAAATTTTGACACAAGTCCCATTTTAACCCATTCGAATTTCAGATCCAAACATTAGTTGGATTTTAAGCAGACTGGTGTAGGGTATTGTATAGTCGGCATGCCCGACTTTAACCTTTTTACTCTTTTTTATTTTATTTTTATATGAAATCCAATAATATTAAACTTTCACTTGTATGATAGTGGCGCATTCAAAACAGCATTATTTTTCAATTCAAAAATGGCTCAAAAAATATTTTAATAAATTCTTTATGCTAAAAAATTTATCTCTTTTTGAGTCATTTCTGAATTGTTCACAAAATATTCAAATTTAGTTACATTTCTGAATCATCTTTGGGTTTAGAAACTGCGCAGTTTTTGACAAACAGGCTTAAAATTTTAAAAATGTTTGTGCTTTGTTTGAATAATTTTTGACTTACTGAATAAGAACCCTCATAGAAGTGTCCAAATTTTCTGGCTGGGTTCTCAGTCTTGTCACGGAATTTTTAAAATTTAGGAATTACTTTAATGTAATGAGAGCTTGAAAGGTTTGATATTTGTTATAAATTTTCGACACGAAAATGTTGTAGACCTATGAGTTTTAAATTCCATTTACATTCAGATTTTCTCTAAAAATTATATTTTCCCACATTTTGTATCAAAATTTCGTTCTTCACGTAACTCATGTTACACATTTCAATAAATAAAACAAGGGATCAAAATCGATCAAGTAAATTTAAAAATATTTGACAAATTGTTAAAAACCTGAAACCAAATTTTTTTAAATAACAAAAACTATATTTTCGAAGATTAATTCGACAAAGTTTTTGGACTTCAGATTCATATTAAGGACGCCAAAATATTATAAAAATATTTATTGAGCCTGTGCCTATATTTTTAAATATATTTAGATCAAAAATATAAAAAATCATAAAGTATTACCCTGGGTGAGGGGATAAAAAAGAAAGACCCACAACTCCAAGGTTATTCAATGGACTTTTTTTGACTTTAGATCCGGGCTTAGGAATCCAAAATACTCAAAAAAAGTTTTAGCAGAAGGCTGTACAAAAAATTTATTTTTGTCGAGTAATGTATTAATTTGTGCGGCCCTCCGTAAGTTTGTGAAATCCTAAATTTGGCCCTTCAAGCCATTTTTGTGCTCATACCTGGTATAGATTATATGAAAATATTGCAACACCCCGAATGGAATTGTGATATAACATAAATTTTAATGTGTATTACCAAATTTACTTTCAATAAATTTCAATTAAACAATTTATAAAAATTTTTTAATTGGGCGCTGTGCGAAGTGCCTAAATTGGTTCTATACTTAATCTACAATCATAAAAAAGCCCGTAAAAATAGTTGAAATTCATTGTCTGCCAAATTTAGGTAAGCTAAATTTTACACACTGCTAAATACACCGAGAATTTCAGTTAAATTAGCTAAGAAATTTAAACTAAATTCAACAGAAACGTTAACTGATTTAAGGGAAATATTCTGCTAAAATGTCGCTTACAATCTGGGTTGTTGGACTCTCTGAATCTGCCCCAATACAGGTCTATATTTATTATTGGGAGTTTTTCTTGTCCATTTTGCTCTATCTCACTTAGTTTTCGAGTTTGCAATGAATCTGAGCCGTATGTCTACCTACCAGGAAACCGTGCTACCTATGTTTTCGGCCTTGTTCAGGGAAAATGGGGTGAAGTTCTTGTTCCCTTACAGGTAGTTGAGATCCTGTTACAAAATATTAAATATTTAGGTAGCTAAATTATAATATAACTTAAAAGAAAAAAAAATTTAGAAGGGAAAGAAAAATTGAAGAAGAAAATAATAACGGAAGAGATATAAAGCTAGGGTGGAAGGGATGTTGATGTTCCGACCCCCTTAATTCTTTACCCGCCCATGAACCTGCTGTCTATTAAAAATATTCTAGATAGCCCACTATTTTCCCTAAATTTTATTTAAATGTTTCGTGGAATATTAAAAGATAATTTAAGTTTCCATGATTTATTCAGTACATTTATTTACACAATGTTTTTAAAATTATACGAAATTCCAGTCATAGTTATCAACAAAAAAATTTAGATTAACATTACTGATAACCAGAGAAGACAGAAAAAAGCAAATTTCGATATGTTTAAAACAAAAAAATGTAAAAAAGCAAGAAAAAAGCAAAAGTAAAAAAACTTGGAAAAACAACAGTTTTCAAAAAAAAATTCAAACTTAAGAGAAAAAATATTTTTGGTGAGCAAAAAAACAATTTTTGGGCAAAAAGTTTTAAAAAACGCAATTCAAAGCTCAAAAATCTTAAGAAAAAGTTATTTTAAAGCTAAAAACCGAAAAATCAAAAAAAAGCTAAAACAAGCAAATATGAGTAAAAACAAGCAATTAAAAGCATAAAAAGCAAAAACAACAATTTTGTCTTCTCTGTTGATAACAAAAAAAAAATAAAATTTAACTTAAATTAAAATTGACTCATCAAATATTGTGAGTGTAAAAAAAATTGATTTAGGAGTTTGAAATTTAAATTAGCGAAAATAAAATTAGAAAAAGAAAAAATTGTTATGAAAAAAAATTATTAAAAATTTCAAAATTCAAAATGACTGAAATTTATTATTTTATACAACTTATGTTATTATACTTATATATTGAGTAATTTAGAAAATTTTAACAAAACTCACCATTTGACGGTCCATCGATGACGCCAGGCCTGATGTCGTTCGTAGCCAAAGTTTTTATTTTTGAATTATTAGTTAAATCTTACGCAATTTTATTATTATTTAAAGTGTAAGAAAATGATTGAATGAATGTGTGGTTAGAATTAGTGAATATTGTTTTTTTTTAATTTATCAAAATAATCAAATTAATAACGTTTGATGACCGAAACAAAACTTAATTTTATAAAATAAAAAAAAGTTTTTAATATACCGATAAAAAAATTTATGGAAATAAAAAAAAACTTGATAAAATTTGAACATAAAGACATTAATCAAAACTTGTAAGAGTAACGTTAATAAAGATTTTTGATTATCGATAAATTATATACATATATTGTATTTTTCCTATTCAAGGATAAGGAAAATTTAGATTATATTATTGATATCATGGTGTGTCACGGCCGTTGTATGTTCAAAGGATTTTATCGCAGAAAAAAAATTTGTCGATGGTGTTTATCAATCGAAATAAAATTCGTTATCCAAAATTTCGGATTTGGATTTTGATTACGAATATATGGATGATGCAAAATTTGTAAATTAATTGTTTGATGCTGATATCAATCTGTAGAGAACTAGTAATTAAATATGCCACAACTATTGCTTCGTAACGATGATTTTCCATTCGATTTAATGTAACTAGTAGATAATCAACTAAAACTATAAATTGGTAATCCGTTGAAGTAAAACAAATGCAATCAATATTAAAAGGGATCTAAACGAAACTATTGGTTAATATTGAGATGAAATCATTAAAAGCATCATTTCAATTACCTTTTCCGTTATAAATATTTCACCTCCACAGCCTGATAATAATTCAAGTTTCTATTTATTCCGCGATGAAATTAAATATTTCCTTTCCTTTATTGTTCCAACGAGCATATAATTTAAAAGAGGTACCAACTCTCCCTACCCCTGTTAAGTCACTCTCTTCTTAATTTGTATCGAAAATTCAGCCATAAGAATTACACACGTCTGCAAAGGCTGACATTTTCGATACAAATTGTCAGTGTTAGAAAGAGGCGATGAAAACCGCCTGATTGTTCTTTTTTAATAATTTGTCTGCTACATTCAAATTTTAAATTTACAAATGAAATTTTCCTGAAATATTCTTACAGCAATTTCAAAAATTGTTTTGGAAAATTCAAACTAGCTAAGTACAGTAAAATATTTAAAGATTGTACTTTAAATATAATAAGCCTTGCCTATAAATATAAAACCAGGTACTCACAAGTTATGAACCATTTTATAATTATACAATAAAAAATATGAAAATATAGTCCCATCTCTATATGATATTAATAGCAGAGACCATGCGCGGTTTCAAGGGGGGGGGGGGGGGAATGGAAAAAAAGGAAAAAGAAAAGAAAAAAGTGAAAGGAAAAGAAAAAAAGGGAAGAGAAAATAGGAAAAAACTGAAAACAGGAAACAATACAGAAACAAAAGATTTTCCAAAGTCCAAAACTGTTCTAAAGCAATTTAACAAAAAGTCTCCCTATACTCAAATGTATCAGATTCTGAAAAAATTACAAAAAATTTTTTTTTTGAGTAAATAATTAATTACAATATTGTTGCCTCTCCGCCTAAAAGGCATTGTAGAGGCGAGTTGGCAATACAAATATTACAAACTTAAGATGTGTATATTACTTAAACTATTTAAAAAAAATAAAATATATATACATATGTATATATTTATAATTGTTATAATAAGATCTCTTCTATATGTTGAGATAAATAATGTTTAACATTTTTTTTTTAAATTGAAATTCTATCTGTATTTTTAAAATTTTGAGGCAAATTACGAGGGGGTCAGTTTTAGTGAGAGTACCTGTCCCGTGACCGGTGAAAACAGGACCGGTCTGAAAGAACCTGCCCTGTGACCCGTCTCGTGAGCGGTGAAAGCAGGACCGGTCTGCATGGATCTGTCCCATGACTTGTGAAAACGGACCGGTCTGAAAGTACCTACCCGGTGACCTGTCCCGTAACCGTTGAAAACGCAACTGTTCTGAAAGTACCGGTCCTGTGATTGGTGAAAAGAATACCGGTCTGAAAGTACCTGTCTCGAGACAAGTGCAAATGGGACTGAACCAGTGGAACAAATATTAGAGTTGTCAATTATTTTGATTTTTATTTTGATCGATTAACCCTTACATGCCTGAATTGTAATGGCAGAGAATTTTCCGACCAAACTTAGTGGAATATAGATATATGCCAAAGAAATATTTTTATTATTGTTGTAGCTTTGCAGCAGCCCCTAGCGGAGATATTGGGAATTAAAGTTCGAACGTTTACATGCTGCCGGACCCGAGCGGGTTAAGATTTTTTTAAATTTTATTTTTATATTAATTCCATAACTAAACTCTTCATAAAATTTTTAGAGTTTTTGAATTTTATTCAAACATTTTATTTTGCTTTAAACTTTAATGTGAGAAAATTTGAAAAATAGCTCGCAAATGAAAGAATGTGATATAAAAATATACATACGCATTGTGGAGCTGCAATTGTACTGAGTAAAAAAATCGTAATAAAAAAAGGAGTAAAAAAGTTAAAATCGGGCATGCCGACTATATAATACCCTACACCAGTCTGGTTAAAAGCCAACTAATGATAAAATGGACTTGTGTAAAAATTTTCTATAAAATGATAAAAGAAGAGAAAATCGGAAATATAGCCCATATGGGCGATAGGTCCTGTTGGGGTCAGTACCTGGTGGCTGTAACTTTGGGGCTACGATGTGGTTGTTGTGTCGCAGGCTCCATACCCTTTTTCTTTTTCTTCTCAATTAAAACACACACTTCTTTTGTCTATTTAATAATGTTTTATTTTATAATTTCTTTAAATTATCTTCTTTTTAATTTGATTTATTTTTGTTCTTTTAATTTCCTTTCTATATTCTATATGATTTCACAGTTTCTTTTATCTTTCCTTCAGTTTTATATGATTTTACAATTTCTTTTATCTTTCAGTTTTATCCTTTTCAATCACAAATTTTTCCTTCTTATAGTTATTTCTTTTTCCTTTACAACTCCCTTTAACCTTTTCTTTTCATTTACAAATTTGCTCTTTTTATTTTACACTATTTAATTTTGTCTTCTTTCTTTAATTTTCACTTTTACGTTTTATAAATTTCAACTTTTTAATTTATTTAACACTTTGCTTGTTTTTTATTCTTATTCACTGTTGCTGCTGCTGTTGCTCTTGATCGTTCTAATAAGATTATTAAAAAACAGCCAGAGTGCTGTGAGATATGTGGTTACTTCAAATACCCACATGCCTCACAGGACTAGTACTCTATTTGGGTGGCTCAAAGGGGGTCCCGTACATGGCTTTGTCCTTAGGATAAATGTGTACCAAATTTCATCAACATATCTTAATATTTGCGACCTGTTACATGTTCATTTGCGCCAGTCCTGTGATAGATTCTTTTGTATCAGTCCTACGATACGTTCTTTATCGTCAGTCCTGTGACAGGTTCTTTTGTGTCAGTTCTATGACAGGTTGTTTTGCGTCAGTTCTGTGACATGTTCATTTGCACCAATCCCGTGACAGGTTCATTTGCGTCAGTCCTGTGATAGGTTATTTTGTATTACTCCTGTAACAGGTTCTTTTGCTTCAGTCCTGTGACGAGTTCTTTTGCGCCTGTCCTGTGACACGTCACAGGGGGCAATTGACCCCCTCCTAGGACAAGCCCATGTTAAAGTTACCGGTCCTTTTCATATAAAAAAAACCGGTCCCAGGACCGGTCACGGGACGTGTCCTGGGACCGGTTCCTTTTCCCACAGGGAGAATACACAAATGACGAAGTACTTAAGTAAACTTTTTCCGGCAATTTTTTATTAAGAAAAAAAAAACTACATATAAATATGTTTATGTAAAGTTTCTTAAGAAAATTTGGGATATTTTTCGTCTGAGAACTTTTTTTATGAAGAGTTTGTCAAACTATGTAAAAGAATTTTTTTAAAAATTTACTTAAACTAAAAATCAGTTGTGATACTGTTTTTGATAAGAAAATTTTTTTTAAAGATAATCATATAACTGTAAAAATCAAAGATCCTTTATTTAGGCCGAAGACTTTAAAAACTACATTTTTAGAGTAACATTAGAAATTTCTGCCCCTTTTCCCATGATAAATTCAATTAAAGGTCTGAGATCTCAGTTCAATTAAAGGTCTTAGATGGTAATTTAGATTGTAAATGAAAACATGTTTTTATTTTATAAGAAAGATGTTTGTACAACAAACACAAAACTTCAATTTTTCACCAGATAAATAATATTAAATTTGCTGAAAAGCAATTGATATACAATTTTATATGAAACACTTTATCGTGAAAAACATTTTGTTTATATGTAAAATCGAAACAACTTACGAGCTTAAAATAAGAAATTTTTAAAAACTTTACTGAGGAAACGTTTTTGCAAATAAATTTTTTTCAGGACTCTTATTCCACTAACTCTACAATTGTTTCTCTTTTGATACTACGTAGCATAATGAAACTTGAAAATATAATCGTAATTTTTAATTTTTTTTTTACTTCAGTATGAAATAATAATATAGATAAATTTTTACGTCTGTGAAGATAAACATTTTTTAATGAGAATTTGATCGAGATCTGAGGCTTTTTTTACACACAAAAAATTTAAATAAACTTCGCTAAAAAATCTACGGAGGTTAAGTTTTCATTTGACTATAATCAACGAGCATATAATTTAAAAGAGGTACCAACTCTCCCTACCCCTGTTAAGTCACTCTCTTCTTAATTTGTATCGAAAATTCTGCCATAAGAATTACACACGTCTGCAAAGGCTAACATTTTCGATACAAATTGTCAATGTTCAAAAGAGGCGATGAAAGATTTTCCAGGATTAAAAAAATTGTAATTTTTTAGTTCGCTCATCATTTTTACAATTTTAAAGTTTACAAAACTAGATACTATAATGAATAATATTATGAAAATTGTAAAACCACTAGAAATGCCTCAAAATATTAAAAAATCTAAATTTCAACCAAACTTTACATGAAAATTAAAGTTTGTCTTACATGAAAAACTGTTTTTTTTTTAACAATTTACAACAGTTTTCCTCATAAAAGAATCAATAAAATTTATTTATTTATATTTTATAACATGTCTAATATTTACACAATTTTGATGCAAAATATTGTTCAC
Organism: Leucophora obtusa; assembly: GCA_949987735.1. Lineage (NCBI taxonomy): Eukaryota > Metazoa > Arthropoda > Insecta > Diptera > Anthomyiidae > Leucophora > Leucophora obtusa. The sequence continues at coordinate 226,104,773 of OX465295.1, read as the reverse complement.
TAAAGACAAAATGTAAACCCATTGATTATTGTGAAAAATAATTTAATTTTTATGGATCGTAACAGTTGTTTCACATGAAATACGAACCACTTTCCCTAAAAAAAATTCTATATAATACTCGACATTCTAAATACCGTTAATCCGAACATTATGTGCTTCATAATTTTTATAAAACTCTTTTTAATGAAACTTTTTCATTGGGTGTTTGACATTTTTCATAAATAATATTAAAATGCTGGTAAAACTTTATGACAAACTGCATTAAGAACTGCTAACTTTTCTTAAATAAACTGAGTTTAGTTCTTAACCAAAGTTCTGAATTTCAAATTTATATGGAAATATCTGTGGTTATGTTGGAAATAAGTAACTCGCCCTTAATAAATTAAAATATTCAATGGACGAATTCCATTCATTAATTAAATGTAGAAATTCATAGAGGATTTTTATATCGTAAAATGTATTTCAAGATTCAGGAGGATTTCCTATACGGTCTACCGTACCGTAAACGAGTTCTGCAATAAATGTTAGGGATGAATTTCTTGGATAAAAGTTATCGTAATAAATTGCTATTAGAATCTTAAAATTTTTTAAGAGATTTTCCCTTAAAATTACAAATGTTCGAAGATACTATTTGGCAAATAGTTTCCCAATATATATTCAGATAAATACACAGAGGGAATTTTGCTGGAAGAGTTTATATGAAATTTTTCAGTAAACCAATAAAGTTTCCTTCACAAAGTAAATGAAAATTTTTTTAATTTGATGAAAAAGCTTTATATATTTTATGAATCCCGTTGTATGAAACTTTCAATAAGTAAATTGATGTTTGTCACAACATTTTATGAAATACTCCTTTAATTCAATGGAAAGTCTCAATGGTCGAGTTCCAGTGAAACTTCATTGGCTTTATGCAAAAATTCATTAATATTAAGAAAAAATATAACTATTAATTTTTCAAACTAATTATATAGTTATATTTTTTCCAAATTTATCTATATCTGTAAAATTTTTATTTTTAATAGTAAAAGTCTTTATTTTTTAATCATGTAGGTTGATAAACAGCATCCGGTTTCTAATTTGTTCCTTTTTACTAGCACACGCTGTAAAATTGCTTATTTAAAAATTTTATTTGTACATTATTGTTTTCTTCTACTGAACGGCAGAAAACATGCTTTGAATTCAGTGAACTTATTTTATTTTTTTTTCAATTCAGTGAACTTATTTTTGTTTTCAATTCAGTGAACTTATTATTTTTTTTTAATTCACTGAACGTAATTTTATATTTTTTTAATTCACTGAACGAAAATGAAATTGAACGAATTCAGTAGTGAATTAATTCAGTAAGGAATTAACTCACTTTTTTCCGTTCGATTTATAAAATAGAACGCGTTCACCGGTGAATTAATTCATTTGATTTAATAAAAAGAACTATTGCAATTGAATTAATTCTTTGAATTTGTTGTTTGATGAACGCATTCAGTTGAACAAATTCAGTGAATTACTTAAGAAAAGGAATTCATTCAATTGAAGAGAAAATTGAATTCGATTGGTAGTGAATTCCTTCAAAAAGGAATTAATTTTTCAAAGCTCTGGTTATATACAATTAATTTTATTAACTGAACCTTAGTAAGGGTATTTCACCTGAGACTCATGTGAAATTTTTGTAGCCAGTAACTGATAAATTTTTTCAGTGTAGTCAATACAAAGGTACTCTAATAGAAAAAAGTCCGTAAAAAATTTAGTTAAAACTACTAAAAATTAGTTAAAAATGATGCTGCAGAAAAAAACTGCTAAATTAGCAGATTATTTTTTCAATATATTAGTAATATAGGAACAGCAAAAATAAAACTCTTAACCCTCCGATGAGTAAGAAGGTCCTTAGGGACCTTTTTGCCTTTTCAAACTGAAATTACTCCTACTTCGGCCCCCCCCCCAATGTTACTCTGTATTCCAAGAGTATTTTGTTGCGCATCTTTTGGAAAAAAAATCAAGCCGATCGGATCATTACTTTAGGAGTTATTGAGGTTTTAGTGAGAATAGTACGCGGACGTGTGAATAGGTCCGTATGGACCTTGCACTGAATTTCACTAATAAATGCATGTTTTTGGGCATCATTATAATTTTTTTATTGTTTCAACACATAATTTACTTGTTCTGAACACAAAGACCTAAACTCAAAAACATTAGGGATGATGATAAAAACAAAAAATTCTAAGAAAAATTCGAAGACATGAACTTTATTGCTTTCAAGGAAAGGCACAATATTCTAATTTTATACTACTAGCAATAAACCAGTTCTTAGAATTTTTTGTTCTTAGTATTTTGTTCTTAGTATTTTTTGTTCTTAGTATTTTTGTTCTTAGAATTTTTTCTTAGAATTTTTTGTTTTTATCATCATCCCTAATGTCTTTGAGTTTAGGTAGACGTACGAAAGAGTATAAAAGAAGTTGTAGTTTCGTAAACCAAATCAGTCAAAGTTTAGACAGCGAAGAGTAAAATCGTGTGTTATAGAAACAAAAATATAAATATGGCAGATGCAAGTAATTTGGACGTTGCTGAAATTGTTGTACGCCGTAGTACACGTTACCAGCAAATGACTGCGGATGAAAGGCGTGCAGCTGATAGTAGATTTGCTGATTTTATGGACGAAGACATGGATGAAGAAATTTATATTGCTGCAATTGATAATTATGAAGTTGAGGATGATGAAGATCGCACATACCAACCTGCTGAAGAGTCAGATGCCGAAACTGAAGGATACGTCGAGCTAAATGAAGATACTGATGAAGACGATGATGAAGAGGAAGAAAATGATGGACAGGAAACGAATGAAAGTTGCTATATTGGTAAAGATGGCACACAATGGAGTAAAAAAGCACCACCAACATCACGCACTCGTAATCATAAAGTGGTCGACTTCACAAGAAAGAAACCAGGACCAACAGGAAATATACACGACCCCTATACAATAATGCGTTCAATCATGACAGAGGAAATAATACACTTAGTGCTACGTGAAACAAATCGTAAAGGCAGGGAGGTTACAGCTGCATGGAATTTGGCGAATCCCACAAAGAAAAAGGAGTGGAAGCCAGTGACAGTGAAAGACGCCTTTGTAGCTATTCTTTTGTAAGCTGGACTCACAAGATCAAACCATGAACCAGCTATGGAATTATGGGGCGCGACGCGTTGCCCAATATACAAAGCTGCGTTGTCGTACGATCGCTTCATGTGTATAAAGCAATTTATTCGATTCGACAATGGAAATACTCGACAACAGCAACTCATCAACAGCAAAACTGCGGCTATTGACGATATTTGGCAAATGTTGTAACATAACTTGGCAGCAGCTTACACTCCTCATGAAGCACTAACAGTTGATGAGCAGTTGTTCCCTTACAGAGGCCGCACCCGCTTCACACAATATATTCCGTCAAAGCCAGCTAAGTATGGTTTGAAAGTATGGTGGTTATGCGACTCACAGAGTTATTTTCCTGTGAAGGGAATGATATATTCTGGAAAACTGTCAAACCAACAATGGGAGATAAACCAAGGGCAGAACGTAGTGATGGATCTTGTGGAAAAATATTTAGATGCTGGCCGTACTATATACGCGGAGAATTTCTTTACCACTCTTGACTTGGCGCGTATTTTGTTGAGGAGGAAGACCGCATATGTTGGTACAGTGCGCTACAACAAAACATTCATTCCACAGGAGTTCAAGAAGAACCCGAAGCGCACCATCAATAGTACATTATTTGGGTTCAACGAAGGGGATATAGCGTGATGCTCATACGTGCCGAAAAAAAATAAAGTGGTGAACGTGCTCTCCACAATGCACTACACCTGCGTCGTTGACGAGCAAACCGAGAAGCGGAAGCCCTATGCCATATTAGATTACAACGCCAACAAATGCGTCGTTGATACCATGGATCAAATGCTAGGCACTTACAGCTGCAAAAGAGCAACACAACGATGGCCGTTGGCCATGTTTTATAATATGCTGGACGTCGCTGCATTGGCTGCTTTTACGATTTACAACGAAATGAAGCCTATAAAAAGGAGTGACAGACGGCGGTCGTTCTTGTTACTGCTAACGAAACAATTGGCCACACCAAATATCGAAGAACGTGCCCTGAACAACCATATAACCTCATATCCAAGGATACGCAATGCGATGGAAGCATTCGATGTCAGGGTAAGAAAAACATCTTCAAATTCAAGAATAGAATTATTATTTATTTGTTTTTTATTTTTCTTTTCATTTCAGGTATTACCAATACCGATGGAAGGCAATGCACCGTCGTTTGCGGCTAGGTCAAGTAGACCGTCATGTCGCCTTTGCGGTTCTGCGTACCGGCGGCAGCTGAAAACGCGGGCATACTGCTTCGGCTGCGGCAACGCTGTTTGCGGATAACATAGCACACTTTTACATCGCTGCAACACTTGCGCACAGGGCGGGGGACAAGAAGTACACGCTCAACAACAATAATTTTTAAACTTTTTTATAATAGTCTTAAGAAAATTCAAGCAAAAAAAAAAAATTAAAAAATTTGAAAAAATTATTTTTGTATGTAGAATTTAGTTATAAACAATAAAAACAAAAAAAAAATAAAAAAAAAATTTTTTATATGAAAAAAACATGATTTACAAAAAAGGTCCGTAGGGACCTTTTCACACGGCCGTGAAGTTCAGAACTGTCACTCATCGGAGGGTTTAATATACAGAATTTTAGTTATATCCGAGCTAAATTTTTGTAAATGGAGAATAGCAAATTAAACTGCTAAAATCAGCAAAAAATTTTTATAAATAATTAGTAGCCTAAAAAATCACCAAAAAATTTACTGTGTTATTCAAAAACTTTTAAAATAGCCTAATTACAGATTTTTAAGCTAATTTGGCAAAAAGAATATTCACAAATGATTAATAAAGAAAAATTTATTAAACGCCTAAAGCAGGGTATAGCCTAAAATATCTGTTTGATAAAGTTTGGAAAAAGAAAACCACTGCAAAAAACTAAAAACGTGAATTTACAATGATTAAATGAATTGTTTAAGAGTCATCGACCCAAGAATAGATGGAATACAACATTTTGTATCCAACCGAAACAAAAAAATTCCAAGACTAAACGCTTTTTTCGAAAATTTTCCCAAAATAAATTAAAAACAAATTCAATAAAATAGTGATATATATATTCGTTCCTTTTACTCCTGCAAGGAGCATAGGGCCGCGAATAAAATAGTGATGCATTTATAATAAAACCATACTCGATATTCGAATACTTTCAGTATTTGTAATATAAAAAATTCTTTAACACAGTTTGTTCCCATTATTACTTCTCAGTAATGTTTAAAAATCGTTTTTAATATGTTTTGATTTCTAATAAAACATTTTAATTTCCAAAATTTACAAATCAATATATTTACCTACAATTACCGAGTCAATCTTTCACTAAATTCATGTATCACTAACAATAAAAAGAGAGAATATAAAAAGTGTTGCCAGAATTAAAAACAAAATTAATAAACTTTTATTGTACGTTTTTGAATACAATTTTTTAATAAAGGTTTAATAGAGATAATGAATGCTTTAGCAAATTCATGTTTTAAAGCTAAATTAAAAAAAATTTTTTGAATAACAGCGTTAAAATTTTCGAAGTATTTTTTTTCGATTTCTTTTTTAAATGCAAAAAAAAAATCGAGCCTTTTGAAAACGGCAGTTCACAATTTTTTTGCAAATATTTCTGCTGATTTTAGCAGAATAGACTGCTATTTGCATTCAACTAAATTTAGCTTAAAAATAGCAAAAATTTTGTAGATATAACAGTTTATTTTTGTTATTTTTATCTACAAATATTTAGCAAAACTTTCTGCAGATTTTATAGTACAATTTGCTATTTTCAATTAACTAAAAGTTAGCCTAAATATAACTAAAATTCTTTAAATTTAGCAGTTTTAATTCTGCTGTTCTTATTTTAATAGTATTTAGTTTAAAATATCTGCTAATTTTAGCAATTTCTCCTGCAGCATCATTTTTAACTAATTTTTAGTAACTTTTTCTGCTATTTCTACTGATTTGTTTCTATGAGTGTAGTCAAAAAATCCCAATAGAACAATAAGTGGGCAAAAATGGGTTAACAGGTGGTTAATTACAAATGTTTCGACTGGTATAGCAACCCCATTGATTATACGTGACGTATGAGTAATAACAAAAATGTTCAACAACAACTGTGTCAGTTAAAGTCCCCGTTAGTAGCTAACTGGACATTCAGTAATCGGGCCTAAAGGGTTTAAAATTTGTTTGTAAATTATTTCAACATTTTCAAAATTTCTTATAAATCTATAAAGCAGAATTTAGTAAAGCTTTAGTTTAATCAGTCTGCTCCCAACCTTTAAATATAATGTTAATTAAAAATTAATGAAAGTTATATAAAAACGAATAAAAAATTTGAGGTCGGTCATCCCGACTATATGATACTCTACATCAAGTCTTGTTGAAAACCAATTACTATTTAGATAAAAATGTAAAGGGGTTTAAATGAACAGAAAATCAGTATAAAATTTTAATTTGGACCAATGTTAGGTGTACTTGATTCTTTCACTGCCCTTTTGCACTACACAATTTTATATTTGTACCCTACGGGAAATTTTAACAAACTGTCACCAAACTGGCCCCTTTATATGAAATAGACTGGTTACTTTTACATGGCGTTGTCATAGGAGTGGGAAATTGACCCCTTATGACATGTCACAAGACAAATCCCAGGACAGGTCCCTGAACTTTGTTTTTTATGAGAGTTCAGTAACCTGTACCCGGATTTATCTTGCGACATGTCACGAGGGGTCAATTTGCCCCTCCTATGACAACGCCATGTAAAAGTGACCAGTCTATTTCATATAAAGGGGCCAGTTCGGTGACAGTTTGTTAAAATTTCCCGTAGGGTACCCTGCGGGAAATGAAGGGTCGATTGATCCAAAGTGACAAATCTGAGACAGGTGCATAGGGGACAGGTTACAAAACTGATGTAAACCCAAATTTCGGTGTATCAAAAAGTGGTAATTCCAGCAAAATATTCAACCTCGTGACTATTGAAATGGAGGCCAATCATTAACTCGTTCATTTTGGATATATCCTATAACTGGAGAAAAAATATCATAACATCAAATTGACAAAAGTAACTAGTACCTTTGCAGTTGAAGTAGTGATATAACACAGAACAGGTGCAGTATAATTAGATGTGTATGAAAAAATGGCGATCGGTACCGTAAAACCCTTTAACAAAGTTTACATAATACTTAACTTTGTGGCCACAGAAATGATGACATAATAATAAACTACGAGTAGTTCAAAAATAGTGTTCGGATACGAGTATGCATAATAGAGTGTCAATGACAAGTAAAACAAACTGTTCAGTGACTGACTGAAAGGCTGTACAACCCTTTTGGATTTATTCACAAACACTGAGGATGTTATATCCAAAGTCAGAATTTTTTATTGGATATTTTGATTACCGATTCTTTTCTCTAATCGTTGGTGAAAATGTTTTATAATACCGATATTACCATTATGAAATAGAGGAAAGTATTCCAATAAAAAAATCACTAGGGAAGCTAAATCACTAAGGGGTCGAAATGACCCATAGAACTAAAATAGGTAGATCACATCTGTATTTGCAAAAATTAATAAGAGAAGATAAATTTATGTTAATAACTAAAAACTAGCTCAAAAAGCCCAAAATGACCCGAAAACCAGTTTAGTGCTGAATTCAGGAATGATCTTTGTAAATTACGCACATATTTTTTTATATGTAAACTTAACAGGGTTTTACTTAAAATATGTGCCCATATTGTATAATACGATAGATGATTATCATACACTTTTCGAAGTTTAATAACTATCATATTACATACAATTTTTAATTGACTTAAGCTTATATGACACTTGCTAGTTTCTAGACTCTAGTTGTTTGCACCATCAATGCAAATCATATGAAGGGTACTGCATTACCAACATCAATTTGACAGTTTGATAGATTTTCGATATAGTTGTTCTCTTCACATACATTATTTCTCACATAAGGAAATTCGTGCTCTCTTCTATTTTGGATTATTAATACTGAAACTAGCAAGTGTCATATGGGCTATATTGGCATAGACAAGCAACTTGATGGAAACTCCCAAGAACAAGTCTAAAGCGGTCAAACCGCACGATTTCGGTGACTATTGCCCATGCCCTCAAATCGGTCGTGCAGAATGTCCAGGTCGCATCAGCTATGTGGCACGTAGCGCCGCCTGTTGGAACCACATATCGTTCACATCCATATCATCCAATTTTGGCCAAAGAAATCATCATAATGTGATAATTACCAGTGAAAAGGAAATAACGATAGGAATTTTCTTCTGATTACAAAACATTCATTGTGTAGGTTATGATTGACAAGACTTCAATTAGCCACACTCATCGATGTGTCGACCATGGTGTGTCTCGTTAAGAGATGATGCTACGGGTCGTAGCCTGTTTAGAGGGTTGATGGTTTGATTCCCGGTCATGGAATACACAAAAAGTTTTTGATATAGAGGCAATTTAACGATCAAAAATACTTTGATCAATTCACACATAAACTTCTTTTTGTAAATGAATTTTAAAAAATTGTATTTCATATTCGTAATGTATATAAAATTGTTCAGAATTTATGCAGAAATCCTGAAAAGAAACTTTAAATTTTTAGGGACCCATAAACGTCATTCCATTTTGCCGAAATTTGGTCCGTATGTATATACGACTTGTTTGCACACAAGGGTACATGGACAGATAGATAGACTGACGGACATCGCCAAATCGACTCAAAACGCGATTCTGAGTAAATCGGTACACTAATAGGTTGGTCTAGGTCCAATATTTTTTGGTGTTACAAACAGCAGTATACATTTATTTTACCCTGTCGAAGTAGTGGTGTATGGTGTAACTAGTATTTCTTAACTAACGTTAAAATTTATATGTATACTTTCATATATGTATTTGTTAGAATATTGTTCTACTTCAAGTCCAAATTCGAATATGATATTTTGAAGCAACAAATAAAATCTAATGTTACAATATTATCGTATTCGAATTTGGACTTGAGGTAGAACAATATACTAAGTAAATATATGTAAATCTATTTAGAAAATCCGAAAAAACTATTTTTGAATTTTTAATGCAAAAATTAAAATAATTTATATGTATAGCTTATAAACTTAACTAAATTGAATTGTAATCATGAGTTAATAGAGGTGTTCATATAAACGCGTATTCTACTCGTAAACAGTGTAAACTTGGTATGTTTATGAGTTTAATACCAAACTCCATACCTGAAAGATATGTTTATATTTATACAAGGTTTACATGGAATTTACGAGTTTATATGAAAAACCCCTAATACTTATTTTGGTATTTATTTGAAAAAAAAAACAATTTTTTTAAAATAATTTTTTGTGACTTTGTGATGTTTTAAAAACAGATTCGGTGACTTGTCGTTTTACGTAAGTTCAGTGACTGGATCCTTCTGGGTTCTTCCAGCACCCATACTTATTATGACACATGGTGAATAATAAGTGACATATTACACGTCAATTAGTTTCAGTTAGTCCTGTGACTTGTTAACTTAGAGCAGTATAGTGATATGTCATGAAACTATTATTTTGTACTAGTTCAGCAACAACACACATATTGATTAATGTGTGACTAGTTTTTTAACAAATATTTTTCTTTAGTTCTGTGATGTATGCGCTTAAACCAGTCACGTGATGTTTTATTTCGCACTATTTTCGGTACATATCACATAATGTCTAACATGAGACTACTTCCGTATTAGATAATTTTAACTTGTTCTATTGCATACTCTCTTAAACCAGTAGTGTGATATGTTATAAACGACAAGCTTTGCGACAAGTCACAAGTAGCTCAAAAGGAGGAAATTGTCACCTCCTATGACAAGCCCATGTTAAAGTTGCCCGTTTACTTTCATATAAAAAAACCGAATCGAGGACCGGTGACTCCCACAAAGTTCCAGTCACGTGACCAGCTCTGTGACTGATCCATTTCCCGTAGGGTAATTACACATGCAATTACACAATTACATGTAATTGTAATTGAAAAAAAACTCATCTACAATTACATATTATTTGTAATTGCAATTCAAAAAAGAACAATTACAATTACAAGTAAATGAAATTTTTTTTTTATTTAAAAAAATAATTTTTGTATATTGTCAGATATGGTCCTATATAATATGATAAAAAGTATAAGGTTAATATTTGGATATAATTGTATCAAACTATGTCCATTTTTATAACATTTTATATAATTTTATATAAAAAGATATAATTTGATGTAATTGGATGAGGACAAAATTCGGATACAATTGTATCGAATTGCATAAAATTGTATCAAATTGTACCAAATTGTATACAGTTGTATACAATTCGTTACAATATGATACAATAAGACGTTCTCATTTTTCGTATATAATTATATCTAATTACATAATCTAATTGGATCAGCTAGATATTACAGCAGATCTTAAATAATATCAAATTGGATATGATTAGATATTGCGCGAGATCAATTTTTTTGACTCGGGCAGCTTTAAATTTAACTCAATGAGGGCCAGCACTAACAAGGAAGGTATCCCAGTGTGTTCTCTCTGATCTTAATGAGATTCGAATATGTGATAGAGGAGAAAAAAACAATGTAGACTTATTTTTTTGTAGCGGGCAGTCAAAAATTGGTACCAAAAATTTATAAATTTTTAGATTTTTAATTTATTTCTTATAGTTTGAAAGAAAATAGAAAAATTGGGTATCAGATGGAAGCTTTTCTGAACAAAACATGTACGAAGAAGTCAAAATTTTTTGCTATTCAATTTTTACTTTTTCGAATAGCACAGTTTGTATGGAAAATTGTTGTTCGTCTTAACTCAAATTTATACATTTATAAATCTAAATTTCGCAAGTTTCAGACATGTTTCCCAGAAAATATATATTAGTTTTTAATCCCACTTTTTAACTCTTAAACGTGAGATTGCGCCGCTAAAATAATAAGTGTCTCTTATTTTGTTCTGCTTTATTACATATCTGATAGATATATTTGTTTAAAACACTTCACTAAAATTACCTTCCTTGTAAGTACGATTTTTTACCACATCGTACTCAAGTAAAATTTTATGTAAAACTGCAGTTTACGGGGTTTCGGCAAGAAAAATAAAAAAATATAACCCGCTCTGGAATTCAAAGAGGAAAAAACCGAAATCAATTTTGGGAGGGGCTCAGCCCTGGGAAACCCATGGGGGCAAAAAACGGGGGAACATAGTAACATGTAAGTGTGGGTACTCAAATCAAAGGAAATTGTCTCACGATTCCAAAAATTTACATTTTTATGATGATTATGATTTAAAATTCAATCAGCCTTAAAAAACAACCTATACGATTACGATTTGTTATTGGAGTTGTAGTAAGTGAAATAAAAAAACAAAACCACTCGAATATTGCACAAACCATTGACATATGTATGCACATTAGGGCGTGTCAATTTTTATGGAGGCAAAAATAATAAAAAATCGTAGGGGGGGGGGGAATGATTCTACGAAGAATTTTAAGCAACTTTGCTCTAGAAACCATAGGTCTAAAATGGATTTCGAGCTTGCGGAAATTTCAAAATATGTTCTTAGTAGTATAACACGGTTTTGTCGTCGGCTGAGGTAGTCCAGTCGCGTCCAGGGTCTAGGTATCCTCGGGTTGTCGACCTCCTTTGCGGTGGAGTCGCATATAATCCCGATCACCTAGGCAGTGGTGATCAATAGAACAGACCGCGAAGGCTGTGATATTAGAACAGACCGCAAAGGCTGTGATATTAGAACAGACCGCGAAGGCTGTGATATTAGAACAGACCGCGAAGGCTGTGATATTAGAACAGACCGCGAAGGCTGTGATATTAGAACAGACCGCGAAGGCTGTGATATTAGAACAGACCGCGAAGGCTGTGATATTAGAACAGACCGCGAAGGCTGTGATATTAGAACAGACCGCGAAGGCTGTGATATTAGAACAGACCGCGAAGGCTGTGATATTAGAACAGACCGCGAAGGCTGTGATATTAGAACAGACCGCAAAGGCTGTGATATTAGAACAGACCGCGAAGGCTGTGATATTAGAACAGACCGCGAAGGCTGTGATATTAGAACAGACCGCGAAGGCTGTTAAATTATTTATGAGACAACCAACCGAAGTCTATCGTCTTTCCAAAAATTAGCTCGTTACTGGCAAAGTATCGGGCTATGGCAGTTAGCTTTTGACCACCCCTTGTGTGTAGCAACTTAAACTACTTATTCGAATTAAAAAAACCAACCAACTGAGAATTGTATGAGGATACTAACCCGTATAGGCAAATATAGGCAGTACCCATATTGCATTCACACTGCGTACAAATAGATATTATTGATATAGTGTGTTCCCACTGCATTAAAATGTACGTATGTAAGTAGCCAAATTAGAGTGGTAATTTGCGACGTCACATCCCCCCCTTACTTCGGAGAGCGATGCTCGGTAATTTAAATCTGGTCAGTGTCCCCGAAGGTTTATTTTCCCTGTACCCCTTTTGCGGGTGGGCGAGTTTTGGTCCGAAGACCCGCACTACCATAATGGTAAAATTAACCTTTCGATTGAAAGGCTCAGCCCTTAAAAAAACTTTATTTTCCTCCTTTATTAATAACATAAATACTGTTCTACAGTTTCTACAACATAAAAATATAAAAAAAACAGATAATCGCATTATAAAATAGGTAGAATATAACTTAACTAATCAAATAGTGCACTCCAAGTTGATTGTTAGCCTATTTTAACGACCTTCTCGTAACCGAGGCAGCGTAGGCGTGCCAAAGTTTGGCTCATTATCGTTACCTTGACCGGTGGTAGGTTCGGTCGTCGGACAACGTATTGGCGGTGGCGTACATGTGCTGCAGGATGTCTCACCCTAATTCCATCGAAGAGCTGCTCGGGAGAATACCAGGTGTTTCGTGGTATCGGGTTCGGTGGTTGAGTCTCCGAAGTATTGGGCGTTGGTTTCGACTCATTGGGTGGTCCTGGCTTCCCGGTTGAATCAGGAGCTCCTTCACTCGAGTGTGCGGTTGGCTCAGGTCCCGATGGTATTGGCGGTTCGTTGACAACTACTGGCAACTCAGGAGATTGTGGCGCAGCTCGCATTAGTGGTTTCATCCGTGACTGCTGTGACGAAGTAGATGGCGTTGGTTGGGTTTTATCGATGGTGGTGGCCGCTTCAGAAGGTGCCGGCGAAGTTTTAGGCGGCGGGATCATTGCCGATGGGGTGCTCGGTATGTCTGATAGCGTGGGAGCCATAGGCGGTGAGTTTGGAGCACGTGCTATGCGAACCTTCCGTACTGCCGATTGACCAATGTATGCCAGCGGTGGAGGCATACTCTGCCCAATGGCTGGTCGTACTAACTCGTTCGACACGACACGGGGACGGGCCTCAAATGGCGGCTGATACGGCTCGGGCTTTTTAATGTTGGCAGGTGCCACGTGTCCAGCAGGATTCATCGGCTTGGTTCGCTTACGGTTCATGATGGATTCCCTTTTTGAAGTTATATTCTAAAAGTGTTTTTTTTTTCTAAAAGTGCTTTTCACTCCACGTGCTACAACCAGACTAAAATGATCTATATTATTCTTAAGCTATTATACATAGGAATAACGGGATATTTGTTTACTTGGTTTCTTTGCCTTCTCTTCTTTGACTTTCTCTTTCAACTTCTGCTGTTGCTTAACTACAACACCAAATTGTAATTTTTGTCATTCCTTTTTTTTTTCCCTTTCCCTCTAAAACGAAACGTGGCAAAACTCCATGGTTGTCGATATATGTTATACTTAGTTAATAATGGTTATAATTGTTGTTATTCCTGAATCTCTTTTTCCCCTTTTTTTTTCCTTTTCCTCTAAAACGAAACGTGGCATAACTCCATGGTTGTCGATATATGTTCGTATTATACTTAGTTAATAATGGTTATAATTGTTGTTATTTTTGAATTTCCTTTTTCTTTTCCCAGATTCATCGGTGGTTGTACGGTTTTACATCTTGGATGTTCGCCCTTATTATTTTCCCACTTGGGTTATTCAATTCTATTATATTCGGAGCAAGGTGACGAGTGACTGTGTATGGCCCTGAGTATTTATCTCCTAATTTTTGAGCAAATTTTTCGGCTGCCGATGATAGTTGTCGTTCTTTTTTCCACACATATGCTCCGATGGCCGGTTTCCAGGCTCTCCTGTGCAAGTTATAATATTTTGCCTGCCTTTTGGAGGCTTCACATTTATTAGCCGCTACTATTCCCCATAATTTTGTCATGTTTCTCTCTTTGTAATGTACAGCAACTGGATACACCATGCATTTGTGGAGAGTCTGGTCGGCCAATTCAACTAAACACTGGCTTCTCTTTGGTCTTATATTCATCTCTTCTAAACACTTTTGTATAGAGGCATCAATATAAGTTCTTGATCCCCCGTTATCCAGCAACGCATGGATTTGGCGGCTGCATATTTCAATAGGTACATAGTACCGGCTATAGTCGAAATTGGAGCTAAATTTGGTTGAAGATGTTGTTGGGGATCGACACTTACAGCTTCGGGATAATACGTCGTCCTTCCCACAATAGGAACAAAATAATCTATGAGGGTTCGAACATTGCCATCGTTCATGGCCTTTACTCTTACATCTCCAACAATGATTTGACCGGTTGTAGGTTGACAACATATGAGAAGTATGTGGTTGATCGCTTCGCTTCAGTTCCTCGAACTCTTTCGCCAATTCTATCAGTTCGTCTAATGTCTTAATATCACTCCTTCGTACGTAGTGCTTATACTCCGTTCGCAAACCATCGTAAATACGATCTAGATGATCACGATATTTCAACTCTGGATGTCGTCGTGCAAGCGTAAGAATATCTATTATGTAATCCTGAGCACGCTCGCGATTAATTTGCCTTCGGTTGTAGAATGTCTGTTCCAAATGAGCTAAATACCGACTAGGTAGGAAGAATTTCATCGCTTCGTGCTTAAAAATGCCCCACGTTTTAATGTTAGGTCGTTTGACGCGATACCACCTAAGTGCATTCCCATTCAACACTCCAGGTAGCGCAGGGAGTAAACGATTCAGAGGAATGCTATAGCATTCGGCCAGCTCTTCAAATCTTTCGAGAAACTCTATAATGTCGGTGTCGCCAGTAAATTTTAAATCCCATCTATGAACAGTGTTCATGATTTCTGCATCCGAAGTTTCGGTTCGGCTATTTGCTGCTAATTGCTTCGGCTTGAAAGCATCAATAGTGGGGACGGGGAAACTAAATCCTTCCTCGGAGATTACAAGTTTTTCGGCAGATTTCACTTCATCTTCTAGATCCTGTAGTAAATTCTCCGAAGAGGCTCTTAATCGTTTTGCACGAATGTGCTCGATAAACTGTTTGCGCAAGTGCTCGACGGTGAAACCGACAGTTTGTATTCCGCATTTTCGGCAATGCTCTATTAGCTGTTCCTTTTTGAGCATGTAGATCCAACCGAGTGTGTCAGTCGTCAGAGTGTGACTGGTGAATAAAGGTGCCATTGGGTTGCCATTGTGTTTTTGACTCAATTCATCCTCGCTGGCGGTGGTGTCGGTTTTTCCGCTTTCCGATTTTGAATTGGGTCCCTGCTCGGGCGCCATTTATAACACGGTTTTGTCGTCGGCTGAGGTAGTCCAGTCGCGTCCAGGGTCTAGGTATCCTCGGGTTGTCGACCTCCTCTGCGGTGGAGTCGCATATAATCCCGATCACCTAGGCAGTGGTGATCAATAGAACAGACCGCGAAGGCTGTGATATTAGAACAGACCGCGAAGGCTGTGATATTAGAACAGACCGCGAAGGCTGTGATATTAGAACAGACCGCAAAGGCTGTGATATTAGAACAGACCGCGAAGGCTGTGATATTAGAACAGACCGCGAAGGCTGTGATATTAGAACAGACCGCGAAGGCTGTGATATTAGAACAGACCGCGAAGGCTGTGATATTAGAACAGACCGCGAAGGCTGTGATATTAGAACAGACCGCGAAGGCTGTGATATTAGAACAGACCGCGAAGGCTGTGATATTAGAACAGACCGCGAAGGCTGTGATATTAGAACAGACCGCAAAGGCTGTGATATTAGAACAGACCGCGAAGGCTGTGATATTAGAACAGACCGCGAAGGCTGTGATATTAGAACAGACCGCGAAGGCTGTTAAATTATTTATGAGACAACCAACCGAAGTCTATCGTCTTTCCAAAAATTAGCTCGTTACTGGCAAAGTATCGGGCTATGGCAGTTAGCTTTTGACCACCCCTTGTGTGTAGCAACTTAAACTACTTATTCGAATTAAAAAAACCAACCAACTGAGAATTGTATGAGGATACTAACCCGTATAGGCAAATATAGGCAGTACCCATATTGCATTCACACTGCGTACAAATAGATATTATTGATATAGTGTGTTCCCACTGCATTAAAATGTACGTATGTAAGTAGCCAAATTAGAGTGGTAATTTGCGACGTCACAGTAGTGCCTCACTGCAATGTTTGTGTAAAATTTGCGTTAACATGTAAGTATTGTGAACGATGATAAGAGTTTAGGACTTTTTAGATAAGAGTCTTCGTCGGCTTTCCTTATTATAAGAAAAAAATTTCAAAATATTTATATTTTTGATTAACTGCTAAGCAGATGACACAAATCAGCCTAAAAATGCACGCAAGCTACAGGTTGGAAATGTTAAGATATTTTGATGAAATTTGGTATACCGACTTATATCATCCCAGGGACGAAGCACATTGAATTTGGTTGAAATCAGTCAATATTAGTTGAAATCGGATATTTTAATGTAATTCGGTGCATCGACTTGTACTGTATCTGCCCAACTTCGAAACCTATTGATTATGGTTAAAATCGTTCAGTGTTTAGACCTACACGCAGTAAAAAGAGATTGTGGGATATATTTACAGGCAATTATATATATGTTTATAAACTACTATACTTATGTTTGAGGTGTGTTTCCAATTATTTTATTTTTATCGTTATAATATGTCTCCAGGCAAACACTGTAATGTTTGAATGTTATTCATATTTTCCCACTTAAACAAAAATATATTTGCATTTTTATTTTATCATTATTATATTTGTGGAGTGCAAATATAATAATGATAAATATATATATGTTTGCCTGCAAACATTTATATATTTGCGAGTAGATGTATTTTATATGATTCAAACATACATATGTTTACAGGCAAAATATTATTTTTGCTGGCAAAAATATTATATTAAAAATACGACAAATATATTTTGACAGTTCTTCCAAACATATATATATCACCAGCAAATATGTTTCCTGCAGGACGATTTTTTTCAGCGTGTAGTGTCCATATAAAGGTTTCTCCCAAAATTTACTTTCTCGCACGCTACAGGTCTCAAATATGAATAAATTTTAATGAAATTAGGTACACTGATTCATATGGGCCTACGGAAAGCTTATTGATTTATTTTAGAATTGGTAATTTTTAGATCTAGTGCTTGTAAAAAGGTCCCCCAAAAATTTGATATCCGCACTCTATAGGCCGCAAATATTAAGATATTTTAATGAAATTTGGTACACCAACTTATATTGTCCCAAAGAAGAAGGCTATGTATTACGGTTAAAATCGGTCCACGGATACACCTAGTGCCCATATAAAGGTCACCCAAAAATTGATTTTTCGCATGCTACAGTTCGCAAATAGGAAGATATTTTAATGAAATTTGGTACGTTGATACACATGGGGCCAAGGACAAAGCCTGTTGATTTTAGATATTATCGGTCCATATTTGAAACTATCTCCCATATGGATTATATTTCCGGTTTTCCGTTGAATACATCTAACATTAGATAAAATCAAAATTTCTTACCGTTTTTCTAACCTTTTATCGTTTTATAGACAAATTTTGACACAAGTCTATTCAAGCCATTCGAATTTCAGATCAAAACATTAGTTGGCTTTCAACCAGACTGTTGTAGGATATCATATATTCGGGCATGACGACTATACGATACCCTACACTAGTCTGGTTGAAAGCCAATTGGCTTCGTCCTTGGGCCGCTATAAGTCTGTGCACCATATTTTATCAAAGTATCTTAATATTTGCGACCTTTGGCTTGCGAATATGCTCATTTTTAGGAGACCTTTATACCGGCACTAGGTCTAAACATGGACCGATGTTAACCAAAATCAAATGGGTTTGTCCCTGGGCCAAAATAAGTCAGTGTATCAAATTTTGTAAAAATATCTTAATATTTGCGATTTGTACAGTGCGCACAAGAATATATGGATAGACAGACGGAAGGACAGACGTATATCGTTACATCGAAACAAAATGTTATTCTGAATCAATCGATATACTTAAAGATGGGTCTAGTTCCAATAATTTTGGAATTACAAACATAAGCACAAACTTATTATACCCTGTCCAAATAATGGTGCAGGGTATAATTAAAAAACTCATTATTTAAACTCATAAAGCACTACATAAAACATATTTTGGAATTTCCGCAAGCTCTAAATCGATTTTAGACCTATGGTTTCTAGGGCAAAGTTGCTTAGAATTCTTCGTAGAATAATTTCCCCCCTACGATTTCTTGTCACAAAAATTGACCCGCCCTAATGCACGTGCAATATGTATACAAACATATATTGATTTAACCCTTTGGCGAGTGGCGTACATTTTAATGTACGTCGACTTCATAAACTCGTAACTGATTTTAACCAAAGCACTATCCATTTACTGCTATCGGTTCGTTATTTTGTTCTTATTAAAATTTTGAAATTTAAAAACAACATGAGATCAGTAGAGTGCGTTTTATCTTGTGATCATCAACGCTGCTGAGAATGTGTTAAAAGTTAAAAAAGGCTAAAGTTTAGTCTCAAAAATTGGGTGATGAATAAAATTCAAAAACTCATAAGATTTTATGAAGAGATTAGTAATAGAAAAAATGTCACATTAAAATTTAACGAAACCCGTTCGGGGTCGGCAGCATGTTAATGTTTGAACTTTAATTCCAAATATCTCCGCTAGAGGGTGCTGCAAAGCCATAAAAGTAATAACCAATATTTCTTCGGCATGGATCTACATTTCCACGAAGTTTGGTCGGAAAATTCCCGTGTCAAAGGGTTAAGTCAAAAGTAATCAGATGTAAAGAAAACCTAGTTTTAGTATAAAAATACCTACAAGGAAGATACTCCAAGCTAAACACTCCGATTATGATGAAAATTCAATAAGATTAAGAAATAAGAATTTAAAGTCGACCTCTCTCAGATTTTAAGCGCCACAGGAGTTAAGGTTGCCCAAATGGCGTTCGGAAATGATCGCTTTTTGAATTTTTCCATTTCAGAGCATTTTATAAAAAGGAAATAAGTAGGTATATGAAAATTTGATAATGTTGGAAAGGGATTTTTAAAGGATATTTCCTAGTATCCTTTTGGTACTATATATTTTTTTAGTTGTTGTTGTAAACAACAAACCAGGTTTTGATTTCTTATTTGGATAATTATACTGCAATGACTTTCGATTTCGCATATTTTATACTCTATTTAACTTAAGGGTACTCGTATTTTTAATTTTTTTATATCGGTTCTAATTTGGATCTGAATTAAGCCCGTGCTAATACATAGTCATTATGCATTTCAAAATTCTTCTTTTGAAAAGTGCATAAATATTATTCAGTTTTTGTCTCGAAATTCGAAAGTTTTTGACATGCTTCCAAAAAAAACGAGTATCAAAAATAATGACTGATTTTCCACTCCATTTTATATATTTATCACTGCGCTGACAGAAAATATGAGACATGATATTCTTACATTTCTTTTCTCTATCATATGTTATGCCCAAATTTCAGAAAATTTGGAGAGTACAGCTTAAAAATTTAGGTAGATCTTAACCACCTTCTATTTAAGATCTACTGATCTTTCTTTTGACCTCTTATAATTTCTTTTAAAGCAAAAAAAAAAAAACTTACCACTTCTAATTCCTTTTTCGCACCCTAAATCATCGACTAGGCACTTAAATAACAACAGGCCCAGCTTAATTTTTTTTCTCTACAACATTTCCGCTTACATATGTATCAGCTGAAATAGTTTTATTGTAAGTGGAACTTAAATATCGGTTTCATGCTCGTCTGGGTTTTAGAAAACCTTTTACGATATTTCACTATATTTAAAGTAGGTGACAACCCTGTGTCCAAAATATACCAAAATATATAATATGGATTTTAAAATTTTCTGCTCTTTAGTATTTTTCCTTTTTTTTTGATTTGCTTAAGAATACGTTCCTGGTAAATAATGCATGGTCATCTGTTAAGTGTATTATACTAAAAATCTCAAGTTTTTGTAATAAGGATAGACAAACTTGTACCAGAGACAATGGGTCATATGAATAAAACTTAGCAATTACTTCGAAGTAATTACTTTGGGCTTAGGAATGGCTTTTAACTCTAAATTTGCCAATTGGCTGGTAGAATAGCATGAAATTTAAACCAATGGCTCATATGAATAAAAAATAGATATCACTAATAGGGGAAATACAGGGTTTTTTAAGCAATTACTTCACAAATCTAGTCTGCTCCCAGACTAGAAATTTAATTTTTTAATTTTCGTTTAAATTTCATGCTATTCTACCAGCCAATTGGCAAATTTGGAGTTAAAAGCCATTCCTAAGCCCAAAATAATTACTTCGAAGTAATTGCTAAGTTTTATTCATATGACCCAATATACAAAAAAAAAAGAATGAAAAATATTAAAACGTGTTGGTTGAACATCGTTAAAAACGTATTGTCTTCAATAATATTTGTGCATGACCCAGGTTAAAAACAACAAGAAGGAATATTTAAATTGTAAAACATAAGTATTCCAACAAATCTACATACACTTATAAAAAAAATTAGTACGAAAGTCTGTTGAGCGCGTTCTGATTCAACTGAACTAATTTTTCTGTTCTTTTGTCTTAAAATTTAAGATTGAACTAGAGTTGCCTCTTCGGTTTTAATCGAGCCTCCAACCCGAAACCGAAAACCGACAAAAATAAGTCGGTTTCTATTAAATACATTTATCAATTAAAATAATTAATAAAATTGCATCCGATGAAGTCTAGTTCCGAGCGCACTTTTATGACTCATAAAAGACTCCGAATTATGATAATTATTGGAAAATTTAGGATTTTATGAGCCATTATGAGTCATTTATGCTTATTTTGAGTCATTTATGAGTATTTCAAATTTTTTTAGAAAATTTCAATACACTCATAAAAACGGGTCTTTTATTTTTCATTTATGAATCCAAACTTTGAGCACTCTGTAAATGACCATACGCTCAGAAAAATGTTGGCTGGAATATTATTGAATTAAATACTACTTTAAAGAATTTTTTGTTTTTGTTATTATGGAAAACATAAGCTGAGGCTTAGACTTTTAGAAGAAAAAATTGTACCAAAAACTCAAGTGATTTAAGAAATATTGAGCTTGATATATTCACCAAGAAAACAGATTCAGTTCTGATAACTGCATTTGTAGTCAATCGTATGGTTCGGTTGTGGTAGCCGAATTTTTCAGTTGTGGCAACAGAAAACCAAATGATACAGGACTAATTTTATTGTGACAACGGAAATTTAGTTGTATCAAGAATAATTTGGTAGCCACAACCGAAAAATTCCTTTGATGCAACTGAACCATTCGATTGGCAACAAATTGGGGTTGTCATCATCGAATCTGTTTTCTGGGTGTTCAGTTCAGATTTTCACCGCGTATTGTTCAAAAAGTCCTATTTCGTAGTCCGCGAAATTTATAAAATTTTAAAGTAATATTGTTTTAAATAAATTGCTAAAATTTAAATTTTAACTCTTGAAAATTAAGCTTAAGTTACCGACAAAAGAATAAAATAATTTAATTTATAACGGATTTTCAGAGTTTTTTTCTTCTGGAAACTGTTTTATTGCCCTTATTTGAGTGAGAAATTCAATCGAATTTTAATAAATATCTTGAACGTGTTAAAATATTTAATTTTTATACACATTTAATTTTTTTAAAACAAGTCTGTTAATATCACAAGAAAACCGAAAACTAACCGAAACCGCGGTTTTTGTAATTTTGAAAACCCGAAACCGCGGTTTTCAAAATTTTTCGGTTTTTAGCAAACTCTAGATCGAACTAATATGCTAATTTTTTGTAATTAGTTTTTATTAATTTCACAAATTTTTCAGCTAAGTTAAATCACAATTATTTCAAAATGATTATATTTTTGTGTCTCTGCTATCACATTATTGTATAGTCATAAAATGGCTTACATCTCAGAAACTAAGCGAGATAAAGCAAAATTTAAAAAAATTCGTTACTCCTTATTAATCTTTATCAGCCACCTACACTCTTAATAATAAATATGTGCCTGTCTCGGGACAGATCCGGAGAGTCCAGAAACCCAGACATTTTAGCAGAAACTTCCAGTTAAAACAGATAAAGTTTCTGTTGAATTTAGTTCAAATTGTTTAGCTAAGTTAACTATAATTATCTGTGTATTTAGCAGTATGTAAAACTTAACTTACCTAAATTAAGCAGATCATAATTCTCAACTTCATTAAAAATTCTGCTGGCCCTATTATTTTATTAGAATTATGAACTATTTGTACGGTCTTTTTTTATGAGTGTACCTATACGTACTACGTACATACATATATATGTATTCATATTTACATATAAATATGTATTCTACAATATTGCACTTTTTCATTGTTGATATTATTGCAGACATATTAAAATAAAGTTGAATGTTAAGACAACAAAAGCTCTGGATACTCTTCCATATCCATTAATAGTTTGCCCTCGTATGTTCCATGCTTTAATGTTTCCTTTACGTAAAAGAAAACAACAAAAAACATTGTTATACATAAATACATTTTATGATGGATCCTTTATTTAACATGATATATTACACGTTTATAATTGCAAATTAAAACGAAGTCAAATTGACGTTTGGTTTATGTTTTTTTTTGGCATTTTTTGAACTTTAAAGGAAAAATTGTTGGTCAACAATTTTTTGAACAAAATAAATTTCTCCGAATACACAGTAAAATCAGGTTCATTTTGACGACGAATTTCTTTCCAGCCGCTGCACCAACCTAAGTATTCGCTCATCACAATGAAATGTACTTGTATTTCTGGCACAATTCAAATATGTTATTTAAAATGAAATTTCGTTGCATTATTCCTTAATTAAATTTTCATATTTTAGAAGCCTTTACTTTCGAATATTTACTTATAAGGACTACACATATTCCGATATAATTCAGCAGATACCAACTCTGTTTCAGAAAACTCAAATTTATTTTTTTTTAATATGTGTTGTAATTAGGGTTTGGGGTTCGGGAATTACCGAGCGGAAATTCCCGGGAAAAGTTTGTCGGGAATTCCCGGGAAAATAATACATTTTTACCAGTAAAGGGAAATGGAATAAGAAACCACAAATTGTAACTACTTACACTTTGGTCGCATAACACATTATTTTAACATGGGGGTGTCATTGGGGGTAAATGGTTGCCTAAATCGTACCGGTATAGGCTAAAATAAGTGATTACGAAGGAAGTACTTAAATAAGTTGTTACTTGTAATATTAAATTCACTAGTTAGCTGAAATAAGTACATACTTGTATGGAGTGAAATAAGTCGTTACACATTATTACATATTTCATTGGTTACATATAGGGCATTAAAAAGATGTTACCAGTAATGACTTTGTTTAAAAGTACACCGATCCCAGCAATGTAATTAGATTACAAATTTTTATTAAATCGTACTTTCGCATAATAAGCAGTTATATAATGCAATACCAATAACATTATTTTTATCCTTATTAATAAGTTATTATATAACACAATATCAGTGATATATTATTTTGAAGTCTCCAAATAAGTAGTGATATACCTCTATATCGGTAACTCATTATTTCATACCTCCCACATAAGTATTGATGTATCAAAATATCAGTAACATATTACTTTAGGTTTCTAAGTAAAACCAAGGGTAAAGGGGTACCTATTGCCAGGCAATGCATGAAAAAGGTCCAAACCATTACCAAGGTTTTGCTAGGTGTTTTTGGAATAGGATTTTTTAATTTTAGTCATAAAAAACATTTTAAATACCAAAACAAAAATGACATTGTTAATAGGCTCTATAAAAACTTTTGTTTTCGAATTTTTTTTATATTTTATTTCGATGGAGCATACTTTTATCTATATGCTCAGAAATATATGTTTTAGTCCCAAAGTAATACTCTATGTGGTAAATTTGTGTGTAACACCTTTTGTTTGCATTTTTATTAACTTATTTTTATTAGAAATCGTATATATTATAACAGGGCAGAAAAAAAGGATAAAAACTACATCAAAAGATGTAAGAATTGCACGCAGTTTTCAAAGAAAAGCCAATGACAATTCCTTGATGGATTTTGAAGACACGTCATATGGGGCAGGAGCTGATGGCTTAATATAAGTTATAGAAGTAATCAATATATATAAAAATGGGGAAAAAAATACGAAATGAATTAAAAAAATGTACAAAATTATAGCATTTTTACAAAATTATAGCAGTTTTACAAAATAATATGAGTAGCATTATACATAATAATATATCTACCCTCGTTTTTAAGATTATTAGGTTTAATATATCAAATACCAATTAACCGATTCGTCCCAAATTTTGTGGATATGTAGGGGTATAACTTTTCTTCGTTCATAATTCTTTGAAATTTTACTGTTTTCTTACCTTAAAATTAACTTTAGACTTCAAACGCGTTTTTCTCACAACCATGAGTTCAAAATCGGCTGCCACTGTACAGCCAAGGTGTTAACCGATTTCGATCCAGTTTTTTTCTTTCGTAGTAAACAAAAAACTGCAGTCCTTATCGTAGCCCTTTTTTTGAATTTCAGTCAAATACATTTTATATTCCCAAGCAAAATTGTTTTTTCTTGCCTTTTTTGGAATTTTCAAATTTGTGTGGCGACTTTGTTAAAAAAAAATTAGAAAATAAAAATCGGGCCACGAAAGGGCTAGGGAATTTATCTGGTATTAAGAATCACTTTACATTTTTATTTTCCAATAATTAATGAAGGCTGTACAGTGACAGCCGATTTCACATTTTTTAAAAAAGGCTAATAATGAAGTGGCAACCCTGGCGATTTTGGTTGGAGAAATTTAAAACTAATATTTTTTGAAAATACTACAATAACCCAGTCAGAAATCGCCAGTGGTACAAAAAATCAAGCACTGGCTACCACTGGGTAACCACGGTGTTAAAAATAAATGACTGGCAGAACACTCATTTGGGACGCTTTGCCAGCGTTTGCAAAAAGCGTTTTACCAGTATTTGTTTTACAAAAATTTCGGTGGTTTATAAAAAAACCACGGGCAAAGAATTTGATTAGAGTGATATGCCAAGGTTTGCAACCAGTGGTTATCCAGTGCTCCTAGCCAATGCTACCAGGCGTACAAAAATTAATTAACTGGTAGACCATTGATTTTATAAAAATGCTGGCGCTTCGTTAAAAAATGTTGTAGTCGGAAGGTTCCGAGTTCAAATCCGGTTGCAAGCAAAAAATTTTTTTTGGATTTTTTTTAATTTAAAATTTTGTTTGTTTTATAAAATCAATTTTTTTGTTTGTGGGAAAGCTCCTTCAAGACCAACTTTTTTTTTGCCCTCCCAACACTGGCATACTAGTTACAAAAAATTGTTTGCCAGTACTAGCATTTTGGCACAGCCAGTAGTTGTCCAGCTATTATCACTCATTTATGTGTTTAGCCATTAAATATTATATGTCTCGTTAGCTCAGTGGGTAGAGCAATCGTTTGCCAATCTGACGGCCTGGGTTCAAATCACGGCAGGACCAAAAAAATACATATGAACTTTTTTTAAATTTTATTTTGTAAAATATATTTCCAGACCACCTATTTATTGGTTTTGCCAACGTTTTAAAATTTTGTTCCACCAGTGCTTTTCCGGCGCTTTTTGAACAGCCGGTCCTTTTGTCTAATGATGTTATCATTTTGGGAATGGGAAAGCACTTTTTGCCAGTACTTGCACCACCTGTTAAAGTGCTTTGCCACCGCTTTCCCGTTTGTATTTTTCTGACTCATGTCTGTAGCGGGACCCGAAAATATGTATTCTTGTAAGTTGTGGAACTTTTTCTAAAAAATTAAGTTAATCTTTAATTTAAATAAAACTATGTTTTTTGAAGCTGTACTACAAATGCTAACTAATAAACAATATTTTTGAAAGTATCAAAAATATAAGTAACGGTGTTATTAAAAAATTGATAGTAAATAAGACTTAATTTTTGATTTTTTTGTATTCTGGCCCGTAAGCATGTTTGTTAGAGTGAGCTGAACTTTGCCGAATTGCGAATTTCAAAAACAGGTGGTGCGAAAAAGTAAAAGATAAAAACTTTCTAAATCGGTTCACGTTCATTCAGCAAAGCGGTTGAAGTTTCCAAATTTCGGGAAATATTTGTTGCTGTGACATATTATTTATAATAGATTATAGTTTGCTAAATCAAAATAAAAATAATTTAAAAAAAATTTAAATCCAAAGGTATTCTGAAATATTGCTACTTGAATTTTGATGAAAAACACTTTTTTTCATTTTTCAATCGAGCTTTCAAAAAGCTTTTTTGGGGGTCTTTAAACATTATGGATCTGTCAAACCAAGTGGAACTAGGTCATAAACCCGTTCAATGGATCTTATATGTAGGGCATAATTGACGGGGAATGGTTTTTACCAGAAGTTCCAAAACTGATTTTAAGGCAACTGGTTCGACTTTCCAGCTATAGAAGGGATTTTTGGGACAATTTTAATCAAAAATCATCGGTGTTGAATTAACAGTAGGAGGGATTACAAAGGAAAAGCTGCTATCCTGCACACAGAAAACAGATTCGTTGTGACAACCGAATTTATCACCAACCGAATTTTCGTGGTTACATGTAGTATCACATTATTCGGTTGCAGCTACGGACATTTCAAGTTGTGCCTACTACATTAAAACAATATAATATTGTTGGTCCAATCGAATCAATTTGGCTAACCTGACCGAATTGAGCATTTAGTAGACCCAACCAAATTTTATTGAAAACTTCCGAATTAAATAAAACACTGTTTCCAATATTTAAATTTTTTTTATTAATAAGTAAAATAAAAAAAGATATATATTACAAAAATTAAAAGGTTACTTAATTTAAAAAATCTGTTATATTTGTTAATTAAAGGGACAAGTACTCTAAACCATTTCTTTGTTAAAACATCGTAAATTCTAAGAACTGTTATTTTAAAAAAATAATTTGAGAGAATTTCAGATTTTCATAGAGGGTTTTTTCTCGAATATGTGACTTTTTCCTATGGGTTTTTCTATCGAAAGAAATCGCGAGAATCTGAAGGTTTTTTTATATAAATCCGAAGGCTTTTCTTTAAGAATAATTACTCAGAAGCTGATGAGTTTTTAGTGAGAAACATAGTTATTCTATAAGAACAACTACTTAGAATCTGAAGGTTTTCAACAGAAAAACTTCGTCAAAATCCAAAAAAGATTTAGTGGAAGAGAAACACCTTAGACTGAGTTTTTTACAAAATGCTTTTTCTTGAGGATTCCTACTTTTCCTACGAGTTTTCTATAGAAAAAATCTTACAATATGAGAGTTTTTAATAGCAAAATATCTGCATAACCTGGGGGGTTTTCCTTGGGGAAAAAGCCCTTAAAATCTGAAGAATTTTCGAGAGGAATATGTACTCAGAATTTGAGCAATTAAAAAAAACTCGATCAGAATATACGAGTTTTTCTATGGATGTTCGCAGACAGAGACCTTTTAAATGGAAAAATGTCAAAAATTCTGAGTATTTTGGAATAATTCCTCAGAATATGATGGGTTTTATACACTTAAAAGTTGTTAGAAACCTAGGGGTGCTTAGTGGAGAAACTGCTGTGTATCTGAAGATATTTAAGTTTCTTGGGCATTTTGTGTTATACTGATTATTACCATTAATTTTAGTCCTTCATTGTAATCCATGTTTTTACGGTATTAAAACTTAAACAATTTCACCTGGATGAAATAAATTTGGTTAACAAAAAATGGAATAGGAAGGTCTATGTACCTACTTATAAATTTTTGTTTATCTCATGAATCTTTGGGTTGGTTTTTATTTTAGATTTTGGTTTTTATTTTTGTGTTTTTCAAATAAATTAATTTTTTTTATTGTTTTTGTTTAACTTTTTGTTTTAATTTTGACATTTAAAAAATTTAATTTAAATTCAATCGGTAGTAGTAATATAATAAAAAATAATTTGGAATAAAAATTTAGTTGTGACTGAGTTCTTATAGTTGTGAGTACCAAAATTAATAGAAAAGCCTTTTATGATTTGTACTTTGGATGTGGATATAACCAACACACAGTTTTAACTATTAAATAAAAAATAAATAGATTTTGATTGATTAAATTCGGATATTGTAACCAATATAAAGTTATTATTGCTAATTAATGGGGAATTAAAAGGTATTTAGTCTTTTTAAAGAATTTGCCACAATCGAATTGGTATACAAGATTTTAGTTTCGTATAATTTGGTTGGGACAACCGACTCCTATACCAAAAATAAACTTATTTTAGTTGCTATTTTTAACTTTTTGTCATTAATTCAATATTTATAAAATTCCAATTGAATTTCTATTGTGGTAGAATAGTGGTATTTACTATTATTTTCCAACCGATTTATTCTCTGTGTGCACTGAATATAAAAGAATATATTAGTTTGCAAGCAGGTGTATTAAAAGAAAGTAAACTTAATTGAAAATATCACAATTATTAATGAAAACAGTACTTATAAAATTATTGGCCCTTAATATAAAGGATTATTTTAAATTTAAAGTCGACTTTATTTTTAACCATACGGTTTTGTTCATTTTGTATATGAAAACCTTACAAAAATATTTATATTTTCAAACATTTTGATTGGTTGAAAATAAATTACCCAATCAGAATGCTCCAAAAATAAGCCAAGTCAAGGTATGCTGTCACCCAATATTTTGACTAAAGTCGACTTTAACTAAAATATACATTTGAAAAATTTAGATAGTAAGGGCGATTATTTGTAAGAAACAAAACTTTTTTTCATATATCTTTTAAACCTTTTACAAAGTTTTTAGGTTTTACTACTTAAATTTTGAATAAGTTATGGGAAAAATTTTTATTAGTTGAAATGCTTGGCAAAGATTTTTTTGTGTGTCAAATAAATTGATTCCCTTTTAAAAGATTTTAACAATGACATTTTTGTTTTGGTATTTAAAATGTTTTTTATGACTAAAATTAAAAAATCCTATTCCAAACAAAAATAATTTAAAAAATTTAATATTTTTAAAATTTCCCGTTTTCCAAGGAAAAATATATTATTTTCCCGGGAATTCCCGGCAAACTTTTCCCGGGATTTCCCGGGAATTCCGGAACCCCAAACCCTAGCCTGCTCAAACCTCTTTAGCTATACTCAAAAAAATAAGTTAATAGCAAAATTTGTAAAATATTTATTATATCAAGTACACTAGTTTCCAGCAACTTTTTTGGTGAAATTGTGTTGTCAGCTAAAGTTTTAGTTATGTTAAAATTGTGCTGATAATCACATTTAGTGTGGACAACAACTAGACAGACAAAATGTAGATGTCCGCACTTGCAGTGCGAAAATTATACTAAAAACACAGCTTTTCTTCCACCTAGCATTTGGAAGATTGTTTTGTCAAAAATCATCTGAGTTTTCTTCGAGTAGTTTTGATGATCAAAAAAAAAAATGATTCACGCTTATGCTTAAAAAATGATTTACTGAAAATACAATAACAAAACTTACAGCAATCGATCATACAGGTGTTTGAAAAATGCACAACGTTTGAACGTTATTTTAGAATTATATTTTGCGCAGCTGGATGATGAAAAACTGCTTGTTATGCTGTTGTTTATGTTTATAACGGGACGATATTTTACTAGCTTTGAAGTAAGCGTTCAATATTTGGATATTGTAAATTTTTGTTTATCAATGTCAGTGGAATCGTGGTGTAAAATTGTTTTTTTTTTTACCCGGGTAAAAATCTACATATATGTATTCATACAGGTTTAATGTATATTCGCGCATGATCATAAACACGAATGCTTTTCCATACATGGATACATAAATCTCCGCACAAGCATCCACATATGTCCACACATGTGCATTAACGAAAATTGAGGTAATATCTACATGTATGTATATTTATGAACATACATGAAGACGCATTAACATGTATGAACAGGTATGGACATATATGGATGCATGTATGGAGACTTAGGCATCCATGTATGGAAATGCTTGCATGTTTATGAGAATGCACGAACATACATTAAACCTGTATGGAGCCATATATGTCGATTTTACCCGGGTAATTAAAATTTTTAAAAGCGAATTGAGTTTATAAAAGTAAATGTATTTTAATACAAGTGAATAAAAAGGTTAGCAAAATAAGAAGCCGAATAAATAAGTTCTCAGGAAATGTTCCAGGAGCAGATTAAACTAAGAGAAACAAACAATGAAAGTTGTTTTCATGATGACATTTTAAATGATATTTAATTGTAAAAATAGATTTTTAAACAAACATTAACAAATATTTACATTAAACGAAAACTTTCGTTTATGACTCGTGTCAGAGTGTTATGAAACGTCAAATCTTTCTGCGACCTCCAAATACAAGTAGGTATATGGGCGAATTACGTTTTTAACGATAATATTGTGGAGACCGCAAATTCCAACTTTTATGTTTTTTGTACTACTCTTTTACGTATGAAAACTAACACAATTTTCCGTTTTATTTTATAACCCTTTATTTGTTTTAAATTGTGTTCATATTATAAACTTGGATATTTTACAAAAAATATAATGTTTCATAAAATGACATTTTTGAAACCATTTTGGTGGTTGACGCCTCCCTGGATGCGGCAATGCCAGCAGTACTTGACAAATGTAACATTTTCCAATAAAAATATGAATTATTACATTACTTATTATTTTATTAATAAATGTTTCATGACTTCAAGTTTATATTTAAAAACATAAGGTTACTTTTATATGCATCAGTAACCATTCACACTTTCGAAATTGTAGGAATTTTTAGGTTATCTGGAATAAGTAGCGTGTTCTCATATACATATGCCGTGTTACGAAATAACCTTGAATACATATAATTCTAATTTAGTATACGTTTATAACCATAATGAATTTTAAAATAATTAGAAACATTTAAACATATTACAAAATTATAAACCATACAACTGCAGCAGGATCACAATCTTTGCACCTAATGTAAACTTTAATCTTAATAAAAATCTAGTAGTTTCTAATTTTATTGACTAAAGCACAATGTATCTACTCTGCAACTAAAAACTAGTGGGTTTTAAAACTTTTTAGTTTTTGATTCAAAATTTGTATTGAATTTGACAAGCAAATATGAGTAGTTCTAAAAAACTACAAGTTTTTGGTTAAGTGTAAATTTAGTATAAAGGTCATATGCATAATCACTTTAAAACTTATAAATGGCTTATAAAACAAATTTTTCACACAAAATTTATTTTATAAACGTGTTATAAGGTTTTAAAATTATTATGTATAAGCTCTTAAATGTAGTAGAAATAGCAAATGTTTCTTATCGAACGGTATGTGATGCAATACATTGTGAAAGTAGTATTGCGATTGCCTGCTTCAATATAAATAAACAGATTAATTGATTGAAGTTAATCAATAATGAAAAAAATATTTGCACTGGTCACCCTAAAGCGTGTAAGAATTCCATTTAAATTGTTCAAGCATGTTTAAAAAACACATCGTCACCTAAAATGCAAAAGGACGTAACGACAAAAAAAAAATCAAAATCTAAATTACATGTCCCTACAGAATTTCAAACTTTTATGTATATATAAATAAGGATATAGTCATGTTTTAAGTAAGAGAACAAAATGTGTCCTTTAAATCTAAAATATCTTTAACTCGACCACGGTTTTTGCTTCTCCCGTTAAAAAAATAAAAAGTGTTGTTTTGGGAAAACATATCAACTCAACACAAACAAGTGGAATTTTCGGATTTACCATCTCCGATTTCAATGAAATTTACCTCAACTGTCGTACTTGACGACATGTCATCAAAGCATAAATTTCAGAGCTCGAACTCTTTTGGTGTCAATATGATGTCATGAAAATTAAAAAAACGCTAAAATTTGAAAGAAAGATGATACAATTTTTACAAGTAAATTACAAAGAATAAAAATTTTAAAGAATTCGATAAGGCCAGCAAGACAGAATTCGTATTTTCGGCTTTCGCTACAAAGCCATCATCAGTGTCGTTTGCCTTTATGGGTTAATTCTTGGTAATGGTCTACTTATGCTAAAGTTGAAAACAAATATAATATGTTAACAACTCGACTAGACTAACATCAACGAAATCTAACAATGCTATTTTTATCCTTTTTTTGCTTTGAACTTTAATTTTCAAAGTATCGCAGCTGGTTCTATTCAACTCTGTGTATGATAACACAGATTTATGAACGATAAATTTGAACGGTGGGTCTCATACTGTAGGTTTAACTTTAACTTAACTATAAACAAAAGAAAATGTAAAAAAATGTACACAAAACAACAACAAATTTTTGGGTTAACTATTAACTAAAGTTTAAACCTGCAGTATGAGACCCACCGTAAATGTATGTCCCGGTCAAAAAAATGTACATATAGTCATATATAGTAATATATTGTTTTATCTTATAATATGTGAGTATATATGTTCTCATGAATAGCAATTAGGGTTTATGTCCCGGGAATTCCCGGGAATCCCGCCGTTTTTTCAATCCCGCAATCCCTGGAATTTTGTGCGGGATTTCCCTGGATTTTTTTGATTCTTTTTCAGAAGTTTTAGCTATTATATATTGCAATTTTAGAAGCTAAATAATTTTATATTTAAAGCATTGATTTGAAATTAATTTAAATAAGAAATATTTGAAATTAAAAAATGCGATTTCAAATTTAATAAACTGAATTAGAATAAAAAAAATTATTTATTTATTATTTGGTTAAGTTAAACCGAAAACAAATACTCGACCTACAGAATTTTTTTTTCTTTAAAATGATGATCTTTGTTCAAATAAAGCAATATATACAACACTTCAACATCCGTATCTCTATTCCAAATACTTCCAAAAAAACTAGGCATTAAAAAATTAGTAATATTTTTGTATTTTCAATTGAGTATTTTGAGGTTTTTTACTTCAAATAATTTTATTTAAATATCAAATGCTATTTCTTTATTTCAATTGTATTTTTTAAATATTGCAACTATGCAAATTAAATAATTTATTTTTAAATAGTTGTGGCATAAATACCAATTAAAGTTAAAAAACTATTTCATGAATATTTTCCGTTCAAATATTATCACATTTTCCTTTAAATTATTTGCAAATTAAAAGAGAGATGATACAAGTAAATAACATAGAATAAAAAATTCGATAAGGCCAACAGGATAGAATACGTATTTTCGGGTCCTGTTACAAACCCATCCTCAATATTCTATGACTATATATTTATATTGAATTGAAATAAATAAGCAAATTGAAGCAACTCAACTAGACTAACATCAACGAAATTCTAACAATGTTATTTTTATCAAGCTGCATCCTATGAAATTCAACTCTGATCGACAACTTATAAAGCACAGATTTATGAACGACAACGAACCGTTAACTTTAAATGCATTTCTAATTATTTTTTAACCTACAACATAAATCCGTGTTGATAGTAAACAATTAGACATAGGAATTAATTTATGTTTTTCACTATATCTAGTGTGTTAATATGAATAAAATATTATTTAATAACATTCTAGTGTCGATTTTTATAAAAATCTTTAAGAGAATTTGTCTAATAATTTGTGTGAAGAACTTTTAAACTTTTTTATAAAATATTTATATACGAATACTTCTGAAAATCTGAAAGAAACAAAATCTTTAGAAATACAAATTTTTGGATTCCATATTTAAGAAATACTTAAGCAAAAATCTATCTTAGTTCTGACTATAAAACTGGTACTACACAAGTTTGCACTCATTAACAATTCCAATATATCCTTAAAGAAGGGAAGAAATGAAAATACCCCTGTCTTTCACTTTTTCTACATCAATTCGTTTAACTGTTCAAACCGCGAATTAATATTTAGTTAATATACTTCATTTTAAAATTAAGAAGGCCTTAAAATAAATATATTACCTAAATAGTAATTCCCAATTTAAACTGTTGAGTGGAAGTCATGCATATTTTATATTTAGCCCTCCTTTCAGAATATATTAATGGTAAAACCAAAAGATGAACTTTGTCGGACGGTGTTTTAATAGAAATCGAGCTTTTCAAGTACAAGATATGTCGGATTTATTTATTTTCTAACGAGCGGGAATTCCCGGGATCCCGGGAAATTCAGAAAAAAATCCCGCTGTCCCGGGAAATGAAAAAGTCCGGGAAAAGAAAAACCCTAATAGAAATATATAATTATATGTTTCTTATGTGGTACCTTATATAACCATTTATCGACCATATATGCTGTACGTAATGAGATATGACAGATCTATTGTCATATATAATTGTAAATGATCATATATAACATAATATATGATCAAATATGGTGGCATATAAGCCATATATTTTGAGACATAATAATATATTCCCTCTTATACAAATTTGTTGGTTGTATGATGTAAGATATTTTTATATATGATTATATGTTATATTAAATGCTATAAGATGTAATTGTATGATTCCATATATGTATGGTGCAAAATTAACAACATAATTTGAGATATGATTATATATGGTCCCACGTCAGTAATATTTTCTATGTGTTTAATATATAATTATATATAGTCACATATTACCTGAGAGACCCTACTATCAAATCTCAGCTCGGGCACAAAAAAAAAGTTTTTTTTATTTTAATTTAAATTACCGACCAAAATCTTTCATTACCAGTAAGTGTTCACTAGTTACCTTTTAATTACTGAACTACTTATTTTAACATGGTGATGTCATTGGAGGAAAGTCATTACGCTGATGTTACCCGTAAGTAGTTTATCAACTGTTCTATAAATATATGTTGAATATAAATTAAAAAAAATATAATACTTAAAAAACAATAAGGAGCTTACACGAATTGATCAGCGTACCTCACGGTTGTCAGACAAACACTCTAACCATTACACTACAACATCGCTATGATTTTTAATGCTTTAACGTACACATTTATTGTGGCATATTGTTGTTATTAAATACTTTTTAATGAACATCAACATTTCTATAAATAGATGTTTAATATAAATTACAAAAAAAAAAAAAAAAACAATGGAAGCTGACACGAATTGATCAGCGAACCTTATATCTGGCAGGCAAAAACGATAACCACTAGGATACGCCATATTTATTGTTTTTAATGATTTAGAATATATATTATTTGTTTCAGCTATTGTGAAATAGTAATGTGTGGGGTATAATTATCGGTAACTCATTATATGCAGTTTAAACGTAATTCAAAGGGTACACTAAGAAAAAAAATGTTAAATTCAAGTAGAAACATACTTAAAATGAATGAAAACACTTTTAATTTACAACAAAGTATGATCTTACTCATTCTAAATATTTTTAAAATTAATTTTAACATATTATGATTATATTTTTTTTAAATACAAAAATTCTTATTTTAAATTAAAAAATAATTAAATTTAGCATTCCAATTTGTGTGTTCCTAGCGTTCCATTCCGTGTGTTCTTAATTGTTGAAAATAAAACAATTTACTTTTTAATAACGTTTTATTAATGAAAACTTAATAATTAAATTAATTGTTTAAAACTTTCAATGCAATATTAAGAAAAGCATTTTGAATTTATTTCCAATGTAAATAAAGTAAATTAACTTACAAATAAGACGCAACTTTCACGAAGTAAAATACCAAAGATTACGCTCCATATTGCTCCAATTTTATAGCAGTGCCCAAGAACGATGGTTATTGCCCAAGACCAATGCTACTATCGAGTTAATTGTTTTACAAAACCTAAAATTAAAAACATATATACAACTTATTAAACAATAACTTCAATAATTACGTTCTTGAAAATATTGAATAAGGTAAAAAATTTATTTATGACACTATAATTATATTACTTTATTATTACTTTACATTATTAAAATTACAAACACTTACTATTTATTTACAGCAAAAAATATTAATAGTAATTATTGAATATTCACAAAATTTTAATTAAAAGTGTATTTTTTTGACCACGAACTTAATGTTAATTTATTTTTCGCCATGAGTCTGCAAGAATGAATGACATGTAAATAAATGTCAAATTATTTTTTGACAAATATCAGTATGAACATATTCATTTTAAGTACATTTAAATTTATTTTAGAAATGTTTTTCAAAATCTAATATTTTTAAATCAAATATGAAAAATATTTGATTTAATTATGGTTTTTTTTCTCTGTGTAGGGATATATGAAACCTAAGTAATGCATGTAGTAATGACCAGTCATTACCAAGGTTTTGCTGGGTACTTGTAAATATTTTTTTTACAGATCTTAAAAAATTAACCCATTTTCTGCCCACAACACCTGAAAGTTATGTTTACTGCAACTTGGGATTAATAATATTTTAATATGTTATTATATATTGTCATATAAAACCCCACATATAATTATTATGTGACTGAGGTACTTTATCAAACCCAGCTCGGGCACAAAAAACAAAATTTTTTTAAACTTTTTTTTACTCAATTTGATTTTCTTATAAGTATTTTTTTTACAGATCTTAAAAAGATTAAACCACTTTGTGCCAACAGCATCTGCAAATTATGTTTTCAATTAATAACCAGCAAAAAAAATTGGATGTAATGCTTTACAAACTACTTCTTTCACTGATTCACAGGTATCCGTATTTTTACTGCTTTTTTAGAAGTTATTCTGAACAACTTCAAAAAATCACTTCTTTCCTTGCTTCCAAAGTATTCGTTACGATATTTTTACAGCTTTTTAGAATTACTTCTGAACAACATCCAAAAAATTACTTAAGTATTGCTTCTAAAGAGTAATTGCTCTAAAAGTGATCATAAAAAGTGATTTTGGTATCATTTGGCATTCAATTCAATATCTTTTTAATTTTTCAATTTTAAAAATATGCATATATAAAAAAAAATGATAAGAAATTGCTTTTTATGCACCTGTAAAAATAGTACTGAAAACAATATTAAATTGGAGTGGACCTGTTACACTTGTTTACTAAGTACCTTTATTGAAGAAAATAAGGAACAGTAACAAAGTGGTGTTTTTATGCCAGTCCACTTTCATATCAAAGAATAGCTCAGAGGTAGAACGCTAGACTAGCAATCGTGAGGTTGTAAGTTCGATACCCGGTGGCGGCAATAAAAACGGTTTTGTAAAATTAAAAACATATACATTTTTTTTGCG
The DNA here is from genome assembly GCA_949987735.1 of Leucophora obtusa. NCBI lineage: Eukaryota > Metazoa > Arthropoda > Insecta > Diptera > Anthomyiidae > Leucophora > Leucophora obtusa. The sequence goes on along the minus strand of OX465295.1, from coordinate 226,067,109 downwards.
AAGAATTTTTTTAACTTTTAATTGGTGAAAAAGAGCTTCCTTTGCACTCTTTCAAAAAGTACTGAAAAAATGTTGAAGTGGGAGTACTCCTCTCCTATGACAACTCAATGTTAAAATCATTACTGTTTATATTAAAAAAGAAGTACATCTAGATCATCAATTGTAGTGCTTTTTCTACTACTTCAGTGTCTCGTTTTTTGCTGGGTAGTATTTTAAATATATAATTAGATATCGTAATATATAATAATTTCGTTAAAGTTCTGAATTTGAGTTCTTCCAGAGCGAAAATGATTTTTTTGTAATATTTCTACATACAATTTTGGCAATACTCCTGTTTTTTTACTCCTACTTTTAATACCAACAAAACAACTTGTGAAAAAGTGTTGGATAAGAGTATTTTTTTCAAAGGATTGCTAAGCTTATACATGTCAGACCTTATTTAAAAGACATTTATAATACCTTTTCAAAAACAAATTTTTTAAGTAATAACGCTTTTTTGCAGAAAACCTAAAATTTTATAAAGTTTAGTGAAATTTAAAAAAAATATAAAAAATAACGTCTATTTTTTTTTTACGATTTAGATAGTACATTAGGATGTATAATTTTCTGTAAAAAAAAATTAAAATTTTGAACTTTTTCTACATAACCCTATTTTTTAATTTTATGTAGATATATATGTATGTATGTAGATGTACATATATGCTGTCCCTTAAAATACGGTTTCTCGATTTTCATTCATTACACAGCCAAGTTTTCATCTAATAGGTTCAAAATTGAAGAATTTAATTTTTAACTTTAAACCCTTGCTGAATTGCGGCCGAAAATGGCCCATTTTTGAAAAATAAAATAGCATATCAATTAAAAATTCACAAAATTCGAATATTTTGCAAACACTAGTTTTTTCTTTAACTTGTTCATTAAATATACTTAAAATTATTCAGATACGGAATTTTGGTTTTGCTGGATATCATTAACCCACTTTAACCTAGAACCGAAATGCTCATAAATTTAATAGAAATGCAAAAAGGCTTTTTTATTTATTTGTCAATTTTTTTTTAAATACATAATTTGGAAATGTCAAAAGCTATTTTTGTAATATAATATTTATCATTCAAGAAAAATAATAAATTGAAAAAATTATAATTCGGGTTTTGTGTGGGGAGCGACTCCTTTCCAGGACATTTTATGAAAATTGATTATTTTGTCAAAAATTGTTTTCATTAAATTTTAGCAAGTTACCAATATTTTTGACTATGTGTGTGTCATATTGAAGGTTTTGCTAAAATAAAATAACATTGCACCATTACAAAACATGTAAAAATTGAGCAATAATACTGCTCGTCTGTGGCGCCCTTAAAATTGATAATGAATGAGAAAAAGGATATATGGGAGATAGTCATATCCTTCCACCGAATAAAACAAAATTTGCCACAGAGATAAAAAGTATAATTTTATAAACTATTGTAAGTTTCTAGTGCATTCTGATCTTAAATCTGGCCAAAATATAGTTTTTGAGAAAAAGGATATATGGGAGGTAGTCATGTCCTTTCACGGAATGAAACAAAATTTGCCAAAGATCTAAAAAGTATTATTTTAGGAACTATTTTAAGTTTTTGGTGCATTCTGATCATAAATGTAGCCAAAATATAGTTTTTCAGAAAAAGGATATATGGGAGGTAGTCATGTCCTTACACTGAATGAATCAAAATTTGCCTAAGAGCTAAAAAGTATTATTTTACAAACTATTTTAAGTTTTTAGTGCATTCCGATCATAAATGTAGCCAAAATATAGTTTTTTAGAAAAAGGATATATGGCAGGTAGTCATGTCCTTACACGGAATGAAGCAAAATTCGCCAAAGAGCTAAAAGAATTATTTTACAAACTATTTTAAGCTTTTAGTGCATTCTGATCATAAATGTAGCCAAAATCTTGTAAACAATTTTCGCTTTATTCTGTTTATAATTGTAGCTAAAATTAAAAATTTTAGATTAAGGATGTATGGGAGTTAGTCATGTCCTTGCACCGATTTTGCTGAAACTTCGAATTTTTCTTAATTTACATGTTCTGAACCCGCACACCGAATTTCATTCTTCTACGATAACTCCTCTAATTTTGCCGTTGTTAAAATAATAGGTAATAGAAGGTTTTGCTGGATTGTTATAAATATATGACCCTGTTAATCACACTCTTGATAGGTCTGGCCAAGATTTTAAGAAATTTAACAATAGTTGAGAGTTTTATTATTCCGGTTAAATAAACTGTGCACGAATCGGAGACTTTTTTTCCCGACAGGTGGGGCATCCAGTGGGTAAAACTAATTCGGATACGCTGAATCTAGTGGTGGTAACCGTTTTTCTAGGTTAGCTCTTAAAAAACGATATTTGAGTTTTAAAATTATGGTGCCAAGCACCCAAAAACACTCGATTTTTTAGTTTGTTTATCGTTAATTATACCCTACACCACTATGTGGTCAGGGTATTATAAGTTTGTGCTGATGTTTGTAACACCAAAAAATATTGGTCGTAGACCCACCTTATAGTATACCGATCGGTTCAGAATTTTTTTTTATTTCGATTTAATGATGTCCGTCTGTCCGTCCGTCCGTCTGTCTGTCCATGCAATCTTGTGCGCACTCTACAGGTCGCAACTATTAAGATATTTTGATAAAATTTGGTACGCAGACCTACGTTGGCCCAAGGACGAACAAGTTTGATTTTGGTGAACATTGGTCTATGTTTAGACCTAGTGCCCATATAAGGGTCCTACCAAAATTATATTGTTTATACGCTGCAGGTCGTAAATATTAAGATATTTTGACGAAATTTGGTACACCGACCTATGTTAGCCCAATAACGCAGCCTATTGATTTTGGTAAACATCGGTCCATGTTTAGATGTATAGTGCCCATATAAGGGTCCTACCAAAATTATACTGTTTATACGCTGCAGGTCGTAAATATTAAGATATTTTGATGAAATGTGGTACACAGACCTATATTGGCCCAATAACGCAGCCTATTGATTTTGGTGAACATCGGTCCATGTTTAGACCTAGTGCCCATATAAGGGTCCTACCAAAATTATACTGTTTATACGCTGCAGGTCGTAAATATTAAGATATTTTGATGAAATTTGGTACACAGACCTACATTGGCCCAATAACGCAGCCTATTGATTTTGGTGAACATCGGTCCATGTTTAGACCTAGTACCCATATAAGGGTCCTACCAAAATTATAATGTTTATACGCTGCAGGTCGCAAATATTAAGATATTTTGATGAAATTTGGTACACAGACCTATATTGGCCCACTAACGCAGCCTATTGATTTCGGTGAACATCGGTCTATGGTTAGACCTAGTGCCCATATAAGGGTTCCCCCAAAATTGGCTTGGTTACAAACTGCAGGTCGCAAATATTAAGATATTTTAATGAAATTTGGTGCGCTGACTCACATTATAGAAAATTTTGACATAAGCCCCATTTTAACCCATTCGAATTTCGGATCCAAACAATACACCAGACTGGTGTAGGGTATTGTATAGTCGGCATGCCCGACTTTAACCTTTTTACTCGTTTTTAGTTAAGTTTGTTTGTTCCCAGCAAAACCTTCTATTACTAGGTAAAGGGCCATGTAATAAGAAACCAAAAATTGTAACTACTTACACTTTGGTCGCATAACACATCCCAGCAGAAATTACTGCTTGCTTGGAAGCAGTTTTGTCAGGGAAAGTTGAGCAGTGAAGCAATTGCATTATTGATGATATCATGCCTGATTTTTGTTCGAGATAGCTCGCGTGAAAGCACTTGTTTCGAGATCCGAAAAGGCATGAATTCACCGCTTTTAATTAGTGCTCCTGTTTTTCTTTTAAAATGTCGATAATTCATGCCTTCTCGGAAGTGCATATTATAAAGCTTTTCAGCTATTTAAAATCATGCCTTCTCAAAAGCGCAATATTCCTGAATATTTTTCCGTGAAGAGAAAATGCCTCTTATTTTTAGTAAAATCTCTTATTTTAATTAAAATAACTTTTTTCCGCATTTTAAAAAATTTTGATAAAAGAACCGCAAAAATATTTAAGCAATCAAAATGTATTGCTAATTTCATGCCTTTTTGAAAGCACAGCAAAAAGCGATGTAAACAATTAATTAACGTAGGCCTTTCATTAGTGCTGTTTACGAAGCTATACATTTTTAGAAGCGGTAAAAGTAGCAGTAAGGAAGCAGTAAACGTTTCTACTGCTTCCACATTTTTGCTGGAATTATTTTAACATGGGGGTGTCATTTGGGGTAAATGGTTGCCTAAATCGTACCGGTATAGGCCAAAATAAGTGGTTACGAAGGAAGTATTGAAATAAGTTGTAACTTGTAATATTAAATTCACTAGTCAGCTAAAATAACTACATACTTTTATAGAGTGAAGTAAGTCATTACACATTGGTACATATTTCATTGGTTACATGTAGGGAATAAAATAAGATATTACCAGTAATGACTTTGTTTAAAAGTACACCGATCCGAGCAATGTAATTAGATTCTAAATTTTTATTAAATCGTACTTTCGCATAATAAGTAGTTACATTATGCAATACCAACAACTTATTATTTTTACCCTTATTAATAACTTATTATAAAACATCATATCGGTAATATATTATCTTAAAGGCTCCAAATAAGTAATAATATATCTCCATACCGGTAACTCATTATTCCATACCTTCCACATAAGTATTGATGTATCACAATATTAGTAACGATTACTTTAGGTTTATAAGTAAAACCAAGGGTAAAGGGTCACCCATTGCCAGGCAATGCGTGAAAAAGGTCAAACCCATTACCAAGGTTTTGCTGGGTTACTCTACCAAGAAGCTTTGTGTTAACATGAATTAAAATCGGTCTTGAGGTTCAAAAGTTGTGATTGAAAATGTGAGACACCTTAAAAATCTTTTTTTTTAATACGAATTTTCACTTCAATACGAATTTCAGTACATTTAATGAAGCGATAAAATGTACAATTTTGTATGGAAAATTTCGAAGTTTTCTCACATTTTCACTTAGAACTTTTGAACCGATGCACCGATTTTAATCATTTTTATCCCAAAGCTAACTGGGGGAATAACAAATAACCCGGGTAAAAATAAGTGGTCAAAAAGTAAGATAAATCGCGTGTTTTGGGGTCCTTGGACCCAGGATTTTCAAACACAAATATCTTTTTTTCAAGAGCTAATCTAGAAAAGCGGATAACAGCACTGGATTTAGCGAACTCAAATTAGGTCTACCCACCGGATACCCCGCTTGTTGGATTTTTCAACTAGCACAGTGATATTAATGCATTTTTTAATAAATTTATAAAATTAATTAATTAAAATCATTTCACAACAAAATTGGATTATGAAATAAAAACGAAATAAAACGTGTTAACATCCCGAGTAAAAATAGTTATATAGGAAATTATGTAATTTAATATGGACTAATATGTTTATAAATACATATATAATCAAGTGTGACACTATATCTTTGCATATATAATTATGTATAGCTTTGAGTTTTTAAAAAATTTCTTATATGATGCCTAGGCTGGGTCGATTTGTGGGGAGGCAAAAAAATCGCCCATGGCTCAGGGAAAATCGTATTCTAGGGATCAAAATAAGAAACTTTGCCGAAGGAACCATACCTCTAAAACGAATTCTACTACCCCTAACTGTTGACTTTTGTCCCGTAGGGTCAAGTTTTGAAAAATCCCACTTTGACCCATTTAGAGTGCCCCAATCGAGTCCAAATGTATGACCGACCCCCACTAACTTTGGAGGGCCGATCCACCCATGCCAGTGGTACACCCCCTGGAACTCCCCTGGGGGGTTCCCCATACAAACATTTTAAAAAATCACCATTTTTGGCACTTTATTTTATTATTTTTTATTTATTTTATTTATTTTTATTATTTTATTTATTTTTTCTCCTTAGAAATTTATTTAGTCAGAACATATGTAAATGAAAAAATTAATTTAACTTAGTAATAGAAAAGAAAAAATGCCCAGACTTGAAAGCAAAAAAGACTTCAAACAGTAATTTTTTTTATTTTCTTTTCTATTACTAAGTTAAATTAATTTTTTCATTTACATATGTTCTGACTAAATAAATTTCTAAAGAGAAAAAATAAATAAAATAATAAAAATAAATAAAATAAATAAAAAATAATAAAATAAAGTGCCAAAAATGGTGATTTTTTAAAATGTTTGTATGGGGAACCCCCCAGGGGAGTTCCAGGGGGTGTGCCACTGGCATGGGTGGATCGGCCCTCCAAAGTTAGTGGGGGTCGGTCATACATTTGGACTCGATTGGGGCACTCTAAATGGGTCAAAGTGGGATTTTTCAAAACTTGACCCTACGGGACAAAAGTCAACAGTTGGGGGTAGTAGAATTCGTTTTAGAGGTATGGTTCCTTCGGCAAAGTTTCTTATTTTGATCCGTAGAATACGATTTTCACTGAGCCATGGGCGATTATTAAATCGACCCGCCCTAATGATGCCATATGTACACAGAACGAATTTACAAAATTCTAATTACATTTTTAAACACCTTTCTCATACCAAATTTGTAAATACAAAAAAAAAAACTTTATAAAAAGGCACCAACGAAGAAATTTGTAAATCCAAAAAAAAAATTATTTTATTTTTTTAACTTTGAATTTTTATTTTTAAACAATTTTTATATGAAAGATAACAATTTACAAACTAGTTACAAATATTTCAAACAAAAAAATTGTTGGGAAAAAAATTTCAATTTAAAAGAAAATGTGATTGCTTTTACAAATTCCCATTGTTGGTGCCTACTGTTTTTTCTGTGTAGATCAGTATAAATATATATTAGAGTGCCCCTTAAAAATAGATTTGTCATTACACCCCCTAGTTTTATTGGAAATGGTCCCAAATGGAAGAAATCGATTTTTTTTTTGGAAAACGTTAACCCGTGCCGAAAGTTGGACGAAAATGGCCCCTTTTGAAAAAAAAAGTGTATTACTATTAAAAATTCCCAAAATTTTAAATTTCGAAAAAAATGATTTTTTATTCCATTTCATACATGGAATTTTGACTTCATCGTAAATATATCATTAATCCACTTTAGCCTGGAATCCAAAATGACCCACAAATTTGATAAAAATGCAAAAACGTATTTTTTTTTTTTAATTAATTTTAAAGATTTTTTAAAATGCTTAATTTGGAGATGTCGATTGCTATTTGTACCACATAATAGTTGATATTAAAGAAAAAAAAAAAATTGGAAAAATGATAATTCGAGTTTGTGTTTGGAGCGACGCTTTTCAGGACATTTTACAAAGATTGCTCATTTTGTCAAAAATTTTAATGTTTTCATCAAATTTTACACGGTTTTCGGAAAAACAGCACTCAAATTTGGTTAGATTATAAATATGTTTTCATTTCTTTAAAAAAAATTTAACCCTTAGTGGCCGGGGGTCAGAAAAGACTTAATATTAATTATGACTACGAGATTTTAAAGCCATTAAATTTATAAAAAAAAATCTCAAATGGATAAAAATAATTATTTTGTGTAACGTGATCTATATGGGGTTAATTTTTATACTTTTTTTTTTTTTAAAGAGGAGCAGCACTCTGGAAATTCTTCCTATTAATTAACGTGTTGCTTCCTTTGGAAAGGGGATAGAGAAGAAGTGAAAGTTGGTGAAAGGTGAAGGGCTTCAAATATGGCAACACTGTAATTGCGATAGATGTTGAATTTTTAGAACAGTTGTTGCGCGCCATCTGAAGGTGAGTTGGCGAATTTTGTTGAAGCTTTTAAGTTCATAGCCCTGTTATAGTATTTTACTGCGGTGGGGTTAAGTGCTATGGGAACACCGAAGGAGGACGCTGTGATATGTATGAGGGATAGAAAAACTCATACATATTACTATTTTTCATAAATTAATGTTGCCTTGGTTAGCGCTCGAACCCGCAACTTCGCGTGTAACAGTCCAACGCGCTAACCATTACACCACGGCGCCCAAAAACGCCCCACTAAGAAATTTACAAAATAACTTATATGTCTTGACCGAAATGCAAGGATAGTAGGTCTCAAAATAAATGTCAAGAAAACTAAGCAAATGTGTATTGGAACCACCAACACAACCCCTCTTGTATTAGACAATGTCACCATCGAAGATGTGGAGAATTTTTGTTAAATACACTCATAAAAAAGTCTGTTAAACGCGTTATAACTCAGTTGAACTAATTTTTCCTGTTGTTTTCGTTTCACCACAAAAACATATTTCACCACAAAAACATATTTCTGCTGTACTAATTTTTCCTCCTGATATTTAGCTAATTTTTTATAAATTATTTTGACAATGTATCAGCTAATATAGATAAATTTGTTGGAAACTTTTTTAATATTTGTGTTTTCAACAGAAAACGATAGGAACGCTAGTGTATAGTGATTGATGGTGCTTGATAGTGAAGTGTGTATTGGTGAGTTTGCAATACAAATTAGAAATTTTCTAGTAAGTGTATTTTAATGTGTGTGATTCATCACTGATGCACTTACCAATACAAATAATATGGAGCTTGTTAAGAAAGTTATAGTAAATAAAATAATATGATAAGAGCATGTTTTCTCTTGTTTCTGTTAGTCGGCAAAGGAACGCGAAAGAAAACGGAGGTATACTGGACATTAACATTTCGGAGTTAAAATTGTATTAAAAAAATAAAATAATAGAGGTTTGTTTTATAATATAAACTATATTTATTTACGGGAATACTATTAAATATGTTATTGTTTTTCTTTTATTTCAGCCCTTTAACATTTTCATATAAATTCTACTTACAGATATATGAAAAGAGGAACCAAATAATACAACTTCGCTGGCACACATATTGGCAAGAAAATAAAAGTTATATTTAGTGCAAATAGTGTTTTTGGATTGTGTGATTTATTGGAAAGTAAAATTATCAATATTTACATTAATTTATTTTTATTCAATTAATAATAAAAATTGATTGTAATTTTAGCAGCATGTTTTGCAGATTTCAACTGACCCACTTTCATTTCTATTAAACGAAATTTCTTCTAAATTTTTGAATGTTAACTGAATTTTTTACCTTTTTATAACCAACTAAAATTTAGCAGAAAACATATCGTTGCTGCGCCTAAGAAAATAGCTATTTGTCGAAAAACTTTTTTGTGAGGATACCTACAAATCTGCTTCATTTCAGTCTTTTGCGGAAATGTTTAGAAATTATTTTTTTACACACATATAAACCAAACTTCAAGATTTTCATTTATAAAATAATTACTTCCAAAAAACATGTCCAAGACACAAAATAAAGACCTAATTTAGGCGTTCCACAAATAATTTTTGAAAACAAATAGCTATTTTCTTAGGCGCAGCAACGATATGCTGATTTCGACTGAGTAATTTTCATTTCCATTAAACAATATTTCTTATAAATTATTGTATTTGAACTAAGTTTTTTACCTTAAATTTAGGTCACCTAAATTTAGCAGACCATGATTCTCAACATCATTGAAATTTCTGCTAACGCAAATTCAGGTACTATTTCCTGTTATTTTAGCAGAATTTTTAACTATTTGTACGGGCTTTATTTTATGAGTGTAGGTAGTCGTATCTCAAAAAATGGTTGATCTGAGATGGACATACTGGATCGAATTAATAAGGCCAGAGCATGTTTCAATGCACTTCATAAAGTCTGGTGTGCCAATAGCCTCACTGGTTTATGGTTTTTCGCAAAATGTGTTCCTATCGAAACCGAAATAAAACGCCGTAAATGGTCTTAGATAGGACACACGTTACGCAGACCAACAAACGAAATCGCCAAATCAGCACTTGATTGTAACCCTGAGGGCCAAAGACGTCCCGGCCGTCCTCGCAACACCTGGTGCGCATAGTTCGGAGACATGGCCAAAAATGTGCCCAAACTATGCTGTATATGAATCAGAAATGTCTTGATACTATGCGCAGGGCCTAGGAAGAGTTTGAGGACAGTCCTTAAACTAACCAAATGTCTCCATACTAAACACTTGATCGAAAAAATGTCCCCGAACTATGCGCACCACATACATATATATATATATAATAAGACAGTAAGTTTTTAGAAGTTTTTGAAAAAAGTGGATTTTCGAACCACTCTAAAGGCTATCTGGTGTATTTTGAAAATGCAAAAAAAAATTTTACATTAAATTTTGTTGTAGAATCGAATGGTAAAGTCAGATTTCCTACCAATGCAGCTGTTTTTGCTCTGGAGGAAAAGGGTCTTAAAATCAGCGTTTGTGGCCGAAGTGCGCCAGTGGAAGGAGTTGAAATAAAAAAGAAAAAAAAATACGCCATTCTTTTTTTCTATAGAAAAACTTTAACAAAAGTGATCATATCCGAAAATCAAATTTTTATGAAGAACTTTAACACTATGCGACAGTCAAAATCGGGATGGGATGAAACCAACGGGAAATGTTATATCGGTCAAAAACAAGTTATACGTGTCCCGGCATTTCGCTGGGTCATCCCTAGGAATCGTGATATACCTTTTTTGACATAACTCGAGAACCACTAGTTCGATTTTGCTCAAACAATTTTAAAAAAATTAAAAATTACAATTCCTTTAATCTGTTCATATAACGTTTTTCTATATACTCAACAGTTTTGCCGGTAAAAATAAATGTTTGTTACCGCTACCATAAAAATCAATAACCTTTTGTTTATTACTTTTTTTTAATATTTTAGGCAAAAAATATATTTTTCTTCATACATTTATTTTTACCGGCAAAACTATTGAGTATATAGAAAAACGTTATATAAACAGATTAAAGGAATTGTAATTTTTAATTTTTTTGAAATTGTTTGAGCAAAATCGGACTAGTGGTTCTCGAGTTATGTCAAAAAAAAGACCACCAAAGGTCAAATCGATATATCTCGATTCCTAGGGGCGACCCAGCGAAACGCCGGGACACGTATAACTTCTTTTTTACCGATATAACTTTCCCCGGTAGTTTGAACCCTTCCCGATCACTGACCCCTACCATTTGTCTCAGAGTGTAATATTTATGTCTGATTTCAAAATAAAAAAGGCGTAGGTAGTCATTATAACTGCCAAATTCCTTGTAAACATTTTATAAATACAAACAATATTTTTTATGAATTTGACATTTAACTCATAAACATACCCCAGTAGTGGGATTCGCTAACTCTTTAATGACAAAATTCGGTAGTTAAGCTGCCATTTTACTATAAAAACTTGTCAATTTAACTACCGAATTTTGTCGCTAAAAAGTTACAGAATTGCCCACAGGTTTATATATGTAGTTTACGGGCAGAATACAAATTTATATGAGAAGGCTTAAAATGCTTGGTTACAATTATGTACAACTTCTTCTAAATTCTTAAATTTTTATTTAACTTTTGACTTCTTAACTTAAGGGTGTTATTTTTCAATATTTTTTAATAGTTTTTGTTTTTAACTTGAAATATGAAGCTTAACTTAAGTGTGTTATTTTTCAGTGCTTTTTAATAGTTTTTGTTTTGATCTTTAAATATGAAGCGTTATATGATTATGTCTTTCTACATCAAATTAGATATAATTATATCGGGTCAAAATCCGGATAAGATTCTATATGATTAAATATATTTAGATCTTATCCGATATAATTTTATCCACCATTTTTCGGATCATAGTATTATATTAAATAAGATATTACTTTTTTTACTCGGGATTGGAAAAAATGTTATTAACATTTTTCTTTAGTGCACGGACAGACCCAGTAAAAGAACGCGGGCGACATACATAGAGCCTAATATGAAGTAGTAGAAAGTTGTAAAGAATAATCATCTTATGATTAAAATTATCATAGCACTTTGCACCGGCCCTAATGTTTATTACACTCATAAAAAAAAAGTTAGTTCAAAAGTCTGTTAAACGCGTTCTGATTAAATTGAACTAATTTTTCTGTTATTTTCTCTAAAAAAGCCCGTACAAATAGGTAAAAATTCTGCTTAGACAACAGGAAATAGTAGATGTATTTGCGCCAGCACAATTTTGACCTATTTGTACGGGATTTTTTTTTATTAGTGTACATACCATCAGTGTTGCCAGAACTTGGTTAGCAAAAATGGCTAAATTTCTGAGAAAAAATAGCTAAAAAATGGCTAAAATAAAACCAAAAAATGGCTACCAACAATTATGATTCCAGTTAGCGGATACCCCCTTTTAACAGATAATTTAAGCTCAGTGCCTCTTTAAATCAAAATTATAGAGTACCAAAAATTTTCTAAAAGTAGCGGATCTTTTTTTATTCAAATGCGGACATTCACAAAAGCACTTTTTTTTGTAATTTTGAAAGAATTTAACCTCTCAATAGCAAACAATTTTTAAGATTTTTTTTAAATTGATTTTATTGAATTTTTGAAATTGAGTGAAATTGCCTACTTGTGACTCATTGTGCCCGTCTTAAGACTATTTTTAAGACAGAGTCATAACTTTTCATACAAAACAACAATAAAATTCAAAAAATTCTAATTTTATTTGTCAATGTTATGATTGTATCGATACCAAGTCTTAATTTTTTTTTTAAGTTTTCAAACAAAAATTTGAGTGAATATAATTTATTATGACTTTGCAACAACAAATACATGGGGAATACAGTCATAACTAAGAGTCACAGATTCTTCGTAGGAATAGGCACCCAAGTCTTCTAACTTATTAATCAGTTGACTTTGAAATTTATATAAACATTTTATTATATTTTTATAAAAAATACAGTAATTTTTTTTCCTATCAAAAATTAATTTCTACTACCTGCCATAAGTGGACACTTTCCTGTAACGGACAAATTTAGACTGCTGTTCGTTATTGAAAGGTTTAAATGTCATGTCGAAATATTGCACCCGAAATATTGCCTTAAATCGTAATTTAAGTTTTAAAAATTAACAATTATTTTTATTAAAGGAATTAAATGTACTATTTTTTTTTATAATAAAAACACAACCGCAACAAACTTAAAATGTCACTTTTTTACCCGAAAAATAATAGTCTTGTATATTAAATTTGCATGAAAACAAAGTCTACACAATTTTCATGTGAAACTCATTGTGGTGAATCATTTTTTAAGATCCGTAAGTTAGTTTGTACGCGAAAAAATTTCACTCGAAATTAAAAGGCTTAAAAGTTAATTTCTAAAAATTCTAAAAATTAATTATTTTTTATTTTATTTGAAAGACACAATCACAATAAGTCCAAAATGTAATTTTTTCACAAGAAAAATAATAGACAAATACATGACTGCGTAAAAACAAAATTGTGAACATAGTTTTTTTTATAATTTTATTGTGCTTTAAATACAATTTTTGGATTTTGGCATAATTAAATAAACAGTTTTTCTTTTTACTCCATCATTTTTTAAGTCAAAGTACACACAGAAAAAACAGGGGGAATATTACCTAAGAGCTATGTAATAATTCAACTACAAGTTAGTTTTACAAAGTTCTGGCTAAAATAATGGCTAATGGCTAAATCAATTTTTTTCCGGCTAAACGTGTTCAAAAATGGCTAAATCTAGCCATAAAATGGCTAAATTGGCAACGCTGCATACCATACTTAGGTGGTCTGGGAAAATTTCTTACAATAATCGTAGAAAATAAATAATTTAATATTTCTTATTGCTAAATGTCTACCGATTTAAAAATCATATATACATTTTCTTATGCAACAGCCCTAAAATTATACAAAATACGTAAATTTATTTCAAAAGTGAGAAAAACTAATGCGAAAAACGCAAGAAATGTGCGGTAACTATTATTAAATGGCGTTAATTTATCTAATATAAAAATTGTTAATTTATACTGATGTAACTGGACACTAATTGCATATTAAACTCACCTTTTCAATATCTTTAATGTCAATACATAGTAATTTATGTATTTTTTCCTTGTAACAAAAAATACATACATACAAATATACATAGAGACGATCGATCCAACGGACAGAAAGGCAGACAGACAAAGAAAAAACTGGCAGTTTATATGTATAGAGTACAAGTAAAGGAAAATCTGCTGTAATCCCAACTAAATGTAATTCGTTTTCATTTGAATGTATGTATCTTTGATCATAGCATGGTTAGCTGGTTGGCTGGTTGCTTGGTCTACTATAAGATAAAAGGAAGGAAGCTTCTTTTTTTGTGGCTGACATGGAAATAGATAGGGATGTTTGAGGATGAGGTTGATGTGATACACATGTATGTGAGTGGTAAAGGAGTGTAATAATAAAAAACAAAAAAAAAGAGATGCGGCAACCTGTTGCTTTTTATTTTGGTTTAGAGTAATATTTTGGTTTAGTATACATACCCATTTGGCTGTAACATACATACATATTACCCAGCAAACGAGACCATAATCGTTTCGTGAAATGTCTAGCCCCTAATAAAAACAAGTCTGTAAAGATTTTTGCAAATAAGAATTTACTCTGCTTAAATCAGCAAAAAATTTAGCTGAATATTAGTAGTCTAAAAATATTACAAGCAAAATGATTATATTTTCCAAGTTGTTTTTGTTTATTTTATCTTTTAATGTGAATGACAACTGAACCTTTTGACATCAGCACTCTACTATTTTTCAGCAAATATTTTTATTAATTTTAAATGTAATATAGCTCAAGTGTAAGTAAAATTTTGTAGATTTAATACTGCTGATATCAGCAATTTTTTGTTCAAAATTTGAGCTTAAACCGAGCGTACACTTTTCGTAAAAATAAGTAAACACAATTAACTTAAAAAAGTAAATTTTTACTTAATTAAGTAAGTTTTGGAATTATACTGAAATTTTGAATGTATTTTACTTAAATTTAGTATAACATTGTTCTTGAATTTAATTAAAAAATCTTAAAAACAAGTATATTGTCTTAAATTTTAAGACGCTTGAACCTTTGCTAATGCAGAATAAACTTATTTTTAGTTCATAGATTAGACTCATATTAGGTAAACTCAAAATAAACAAACAACAAATTTGTTGTATATTATTTATTATCATTAGGTATAAACATTTAAATATATACAAAAAGCCCAAATTACTTAAAAGTAAATGTAACGTGACGAATCAGCTGATTCAACCTGCCTAATGAGAAACACATAGTGCTGAGTACTAGACATAAACGAGTCGTAACGTGCCGGACATTTCTGTTGAAAACAGAATTTTTTCTCCGTTTTTTTTTGCATATCCGTGATGGGATTTGGCAGAATCAAAATTTGATTGGTACACTTGCACATTTTGGTTATTTCCAAAAATTCTATAGAAATCCGGTTTATTTAAAAAAGAAATTTATTGGCAAAAACAATTAAATTTTTTTTTTAATTTTCATACAAAAACTTGTGTTTAAAACGAACACATAAAATATTATATTTATATTTGAAAAGTAAACAAGTTAGGTAAATAAAAATCGATTGAATTCACAAATAAATTAAATTTGGCATAAACTAATTTGATTTGAAAAAATGATTGAATGAATCAAATGAGCTAAATAGGGACGGGTACAGACACTTAACTTAAAATGGTTAATTTATATAGTACATTATTTTAGCAAAGTGTAAATTTAATTTTAGTTCATACATTTTTCTGAGTGTAGATTTATCAAGACGTGACATTAAAAAATTGGCAGTTAGTCACCACGAATTAGGAAAAACTTCTTGTGATGATGACAAATAGGCAGTCAGTCAGCACAAATCCAAAATAAATTCTTGTGATGATGAAAAACTAGGTTAAATGAAACACGTAAGGGACACCCAAAATGAGTTAAATTTAATTAAAAATTTACTTTTTTTTAAATTAAATCGTTATTATTTTTTTTAAGAAAAGTCGGTTTAAATTAAAATTTTTTTGGAACCAACTCATTCCCAAATTTCTTAAAATTTAGTTCAAATATATTTGGTAAAAAATTTTTTGAGTGTATAAAAATTTTTTTTGACGTGAAGGCGATTTGAACCTCGAACTCAAAAGTAAAAACATATAGATGTCTGAGCGTCTAGACTCTAGATATATAAATCATAATCATAATCATAGGAAGATTCTAATAAAATGTAAAGATTTGAATTTGACAAATGGAATATGTACCATAATCAAATGAATTAACAAAAATCAAAATTCAAAGGAACATTCAAATAAAATTAATATAATTTAAATTCGATTATAGGAAAATTTAAATGAAATTTAAAGATTTGAATTTTAAAAACGGAATATTGAAAACTTCCCAGCAGAAATTACTGCTTGCTTGGAAGCAGTTTTGTCAGGGAAAGTTGAGCAGTGAACCGATTGCATTATTGATGATATCATGCCTGATTTTTGTTTGAGATAGCTCGCGTGAAAGCACTTGTTTCGAGATCCGAAGAGGCATGAATTCACCGCTTTTAATTGTGCTCCTGTTTTTCTTTTAAAATGCCGATAATTCATGCCTTCTCGAAAGTGCATATTATAAACCTATTCAACTATTTAAAATCATGCCTTCTCAAAAGCAAAATATTCCTGCATATTTTTCCGTGAAGAGAAAATGCCTCTTATTTTCAGTAAAACCTCTTATTTTCATTAAAATATTTAAGCAATCAAAATGAATTGCTCATTTCATGCTTTTTTAAAGAACAGCGAAAAGCGATGTAAACAATTAATTAACGTAGGCCTTTCATTAGTGCTGTTTACGAAGCTATAGATTTTTAGAAGCGGTAAAAGTAGCAGTAAGGAAGCAGTAAACGTTTCTACTGCTTCCACATTTTTGCTGGGCTTATAAAATTATCTTATTAGGAAAAGAAGGAATGAAAGATTAACCCTCTAATGCACAAGGCCGCCTAAAGGCGGTCTTTAGATTTTAAATAGTTTTTGGCTTAATAACAATATTTTATTAAACAAGTTGTATTATAGCCATAGAAAACTTAACTGTCTACTTTTTTGCCTTCAAACTTTTTTTGTGTAAGGAACGGTTTTCAAGCGAGAAACATATAAAGTGAAAATTTTGAAAATTTGAATAAATTAACTTTTTAAAACAGAAAAAAATATTTGAAAAATTGTCAAAAATACATTTACGATCTGGCGTACATTACCGATAATAACAAAGCTAGTTTAAAGTCATTACTTTAAAATCAGTTAAAAATTTTTCTCCATGACTCACAGGATAACGCCAGGATACGTTTTACAAATATCTCTCTAACTCCAAAACTAGCGAACAGATTTTTTTAAAATTAAACACAGATTTTATACTTGGAGGTAGTAGTAAGCAGAACTAATTTAGTCAAAATTTATTGATGTTTAGTGCCAAATTCGCCTAATTTTGTAATTTTCAATTACATTCGCCATAACTTTTGAAATAACAACAATTGATCAACAATTTTCGGTACGTAATTTTATTTTATTGATAGTATTATTTACAGCAAAAACCGAAATTGGGTTTCAAGATACGTCTTCAACCTTTGTTGTGCTATGTCGCCTAAATAAAGCGATAAATTAAAATTTTAATATTTGTTCAATGGTAGATTTTCAACGCCAAATATGTGGTTTAAATATTATTGTAATCAGAAGAAAGAGTATTAGAGGGTTAATTAATTGCATATTGGAAGTAGGGAGGATAAAAAAATGCAAATACAAACTTGCTATCAGTTTTTAAAATTGTGGTGGTGCTCACAACTTACTGACCCGTGCTGGAAATGATAGTAATGACTTTATAAAGATATGTCAAAATTTTTTCACCGTAGTCTAAACAACAATTTTATAATAACACACTTTTAATAATTACACACTCAAAAATTGTCATGTCATGGTTTTCAATATTGATGTCTCCAATTATATAATTAAAGTATTTGGAAAGGATTAAAAAACATATAAAATATTATTTAAAATATAAAAATCGAACTATAAATTTTTTAGATGAGAATAATTTTTTCAGAATATATATACTTCATACTAGTCTCAATTATTGGTGCTTGATATTTGATGATTTGTCATTTTTTGTTTTTGTTTTTTCTTACTATATTTCGCTAGTTTGGCTTTTATATCATTTTTTTTTTTTTACTTTAAAATGATTTGCCATTATTTTTGTAAACCTTATGAAAATTTCATTTAGTTGCTGGGTTTCGCTGTTAAATAAATTTATGGTTATTATTGATATTCTAGTTTTAAAGATTCATTTTTAGTATCCGTCGTTCGTACGTTAAAATGATGATGACGATGTTATCATAACGCGTAGACTTGTGTTTATTTGTAAAGTACTGTGATCTGTGTGTTGCGGCATGCATGTGCCAACAACAGTGTTGACAGGACTTTTGGAATAAAAATCGCTAAACTGTTTCAAAGTTTAAGTTCAGATCAATAGTTTTTGTTAATATTTATTTTAATAAAAACAGTGTACTACTGAATATAATAACATACTCTTCTGCGGCTAAGGACAATAAAGATATCTACACTGATAGAATTTTCGCTCATACTATTAATGAATCGATTTCATTAATCTGAATTCATTCATTTAATGAAAAATTTACATTGAATTAATGAAAAATACATTCATTTAA
The DNA here is from genome assembly GCA_949987735.1 of Leucophora obtusa. Lineage (NCBI taxonomy): Eukaryota > Metazoa > Arthropoda > Insecta > Diptera > Anthomyiidae > Leucophora > Leucophora obtusa. The sequence continues at coordinate 226,048,551 of OX465295.1, read as the reverse complement.
TGAATTTTTTCATTATATATTTTCAACTAACCCGTAAGATATGCTAAAATTTTTATAAGGGTTTTGAATTTGCTAATTACTAAAATAGATATATGTTCCAGTAATGAACGCTAGGGTTGCAAACTGAAACTATTTAAACTATTTAAAAGTCCAAATAATGACATCATTTTGTTTTGGCTATTTAGATCAATCGGTAACGCGGTAATGTTTATATTCTGGTGATTGCGGGTTCAAGTCGAGTTCAGGGAGATGCCACAAACGTTATAAAAAAAATATGTACAAATAAAAATTAATAAAAATATATAATAAATACAAAAAGTAACACAAAAAAATATATTTTTTTCAATTAGTTTTCATTTAATGAATACGTTTCATTGATTTAATGCACGCGTTCTTTGGGGACTTTTCAATGAAAAAATCATTGGATTCATTAATACAATGATTTTTTTCATTGGAAAGTCCCCAAAGAACGGTTTCATTGGATTAATAAAAAATGTTTCATTAAATCAATTTTAATGGATGGATTCATTGCTCTAATGAAAGTTTCATAGAATATATGAATGTTTTTTCATTAATTTTTGAGATTAACATTATTAAAGTTTCATGTGATTAATGAATTAAATTCATTACTTTTATGAAATAATTTCATTAATATTTTTCATTTTAGCATAGACTTAACGAAATTATTTCAATAAGACGTGAAGTTATTATTAGTATAATGATTTGTTCATATTTTTAATGAAGCGTTTTATAGATTTCGCAACAATTCCACGTAAGTGAAAAATCATTTTTTTTTTATTGAGTTTGACAGATTTTTTTGAAAAGTATGAACAAAATACCGGGCTTAAGGGTTAAACGCAAAAGTTGATCTAAGAAGCAATTATGTGTAAACACATCATACCATTATGTAAGCACTTTTTTGATATTCAAAGGCTTTTCCCAAAAAACTCGCTTTAAAATAAAAAAAAAACCGGAATCGGTTCGTAATTTTTTCTATTCAGCCCAAAAAGTACTATCTGTCGGAAAAAATCGTGGCTGTGCCCCTAAACTCAACTTGTTCCCTTAAAGCCGATATAACTCCCGAGATGAGGGTCTCTTTGTTTATCCCAAAAATAACACATATATAGGAAAAGCCAAAAAGAGGCAAAATTGTACCTGAAATCAATTTTATAAGTTAAATTTTTTCTTTATGAAATTTTCATTAATTTAATGAATTTTTTTTTATGAAATTATGAAAAAATTAAAAAAAAAATCTAATAAAAAATGCATAACAACAATGAATTTTCATTCAGTTAATGAATTTTTTCATTAAATCAATGAATCCATTTTACTGAAATCGATTCATTAATGCTATGAACGAAAATTCTATCAGTGTACCGACAGGTTTTCTGAATAATGATTCTTCAGAATATAGATGAAGATACCAATTTTTTATGAACAATTTCAAAATTTGTGCATACTGTTTTACTAACAAAACGAATAAGTAATAACAAAACATAGTTGCACTCAAAATATTTGTTCGTAAAAATCTACCGAATATTCACATCAAAACAATTGAAAATCAGTTAAAAACTTGAATACGTACTTTTATGCGCGATTCATTTATACATACGTGTTTAAATCGATCCTAGCTTCGTAGACCTTAAACAGTATTTAAATGAGATCTTTTACAGTACAATTTCTACGCAAGTTTAAAATCTAAACACCTTGCTAAAGATGATACGTTAAAGTTTAATGTTATCAGTTAGTGTGAATGATAAGTATAAAACTTAAGATAACAAAAAAAAATTAAATTTAAATAAAATAAATTTAATTACAACCCAGTTAAAACTTTATTTTTTTCCTACTAAAATATTAAGCGAACAAAAAACTAATTAGGGGAAATGCGACACACTTGGTCCGGAAAATATTGAAGCCAAATATCTTCTAAACTATTTAATATTTTTTTTTTGTTTTGATTTTTTATAAAGCTTTCTAAAAGAGGAATCTTCTATTCTGAAAAAATATTCTGGATTTATAACTTTTGAGTAATAATTAAAAATATAAATCGCCATAAAAGGATGAATACACTTGATCCCTGTAAAACACATGATCCCGGGAATCAAGTGTGTTTACTAAGACAGTTGTTCCCGGGGTTCAAATGTATACAAGAAAAAAGTATTTATTAAAATTAATACATCAGATTTAAACAATTCGGTAAAAGCGTTTTATTTCTAAAAAAATCCAAAAATGCTAATTTTTACTATGTCTTTATTTATTTGCGGCCTTTAGCCCCTATAAAGGCTATGCAGGGTAGAGGGGAGATCCTTCGCCACTTTTTTTTAAAAGCACTGCCACTTCCTAACCCATAAGTGAAAATTACTTTCAAATTGAAGATCTACATATCATGGCTTTAATTTTTATGATTTTTATTCTAATTACTCGTATTGGCATATTTTATATTATTTTTTTAATGATTTTCAAAGTAACTCAAATCGGCGTAACTGTCCCAAACTTGGGGGATATTCGCCAAAAGAGCTAGATACAATTTAAAAAAAAAAAAAATTTGTTAACACAGCAAAGTCAATATTTTAATGACTGAAATAAATAATTTCAGATTTTCGGTTAACCGGTATGGAAAAAACCGAAATATGAACAAAAACCCGGTTTTTCGGTTAACCGGTTTGGAAACACTATAACAAATAACAAAAAAATGACATAAACTGGAATATTTATTACAAGGGAGCGATTTTCATGTAATTGCATATTTGCTGTCAGAAGCCCAAAAACGATTTTTACCGAACACTTTTTCAGATATAAGAATTTGCAACCAAATCGCATTGATTTGTTTAGCCTATTTTGTTATATTTATTGCATATTTTTATTTAAAAAATACTAATACTTAAATTAGATGGTTCTCATTTTTTTCAGTAAATCTAAACTTTTGTAGAAAAAAATATTTATGGATTTATTTAGGTGTTCTACAAAAATGGATTAAAATAATTTAAGCTGAAATAAAATGAGTCAAAAGGTAATACAATATAGTCCGGAAAATACAAATTTTTTAGCTAATTTTAACCACAATTATTTCCAATGAATTATAAGTACTTTTTGTGTCTCTGCACGCAGAGAACAGATTCGTTGTGACAACCGAATTCTTTGCCAACTGAATTTTGGTAGTTACATGTACTATCACATTATTCGGTTGCATCTATCGACAATTTTCAGTTGTGATATCTATACTAAAATCACAATTGGTAGATCCAACCGATTTTTTTTTTAAATTCCTATCAAATTAAATGAAACACCATTTCCAATATTTTTTTATTTGATTTTTTTTTTATTTAATAATTAGAATATAAAATTACTTTAGAGATACATATTACAAAAATTATTAAATTATTGAATAAACATTACAGTTTCTAATAAACATAAATATTTCTAAGATATTTTAGCTAATTTAGGGAATTTAAACTTTTTTCATAAAATAACCCTCTAGGATAATTTATTTTACAAAAATTATCACAAAATCTGATACTTTCTCTGAGAACTTTTTGGAAAAATACTCAGATTAATTCTACACCCAAAAAATTCCATGGTAGGATAGTCAACAAAATTCATAGTTGATATAAAATAAATTTAAAATGACTATATGTAATTACACATAACTATGTTTTTAGGTAAAAATATTAATGTTATAATCACCATGTGTTTAGAAATTGAAATAGAAACTGTCAGAAATATTTTTATTACAACAAAACCTTAAATTTGTTAAAAATTTATTAGTTTAAAATTAAAATCCAAATAACCTTCAAGCAATTTCACTGTGCTGATCTGAAATTAAAGATAAAGCCATAGAGAATTTGAAATATTGAGTTAATTCCTAATGGAATGTTTTCCTCCAGGCCATAACGTAGCACCAAATGTACCAAACAAATTATCAAGCGAGAAAAAGGAATTTATGGAGTATGTTTTCAGATTTTATTATTATTTAAATTAATTTGAAATTGTTAATAAAAGTATAAAAAACTTAAGGTCTGTGTTCTCTTTATATGAACAAATAAGATGATAAGATTTATGATTTATATTAATGATTTTTGAATTGTTCATAGTTAATATTCACTACGTTAAAAATCTCTATTACATCAACTAAAATATCGTTGCTAGCCACTTTCTCATAGTTGAATTTTATGTTTAAATTAAACCTAGTTATCTTCTACCATTTCAAATCAACCATGACATAGTGAGGGTTATTTCACCTATGGCATAGTTGAAAAAGTAGTGATCAGCAACTACGTATTTTTTAGGGTGTAAGAATCTAAGAAGAATAGTTCTAAGTCCTGTAAAAAATATTTTCAATACTATTCTGAGGACTCCTTTTACAAAATAACATCAGATTCTGAAACCCTTTTACTAAAAATTACCATCAATAATTGTGCTGTACAAAAGAGGTCGTTTTTTAAAGACGGGTTATAGAGTCTGAGAAAAACTTTGGGAGAAAAATTTTTGAATCCAATGATATTTTGATAGGCGGAAGTCATCAGCATCTGATTTTTATTTAATAGATAAAAATCCACAGATTCTGAATGCTTTCTACTGAAAAGGATTTAGAAGTTTTCGACAGGAAAAACTTCTTAAAAACTGTCTTGTTTTCTTTATACCTACATAAAAAGCTTCCAGAATCCAAAGGGTTGAAAGCAATTGGAACAATTGTTGCTGGATTTTGTTGTTGGATTTCGTTGTTTATCTGCCGTTATCATTTTTATGCTCTGAAAAAAAGAAATACGAATGAGTATTAATGTTAATAATGAATATTAAAAACAGCACTTACATGACATCTAGTCCAGTACAGTAAACGGCAACATTTGTTTTTCATTATATGAATTTTTATTGTTTTTAAAAAATGTTTGTTTTTTGACAAATCAAATTTAAACTTTCTTACCAATATATTTTTGGATTTCGATGTTGCAACTGAAAATCTTTCACAAGTTTTTTTTTTTTTAATTTGGTCGGTGTTACCATCATTCGGTAGAAAATGCTTAGTAAAGCATTAGTAAAAAATTATTTATAAAATTTGATTGTTCCAACGGACATGTAGTTACAGTTCCTTATTTACGGGGGACATTTTACTTTTTAAGAAATTTATATTAGTTGCGACTATCGAATCAGTTTAGAATATTTTATTTATATCTTAATTGATTGGGAAACCCAAATATGATAGCATAGGCGACTTTCATTTAATTGCAAATTAAACTTTTAGTCATGAACACCAATTGTTCACTAAAACAATTGATATTATGTAATAATTATAAAAATGATGTTGTAGTTGTATAAAATTAATGGTTCCACTCGATTTTCAACTGATTTGTTTTCTGTGTGTGCTATCAATATAACATACGAGTAGATATATTTTCATATTTTTTACTGTATGGACAAAATGGGCAAAATTAACAAAATGGACAAAAATTAGTTACTCTGGAATTATTAATCCTTATAAACCACCTACAGCCCCAATAATAAATATCGGCCTGTCTCGGAACAGATCCGGATAATTCTAAAACCCAGATTGTAAGTGACATTTTAGCAGAAAACTTCAGTTCAATCAGGTAAAGTTTCTGTTGAATTTAGCTCAAATTTCTTAGCTATTTTAACTAAAATTGTCTGTGTATTTAGCAGGTGTAAAATTTAGATTACTTAAATTTAGCAGACCATTAACTTCATTGAAAATTCTGCAGGTGAGAATAGAAGTACTAAATATTTCCTATTATCTTAGAATAATTTTGAACTATTTGTACGGGCTTTTTTATGAATGTGGTTGAGCTAAAATGTTAGCACTTTCAAAAAGTTTGTTTTGAACTAATATACTAGCGTTGGGAAAACAAACAAAAAGTTGTCCGATTTTCTAAAACAAAAAATTGTTTAGATTAAAAAAAATCTAAAAAAATATATGCGTGGAACCGGATTTAAACCTTCTTAACCTTCCGGCTATGAAACTTTCTTAACGATGCGTGATATTTTGTTTAAATGTTAGATTTAACGAGAAAGTGGAAAAATTAGCAATAGAGTAAAAAGTAAATATCAATTCAAAAGCGGCCAAATGTGCAAGAGTATCCAATCCGACCCGGGAGTGCTATGGTACTTTTTTTTAAATTAAATAGTATCGAAAAAAGAACGATCGTATCTACTTTCCCATCCCTGTAAAAAGTCTTATAGAGCATTTTAGGCAGGTATAAACCAACTATTTGTAGCTCTAGGGGCCATCTGGTGATTGAGCCCAGAGACAACCACTAACAAAAAACTAATGTTTTTTTACATTTTTTAAGCATTTATTATTATCTGAAAGCTTAGGATCACACAATTTGAGGAAGTTATTGCAAAATGTAGTTGCTTCCAATTATTTTTTTGGCATCCCAAAAAACATAAAAACACCCCAGCAAAACCTTGGGGTAAATATCAAACCCCTTACCCTTGCATTACCTGGGCCCTTACACATTACCCTTGCATTACTTTTAATACCACAATCATACGTTTGGATGTTTTATTGGTATAAATAATTCGTTTTTCTATAAAATTTTAGAAATTCTGTTTTTTGTTAAAAACCCGTGAATTTAAAATTGATATTCGGTTTAAAAAATTAAAATTTAAACAAACTGTTTTTAAAAACTCCTTACCTGTAAGTTCAGAATAACATATTACTAGGTAAGGAGTTACAGCGATGGACATGTCCTTGTCTAGTAATAGAAAAGTAAGAGCTTACCCCCTTCATTGAAAAATTCTTAATTTTATAACCAAAATTAGAAAAAAAAAATGTTTCCAAATTTTTCTGTTTAATTTATGTAATTTTTAATTTAATATAATTGCTTAAAAACCCAGTATTTCCCCCTCTTAGTAACATCTATTTTTTATTCATACGAACTTTTTTACACCCCAGCAACATTATTGACAGAATGACTCAGAATTTTTTTTATTTTATTTTTTTTAAGTTTTGAGACAGCTTTTTAGATTGTAGAGAAAACTTTTTGGATTGTTTTCTGAGGGTTCATATTTTCTACCAAAAAAGAGTGTTTTCAAAAAAACAATAATCATTTCTATGAGCCATTTAAGAATCTCATTTATGAGCGCTCCGAAATTGCTGGCTGGGACATGCTAACGCACATCTTTTCAAAATATTCAACAAAAACACTTAAATCTGATGTACACACAAAAAAAACTATAGGTAATATTGCCTAAAACTATAGGGTGATATCACCTATTTTCGAAGGTAACATAGAGTTTGCTATGTTTTACGGCAATATTACCATATAAATAGGTAATTTGTATGTGACTTTTATGTTCGAAAAAGCACCTATAATTTTTGTTAAATTAACTAAGATACTTCAGTGTATTACCTATTACAAAGTAGACAAAATATACATCCGTTTTTGTAATATAACTTTAAAAATAGGCGTTTTCATTGCAAAAATTCCTTCAATAAAGGTGTTTTAACTTTTTTTTAAATTTTACTTTTACTAAAATAACAGCTCTTAAGGCACATTTATACGCCAGAGAATAATGCTAGAGATAGAGCAAAAAACACCTCAAATAGCTCTATTGTGATTTGTGCTATTTAGGGGTGTTTTTGCTCTATCTTAAGCATTTTCTCTCGCATTTAAGTGTGCATGTAAATTTCATAAATTTTGGAGGAAATATTTAGAAATACTTACATAGAAAAAAAAACAGGAAAAGGCAGAAGAACTATTCAGATTCTGAAGGATTTTCTATAGAACAAACACTAATCTAGGTTTTTCAAGAAAAGTCCTCAGAATCCGAGTTTTTCCAAATGAACTAATCTTTAGATTCCGAGTTTTTTCTATGGAAAAAGTTATTAGATTTAGGAAAAGGTTTTGCTGTGGAAAAGATTTCACAGAATCTAGCAGATTTTCTGTAGCAAAAGTCCTTAGAACCTGAGGGTTATTCTTAAAGAAAAAATCCATGGAATCGTAGATTTCCCCAACAGTAAAACCCGCAGATTCTTACGATTTTTCCCATTAAAAAATACTCTGACGTAAAGACTTTTTCTATAGAAAAAAACCTTAGATCCCGAGGATTAGATTCAGAGGACATTTTCCTGTAAAAAACATCGAATTATAAGGAATTTTTGCTAGAGAAAAACCCTCAGATTGTAAGAACATTTTCTTATAGAAAAATCTTCAGATTCTTGAGAATTTTTCCTAAAGAAAATCATATTTTCTGAGCACTTTTACTTTATAAAAAATTAGATTTTGAAGACTTTTTTCTTTAGAAAATCCTTAATAGAAAAAACCGAAAAAACATCTAACTTTAAGTACTTTTTCTTATAGAAAAAAACTGTTATTTTGAATAGCAAGAAACCTCAAATTCTGAGGACGTATTGTATAGAAAAAATTTAATTCTAAGAATATTTACTATAAAAAAATAACCCCAGAAGCTGGGAATTTTTTCGTAGAAAGCACTTTAGATTGTGGCATCTTTTTCTTAAAAAACCTCTCAGATACTGACAATTTGTCCTATAGAAAATCAATCAAATTTAAGGGATTCTTTCACAAGGATTTCTATGGAAATAAGTCCCTAGGATCTGAAGATATTTCTATATTAAAAATATTCAGAATAAGTGGGATTTTTCAAATAAATTTTTTTCCGAATCCGAGTAAAAGCCTCCACAAAAGTTTTTACAGGAAAATTTGGTTTTGTATAAAAAAAAGAGCTTATAATAATTTGAAGCAAAAAGTCCTTTAAATCTTAAAGTATTTCCATACAATTATATTCTTGAGGAAAATTCTCAGATATCCAGAACATTTATCTATGGAAAAACTCCCAGATTGTAAAGACTCTTCTTAAACAAAAACGCTTTTATCTGTAGGATGTTTTTAGCATCTTGAGGATGTTTTCGAACAGAAATACTTCAGATTAACACAAATTTGTCTTGTAAATAAAAATGTAGCTTTTTCGCCTTATCTTCTACAGTTTAGTGTCAGCATTTGCGACCTTGGCAATATTAAAATTTGAACAGCAAAAAACGTGGCATCGACAAGGGAATTTTGATAACATAAGAATCCTATTCTGCAATGATGTTTAATTTCTAAATTAGAAAACAATTATTGCTAATCTCTTGTTTGAAATTTATAAAATTTTACCCAAATATTTCGTTGAAATCTATGTTCTTTTTCTTATTCTATTCCATAATTCGGTTCCTATTTATTATTCCTCATTTACATGTTTATAAAATGATCTAAAATAAAAAATCCTTTTATAGAAAAGTTTGTAATCTTATTTAATAAGAAAACTTTACCTCTGAGTTATCTTAATATTAGCGTTTTTATACCGACGTAATTAACAATTTTTAATTTTTGATTATAAAATTGTCGAACAAATATAAAGAAAAAAATGTTTGTCACTTTGAGTTTTAAATTTATGTCAATATATTTTCGAAGATGTACCTTACTTCACTTGTAGAATTTACATTGCCAATAGGTAAAATTATACGGTTTAGATAACCTTTTCGTATAGGTAATACAACAATTTTTTAAAAATTCCTATAAAAATAGGCTACCTATGCCAGCCAAGGCAACAAAACTTCTGGTATTTTTTTGTGTGTAGGAACAAATATTAACTTGTTTAAGAATCGTACTGTGAACAGCTTAATACTTTAGAACAAAAAAGAAAAAATTTCCATCAATATTTTCGTTTGTAGAATGTAAATCGCGGATTAGGATTTTAAATTAATCTCTTGTACCATAAATCATTTTTTCGCGTTCCCTTATAATCTAGGGTATATTCCCTACGCATTTCTTATACCAAATTTCGTGGGTAGTTTGCAAAAAAAATCTCAATTTGGTCTGGTTATATATTATTTGTTCTGGTATATTAAATTATTTCATTAACGCTAGGTTCACGATAGTTTTTTTTTTATAATTTTTTGGCAACTTTACGACCGTCACTTTGTAAAATCTTTTGTCTGTGTGTAAACAACAGCAAGTGCTGTCCAATAAAAACTGAAAGTCAATATTGCATGTATGACTTTTGAGAGAAAGAAATAAAAAGTTATTTCGTTAGGATATTTTAAGGTTAACGGTATTTTAAATTATTTCGTTAGCGTCTTTTAGGGTTAACGGTATTTTTAATTATTTCCTTGGGGTATTTTAAGGTTAAAGGCATTTTAAGTTAATTCATTAGTGATATTTTAATGTTAACGGTAGTAATTTGAAAGAGTTTTAATTCGTTATTGGTATTTTGCGGTTAGTGTTTGCCAACCATGCTTTTTCCCATTCCGCTATTATTTTGCATATTATTAATTTTGTTTTTTTTTATTCGTAATACCATAGGTTCAAGGTTACTTTTCAAAAAAAATAAATTCGCAACAAAAAGTTTTGCAAAAAGGAACATTTTGCATTTATAAATTTTTTACAGAATGTATGTAAAGCGATTAATCTAAATGATTAAGCTTTTTAATTAATTTTTTATACCATATTAATAAATTAAAAAAATTAGACTTCATTAACAAATATCGCGACTGTTGAACTTCTTATACATATAATGATTTTTCTTTTAAAGCCAAGAGACTAATAACTTATTTACAAAAAATATAAAGTTTTTTTCATTATCAAATTTTATATATTCTTTTAAAGATGTGTACACTAGACGGTACCTCAAAAAAAAGTTCGCCGTACACCCTCCAAGATGAAGTAGTTTTGCAAGGCAATTTCAAAAAAAAAAATTTTTTCCCCGAACGTAGGGGTCGCCTTTTTCAATTTTTCGTTATAGCCTCGGCATTTAAAGACGGATTTTAAAGTGTGATATATCGATTTTTTGCCTCGAGGAGACCAGTGTTTTGCTATAAAAGAAAAATCCAATGAAAAAAAAATTTAAAAAGGCGACCCCTACGTTCGGCAACCAATATATAATAAATATTTCTACTGGGTTTATCGAAAAAATTCCTTAGCAAAAGTTTAATGATTTTTTGCGAGCTTAAATTTTCTGACATAAGGGTGGTAGCAACTGAGATCTGATGGGTAACTACTAGAACGGGATTCTTGAGGTCAATGACCCTTAGAGCAAAACACCGGTCTCCTCGAGAGAAAAACATCGATGTATCATAATTTAAGATCCGACCACTACGTTCGGCAAAAAAAAAAAATTTTTTTTTGAAACCTCCTTGCGAAAATACTTCATATTGGAGGGTGTACGGCACACTGTTTTTTTTACCTGTAAGGTCGTACGCTCTAGTGTAGACTGTAGTGACAAGGGTAGTGAAAGAGTTAAAGAAGAATTTATGGACCAAATTTGCGAACACCATAAAAATAAAGAACGCAAAATAGCGGATTTAATTCCAAATTTTATAGTTTTTATTCTTGTACGTTATTTGTTCAATTGAAATATTCAGAGTTATTTTTGACAAATTGCGAATTTTGCATATAAGATTAGGGTGACCATTCGTACTGATTTGATCAGTAAATGTACTGATTTTTAGTCATGTGTACTGATGAAAATTCGTGTGCTGATTTGTACCTACTTTTTAAATTTTGTACTGACTATACTGATTTTTAAGATTTCAAAAAACTAACCAGCTGCTTAAAAAAATATCTGAACTTTTTCTTTAGAAAAGCTCTTCAGAATCTGAAATTGTTTCAAAACAAAGTATTGGAGTAAAGGTAGGAGTCCTAAGAATCTGACAGCTATTCGAAGAAAAAAGTCTGCAGTAACAGAATGTTTTTTAGTAAAACTCTTTAATTTTAAGTGTTAACAAAACAAAAAACTTTTTATAATGTGAACATTTTTCTACATAAAAAATACTTAATTTGAACGAAAAAATCATCAAAAACAGAACCAGGGGTATGGCATCACCAAAAAATAAGTTACAAAAACATCGTTATCACTAGATGGCACTTTGTTAAAAAGTTGACAATTATCTTTTTTTATTTAAATTTCAATAATAACAAACAACAAATCAAAAAACAAACGGATATCTTAAATTTTATTATTTGAATATATTTCGCGCTTCTTTTTTCCTTATTTTGAGCAGATTTCAGCAGTTTGGAGTTTTTGAATATAGGCTCAGCTGATACTAAACTGATACAAAATAGTTACTCAGGTAATACTAAATTTCAACGCCCTCTACCGGTGAGTAGTGTAAGTTTTGATTTCCTATCTCCATAATTAATAGTCTCTGCAAAAAAAAAAACAGACGGATATCTTAAATTTTATTTTTTGAATATATCCGCGCTTGTTTTTTCCTTATTTTGAGCAGTTTTCAGCAGTGTTTGAGCTTTTAAATATAGGCTCAGCTGTGAAATGGATTTCGGAGTCTGAGGTTTTTCTATTCGATATGTTCACTAGGGTTGACCTTATTTTTCAACTTGCGATTTAAGTCGAAATAACTTACGGTGCTTAAAAATAAAATTTCATATAAGTATTTATAGATTTTTAAATAAATTCCCCGGGTGAAAGTGGTCATATATGACTAAATATATGGGCTCATAGATGATTCCATATATTCTCGGATCCGTAATTTGACATATACGTAATATACGTAATTGACAGTGAAAATGAATTATTAATAATATTATAAATTTGTATGAATTTAAACACTAAATAATACAAAATATATATATCATATAATACATCCATTTGCACGCTACTAATAAATTCGAAATTTTAAATTAAGTTAAGGAGTTAATAAACATATTTACTGTACTTCAACTAAAGATTATTGTACAATTTTCCAACTGTATCTCTTACGTTTTCAATTGCATTTTAAAATGTATCATACTCTCCATATTAGGTGCAAGTGTCAGCTATACATAATAAAAAAATAGTAAATTTTAATACAATTGTTGAAAATGTATTAATTCGTTTGCCCGCACCATGTTTTTTCAATGAATGATTTATAAGATATATAAATATTATCTTTTCTTATGAAAGGAGCATGTCAGAACAAGAAATTAATTTAAAAAAAAACTCCTCATCTTAAAATATTATATCCCAGGTAGAAAATTACAAAGGGGCCAGCACTGGCAAAGCACCGAAATGGGTGGTATGAGTGCTTGTTAACAGCGCTTTCCCAACGTCCAAATGATAACACCGTTCCACGGTGGTGCCAATGCTTTACCAAGCCCTGGGAAAGCACCCATAAACATAAAAATCAAATGATTTGTCAACGCTCAAATAAAAAAATTAAAGTGCTTTCCTGACACCCAAATGATAACACCGATCTATTTAATGCTTTGCAAAATATGAGATAGAAATATAAAAATCAAGTGTTTTCCCTGCCACCATATATGAGCCCTCATCACTGAAGGATTTTAAATTACTCTAAAAATAGACGATTCTTGGAGTTATTGTATTGTGGAGTCAAAAATTATTTAAATATTCACTCTTTTGGAGTTTCTTTTTCAAAAACAAAATAATGTTATAGGAAAACAAGTGCTGGGAATTCACCCTTTTAAAGCGTTGGGAAGGCGTCCAAATTTAGTGCTTTCCCAGTACTTCTTTTTGTAAGACCGCGGTCTACTTGCGCTTTGCCAGTGCTTCTTTTTTGTTACCACACATAATTTCCATCTGGGATATTATACATAATTGGGTCCCATTCCATTAAATAGCATTCACTTCATAAACAGAAAAATTGTTTTAAATTCATAATTATCAAATTGCTTTCAAAAGAATTTCAATTTGGCGATTATAATAAATTAATTATTGCACTGATGTCCTACACGGAAAAAAATAAGTTAGTAGAAAAATTAGTAAAACGTCTTGTGAATTAAGTGTACTAATTTTCAGCAATTTTTTTGCTGAAGTTCCGATTTCAGCAAAAGTTTTAGTTATATTTTTTTTAGCACTAAACTAATTTTGAACTAATGTTTTACTAATATATTTTGCTATAAAAATTGTGCTGATAACCGCATTTATAGCATGTACATTTATGGATGTAGATGTCGCAGCTTGTCTGGATGTAGTACACTAATTGAATTTTGTACATAATATTAATGAATTTGTTCATTAATACAATGCATTTTTTCATTGAAAAGTCTCGGTTTCATTGGATTAATGAAACATGTTTCATTAAATCAATTTTAATGAACGGATTCATTGATCTAATGAAAGTTTAATAGAATATATGAATTTGTTTTCATTAATTTTAAGATAAACATTATGAAAGTTTCATGTGTTTAATGAATTAAATTCATTACTTTTATGAAATAGTTTCATTAATATTTTTCATTTTAGCATAGACTTAATGAAATTATTTTAATAAAACATGAAATTTTTAGTATAATGATTTGTTCATATTTTTAATGGAGCGTTTTATAGATTTCGCAACAATTCCACGTAAGAGAAAAATAATTTTTTTATATTGAGTTTGACAGCTTTTTTCGCAAAAGTATGAACAATATACCGGGCTAAAGGATTAAAAGCAAAAGTAAGATGCAATTATGTGTAAACGAATCATACCATTATATAAGCACTTTTTTGATATTCAAAGGCTTTTCACAAAAAACTCGCTTTAAAATAAAAAAAACCTGGAATCGGCTCGTAATGGGTTAGTAAATATGTCACATTAAACCCATTTCAATTACCTTTCCAATGATGCTCATATTGTCATATTGATCCGATAATAAATAGCGGAGATACGGGCAAGTCCATGTTTTAACTTTGACCCGAAATAGGGGTCTCCGACAAAAAATATTTTTTTCCTATTCAGCCCAAAAAGTACTATCTGGGGGAAAAATCGTGGCTGTGCCCCTAAAATCAACTTGTTCCCTTAAAGCCGATATAACTCCCGAGATGAGGGTCTCTTTGTTTAGCCCAAAAATAATACATATGTATGTACACTGATAGAATTTTGAGCATAGTATTAATGAATTTTTTCATTGAAAAGTCCCCAAAGAACGCGTTCATTAAATCAATGAAACGTATTCATTAAATGAAAACTAATTGAAAAAAATATATTTTTTTGCGTTACTTTTTTATTTATTGTTTATTTTATTAATTTTTATTTGTACATATATTTCTTTTTTGTTTTTATAACGTTTTTGACATCTCCCTGAACTCGACTTGAACCCGCAATCACCAGAATGTAAACATTACCGCATTACCGATTCATCTAAATAGCCAATATAAAATGATGTAATTATTTGGACTTTTATATTTAAATAATTTCAGTTTGCAACCCTAGCGTTCATTACTAGAACATACATATATCTATTTCAGTAATTAGCAAATTCAAAACATTTATAAAAATTATAGCATATCTTACGGGTTAGTTGAAAATATATAATGGAAAAATTCATGTAATTAATGAATTTTTCGTTAATTCAATGAAAATTTTTCATTAACTCAATGAATTCAGATTATTGAAATCGATTCATTAATAGTATGAACGAAAATTCTATCAGTGTAGGGAAAACCAAAAAGAGGTAAAATTGTACCTGAAACCATTTTTTTAAGTAAAATTTTTTCTTTATGAGATTTTCATTAATTTAATGAATTTTTTTTATGAAATTATAAAAAAATTAAAAAAAATCTAATGAAAAAATTTATAACAACAATGAATTTTCATTCACTTAATGAATTTTTTCATTAAATCAATGAATCCATTTTAATGAAATCGATTCATTAATGCTATGAACGAAAATTCTATCAGTTTGTACGACAACGTAAATGATAATTAAAAAAAAACAACTCTACACAATTTCTATATTTAAATTTTCAGCAAATAAATTAACTAAAGTAAAATTTTTCTACAAATTTTTTGAGTGTTTTTCGGTCTACTAATATTCAGCAAAAAGTTAAGTGATTTTAGCAAGGATTTTTTCATTTCCAATCGACTAAATTGGTCAAAATCAGCTCGCTGATTTTCAGCAAACACTTTTGCTGAAATTACTAACTTTTTTGCAAGCACGCTCCTGACTAAAAATTTGCTGACACAGCAACATTTTTTGCTGACTTTACTGACTTTTTTTGAGTGTATGCATTCAAGAATCTAAATTAATATCGTCCATAGGGACCTTAATTCGGTAGAATATGGATCAAGTAAAAAAAAAATGGAAAATCTGTATGCCTCCATATATGTGTGTATGTACGTGAAATATATGATAATATATGTAACAATACATGAATTCATATCGGACTTGATCTACAAAAGGGTATTACTAAAAATTTCACTTTTTGAAAGAAATCAACTAACAACATCAATATCTATCTACTTTAAAAATTTCAACGCATTCCGATTACTCTTTCATCTCGAAACCCACATTTAAGGCATTTTTCGTGATAGTGTAGTGACTAACTTTATATCAACAAAAAGGTATTATTTTCTGTTAACACAAAAGTTGAAATAAAAATGCATCATATATTTTCATAAAAAAGGTATTATTTTTATTTGAGCCTTTATTCAGTTTAAAAATAATCAAATTGTTTTATTTAAATTTGGTTGTATTTTGAGTTGATACTGTTTTGTTAATAAAATTTGTTTTACTTTATGATTTTAATTCGAAATGTGACTCTTTTTATGATAAAATTGTTCACATTTTTTTTTGAGTTGTGAGCCTTTTCATAAAATAATTCGATCCTTCTTTAGCATAGATTACGTAGATATCTTACTCTTCTTCTTCTTTTGTCAACAAACACATTTTTTCACACACATTCAAATATTTTTTGTATAGGTATAGGACGTATGTCCGACATACCATATAAAGGTCATGATTTAAAGCATGATAGATTTTATGATCTTAAGAGCTTACAAGAGCAATGAGGCCAAAATTGTTAAAAATGATGCCAATGAAAAAGTTAATTGGCATAATATAAAAGTTTTGCGTGTAGAATACGAAAATCTCAATTCACATTTTTATAAATATTCCTATAAAGATAAAGATTTTTCAAAAGTAACTGTCCAGAAAAACAAATTCGAATGCACCAGCTGTTGGGAAAATCTTAAATAAGTTTGTAATTCATTAATTTCTTTAAGTTTTTCTGCTATAGTTTAAAACATCTCTTACACTTATTATTGATTTAATTTATACTCTATATATTCGGAAATGCTACCCCGGTCGGGAAATAAGAAAAATATTCTTAAGGAACTTGTAAAAAAAATATAATCCCAAAATATATTTATGAGTTGTATTACAAAAATTTAATAGATACTTAATTTAAACACATAATAATTGTTAGCTTCTTTAACTTTGTACATATCATCATTTAATAAAGACTACTCGTGGTAGTATATCTGAAATTAAGAACATGTATTCAAGATATAAAAAAAATTTTGAGGTAATGCCATCTTGTTGATAGAATATCATAACAACCCAGTGTAGAAACAGTAATGACATATCATTATTTTTTGGACTACCAGTAATGACACCCACTTTCCTTCTGTATTATTTTAAAACATATAATAATGAGTTACTGATAATTACTTATTTTTATCATTATTTCAAATAGAAAATAATGTTTTAGTTTTTTTTGAATTGAAATCTATTTTTAGACTCAATATTTTTTAAACACTGGTAAGGATATATGTAACCACATATTTTTTGATTTTTTGTATGTTGGCGAGTAAGCTTACTTGTGTGCAGCAGGTCAATTGTGTTTTTATCTATTAAATATTACATGTCGATATAGCTCAGATGGTAGAGCTGTTGACTGGCAATCTGTAGACCCAGGTTCGATTCCCGCACCAGCAAATTTAATTAAAAAAAAAATACAATAAAAAATATTTTTTTTTTATATAATTTATTTTCTAGAAAATCTATTTTTAGACTCATTATTTTTGTCAGTACTGGTAAGCACATAGGTAACGATATATTTTTTGATTTTTCGTATGCTGGTGTGTAACCATAACTCATTATTTTTCGCGACATCGCCATATAAAGGTAATAAAAAATGTAGTTACATAACCACATATCTGGTAATGATTTTCTACACTGGGAAGGTAAGATAAAAAAAAATTTCCAGTTAATACCTTTTTGTTGAAAAAAAAAATTCGAAACTTTATTAAAACTTCAACTAAAGCCTAACAACTCAAAATAATGCCAAAAAAATATCGAGAAGCTTCAGAAAATTGGTATTAACTCAAAATATAGATTTTTTTTGCAATAATTTAAAAGAAAAGCAATATAAATATATTTTCAAAAGGAATTTGCTTACTATGATGTATTCGGATTTTCAAATTCTCTTGAAATGTAACCACAAACAGATTTTCACCTCTACTGAAAATTTTAAATTTTTGAGTTAATACCCTCTTTAGATCAAGTGCGATATATTAAGATGTGTGCATATAAGCGACAATATATTCAATGCATTATCATATATGATGTCATACATTTCCATCCATGAACTTTTATTTTGAATTCATTTAACCATAAATGCTCCCATATATGTCAGATATGTTCATATATCATTCATATATGATCATACATGCAACCATATATGTCAATATATGACCACATATGATAATTTTCACCCGGGTACAGAATTTTTACTTGCCTGGTAATCTATGTGTATCATTACACTGAACTAGTTGAAAAATCCAAAAGTTGTGAGTAACAATGTGAGGACACTTCGAAATTTTATATACAAAATTGTACATTTTATTACTTTGCAAAATGGTTGGAAAATGTATTGAACTTTGCATTGAAATGAAAAAGTTGTATGCAGATTTTTAAGGTGTCCTCAGATTTTCAATCACAACTTTTGAACTGCCCGGCCGATTTTGATTATTTTTTACACAAAGCTTCTCGGTAGAGACCCCAGATCTCGTGATCTGGGATCCTTTGGGCCATAATTTTCAAATTAAAATATTTTTAAAGGAATTAAATATGCTAAAATCCCAAACGTATTTTACAAATTGTGAAAAATAATCTGTACCTATCCGGATTTCATTCTTGCCTAAGGAGATCGAATTTCTGGAAATATTTGTTAAGTTAAATTGCAAACTCAATAACTCTTGTTCTCGTCTAGGAGCGTTATTAAATATTCAAAATATCAAAGAAAAAACAAAAACGACAAAAAAGAATTCACCACAATTTGCTTTGTCATCTTCCAATATACTACTCTGTTGTTTTGACAGATCTAGCAATGTAGTGACATCCATTCACGTATAAACACCAATAGAAAACAATGCTTTCTAAAGTGTCAGTAACATTTAAATTCGCACAAGCACTTTCATATTAGTTTTTTTAAATTTAATTTTATCGGGATATACATTAATTGCATTAAAGGAAGGAATGCTAAAATCCCAAACGTATTTTACAAATTGTGTGCTAGCCTGGAAAAACCGCTAGCACGACTGGATTCATCGTACCCGAATTAGTTTTACCCACTGGGTGCCCCGCTTGTCGGAAAAAATGTCGCCAATTCGAGCGCAGTGTTATCAATGATGCAAAAAGCAATGGAATATATGACTCCGATTGGTATAAAATTTGGATGTATTATAGATGAGGCAAAATTTAAGGGTTTATGGATATCAGTTGAAAGGTACCTTCAAGTATTTGAAAAACCATTGTGCACAAAATATTTTAAACTCTAAAAACAAACAAGTTTTAAACAATTTTAAGCCCACATTTTTACACCTTATATGTATATAGATTGGGTCAAATATAAGAAATGGGTAGGTACAATTTATTTTGGCTTCTCTATAATATCCAAATTTAATCCAAATCAGAGCGAAGCACGCCGCAGACCATCCTTTTTATTATTTCATTCAAGCCATAATGGAACTTTCTGCGTCTCTATGTACTAGAGCCGTAGAAATGACGCATCCCTAACAACCGAATACATGAGATAATGAGCGGTCACATATTACCCACCAAGTCCTGGCTTTTGTCCATAAGTATGTAGAATACTACATATTAAAAAATCGCCAAATCAAGTGAGATTAAAAAAGCTAAATTGGCAACGGCGATGGCCTGTAACTTGTTGTTTATTTAAAAGCAGTTCCACATAAATACTTACAATATTTAGTGTAAAGAATAATACTTTACCAGACTATTCATGTCAGTTAGATGATGTTCGATTAATTTTAGCTTAGGTGTGTTCAGAAGAGGATTTCTTCTATTTTGGTCATTTGCATCCATGGACCTGCACCACACAGGTGGTCTATGGATTTATACATAGTAGTTGAGAAAAGCAGGCATATATAATGGAAAATGAAAAGGCATTCAAGTGTCAGAATTAATATAAACTATAAACAATATGAGGCAATCAATTTCGCTTTATTTCCCTAGCAAAGTCCGATTATGAACAGTGCAGTTACAACGCAATATAGTCTGATGAATGTTAAAGCCATCTCGAGAAAATAAAATGGCAAGATAGATGCCGTAAAAATTCTTTAAATTCAATCAGAGGACATTGACTTTGTTGAAGTTCTAGTGTAAAAGTAGTGGATAGATAGGAATAGTGGATTGTTGTTGCTGGTTGTTCTTGTTGCCGTTTGTATAGTTTGCTTTATTCGTGCATTTCTTTAGCAGCAACAACGAACAACAAAAAGCCTTTTCGAGTCTCGAAAGTAAACTAGTTTTAAACGAAAACCAAAATAAACAAACTAAATGTTGCTGTTAACTAGCTGGTATGTTTGTAGTAACAACTAAATACCAGTACTACTTGTACTCGTTCTAATGTACTACAGTACTACACTTACAAATGCGACTTAAGTTGTTTTGGTATGATGCAACCAATATATAAATCTGGTCTCAAACCTTCACTTCAAACCATGACTTAAAGCTAAAACTTGTTTCTGGCTTCACACTCTCTTTTTGAATTAACCTTTTAGTGTACAGAAGACTCAAAAAGTCATTTACAATCTTATTAGAAAATATGACTGATGTTACTGGAGCACTTGTTACAAGATAGGAGTAGTTTCGTCTATTGAGGAAAGTTTTAGCAATTCGAACGCATAAGTAACATTACCTAATGCAACAAAATATGTCATACAATTTAAAAATTACACAATATTTATATATATGTATTTATTCCCGTCGTTCCAAGTTGGAGCATAGGGCCATTACAAATGTATTCCATTGAGATCTGTTACAAGCTATTAGTTTGATCTCATTCCAGGACTTCCTTGTGAATGTTATTTCGGAGTCCAACTGTCTTCTCCAAGTGTGGGCAGGTCTTCCTCTTCTTCTGGTGCCCTGTGGATTCCAGTCAATGGCTGCACGTGTTATATTATCTGCTGGTTTACGTAATGTGTGACCTAGCCAATACCACTTACACCTCAATATTTCGGTGCGCAGAGGAACTTGATTGGTGGCTGTCCACAGGTCGCCTTTGAACATCACATTAGGCCAAAATACTTTTAAAATCCTCCTCAGACACCTATTGGCAAAACCTTGAAGTGCGTTTATGTCGCGGGCAGCGGCGTTCCATGTCTCGCATCCATACAAAAGATTTGACTTCACGTTGTAGTCAAATCAGTAAATTTTGGTTTTTATGGATATATGGGAAGCCTTCCATACAGGACGTAGTAGGCCGAAGGACCGTCTGGCACAATTGATATGGTTTTCGATATCCGCGTTAGATCCTCCATTGCTGTTTTTGATGCTGCCGAGGTAGCAGAAGCTGCTAATATCTTCAAGCACGGTAGCGTTCATCTGAAGGGACTGCCTGTTGTCGGTGTTCACACGCATGGATTTAAATTTATATTAAAATCTGCTTTCGCTGTCGGTACTTCTAGGAGTCTAAATTTTTCAGACATGTCGCTAAACGTGTGTGCCATGAGGCAAATATCATCGGCGTAGTCTAAGTCACGTAACCGCTTATAGAGGCCCCATTGAATTCCGGTGGAGTATTCTGTTGCAGTCTTCATCACTACATCAAGAACAATGTTGAACAGTAGAGGTGACATAACGCATCCCTGCCGTACCCCGTTATTTACATTTATTCTGCCGCCAAGATTATTCTGGTGTTGTACTCTACAAGTAGAGCCATTGTATAGACATCTAATAAGCGAGATAAGTTTTAGTGGGATGCCTTTGCATTTAAGTGCCCTCCAGATGGTGTCATGAGCGAGCTTATCAAATGCTTTTTCGAAGTCTATAAATACGAGATATAAAGGGAGATCTCCACTTCACAGACTGTGGTTTAAATCTACTAATATTCTACAATGTTTAATAAAACTTCCGATATTTGAGCTCGAGGTCAATGATTTTATTATAAATATTCTCCCTAAAAATCGATATTTCGATATTCTTTGCTCAGGATTCTTCCAGTGAATGTTTCATAAACAAACTTTAAGCTATAATTGTGTATTCGTTGTCTGTTCCGGTGCATTAATATTCTCATTATAATGTTTATAATAAAATAACTGACCTAGAGCACAAATATATGAAGTTTTATTAACAATTGAAAAGGTCGAATAAATAAATATTCAACAATATTTTTTTATTTCAGCAGAGTAAATTATCATTTGTAATTAACTAAAATACATCTAAAATTTTGTAAATTTAACAGATCTTTTGTTGGTGTTTTTATTTTACTAATATTTAGCAAACATGTTCAATCGATTCGATCATTTTTTCTTCAGGGCCCTTTTGAACCCATTTTTGGTAACTTTAGCAAAAAAAACTTTTCTGTCACTTTTTAATTTCTCCAATTCTTTTCCCATCAAAATAATTAAAATTCTATCAATCTGTTCATAGAATGCTAAGACATTTTTAATAACTTTTTGATTTATTAATGCATCTATCGCAGAGAAGTTTCGATAGTTTTGATCCCAAAATACTTTCGAAAGAATGAATTTTTGAGTTATGAACTATTTTTTGTTTACACAATTATGGTGTAAACAAAAAATAGTTTTAAGACGTTTTTTTAATCATTTTAAAAGAAAAATTTTAGCATTTGCGGTTTAAAGCATTATTTCAGCGAAAATACTTATGTAAATGTTTAAAATAACATATTATTTCGCTGGTCTTCCAACAAAAATTTAATTTTTTAGAAAATTCAAAAAACTTCGCGTGCCACCAAAAATCCGCTCGTCATAGTTTTGCCAGCCCTGCCTTAAGGTGTTCGTGGTTGAGAGCCAGCTTGCTCCGAACGGAGTTCTGTTTCCAAGGCTGTTGTGTGTCGGCCTGTGATGATATGCGCTATCACCTTGTTCACCATACTCAGAAGTGTAATCCCCCTCAAATTAGTGCTCTCCGACAAATAATACCTCTTTAAGCTGATCAGAAAGGCGCTCCATTCCCCAAAATTCTTCTATTATCGGGAGGATTAATCGCGCAGTGACGTTGGGATCTGCTTTCAACATTTCTGGCGCGATGTTGTCGGTTCCCGGGGTTTTGTTAATTTTTAAGGCCTTGATAGCGTTAGTAACTTCAATCACTGAAGGATTATTAGTTGATATGACAGGGGTTACCCACAGTTGCATTTGTTCGCGTTGGGCTGCGTAGGTGCTTCAAGCAGTTCCGTGTAATGGTTTGTCCATATCGCCAGATGTTCAGTTTTCGAGGTCTCGAGTTCGCCTGCACTGTTCTTAAGTGGCCTCGTGGAAAAAAAATTACACAATACAAATACAAAATTGTTTTTGCTTTGTGTGTTATTTTTAAATTTCTTTGTACATTTTACTGAAATTTTTATCCTAGGTCATGTGTCATCTGAATGGAATTATCTTGGTTAAAATAAGGCAGGCAATACAGCTAAAATATCGTTATCGATTCAAAACAACCGTTAACTTTAAAATACTGTTACCGAAATAATTGAAATACCGTTATCCTTAATATACCAATACTGAAATAAATGAAATATCGATACCCCTAAAATACCGTTACCGAAATAAATGAAACACCGTTTTCCTTAAAATACTTTTACCGTTATTTGTAATTGAACTTGTTTATTGAATATTTTACATAAATAAAGCCGATTTATATGGTTTTTATATGTAGTTACTTTTTGGCAAAAAATTGGTAACCCTTAAGCCAGATTCACAATACTGGATTTTGTTCCTTTTTTTCCATTTGCATATTTTTTGTATCATGCCATCTCTGTTATAGTACACTCCATTCTGCAGAGTGAATTTGGCTTTATTCAAGCAAACTATGGCAACAATTTGACAAATACTTTTGTGTGTGTCATCGCGAAAATAAAACTGATTTTAATGCGACGACAAATTGCGGGACGACATGGCAATATTTTGCTTCACATACAAAATATATAAAAAGCAGGGTTGGCAGGCAATACCGCTAAAATACCGTTATCGATTCAAAACCCTTTCAACTGACTACCGTTACCTCTAAAATACCGTTACCGAAATATCCGGAATACCGTTATCCTTAAAATACCGTTACCGAAATAACTGAAACACCGTTATTCTTAAAATACTGATACCGAAATAAATGAAATATCGATACCCTTAAAATACCGTTACCGAAATAAATGAAATAGCATTATCCCTAAAATACCGTTACCGTTATTTTTAATTTTCTGCTTTTGGTAATTTCTCGTGGTTATTGAGTATTTTTGTACATTAAGTTGATAAATTGGTTATGTTTTTAATATCGTTTGTTTTTTGTAAAAAAAATTTGCGGGATGCATCGAAATAACTGACTACCGTTACCCTTAAAATACCGTTACCGATATAACTTAATGCCGGTAACCTTAAAATACCGTTACCGAAATAACATAAAATATCGTTACCCTAACGATAACCCCATTTGTTTCGGTTACCATCCATGATAAAAATTCCATTGTCGTTGTCGACCAAATTGTAACTAATCTCTTATACTGCCGACAATTTAAGAGACATATGTTAGCTAAACCTTTCAAAATTACTGCAATATCACTTAATTTTATATTAAATTGCCTTTTACGTCCTTTCAAAAGCAATTGCTGTTGACTGTTATCGACATAATTCTCTGAATGCATACTACAGTAGACGCTCGCAAATTAGAACCGCTTTGTTTTTGAGGCAATTCTAATTTCTGAATTATTCTAATTTCTGTAGGTTTTTTTTAGTTTCGTTTCCAATGATAAAGTGTTTTCTTACGTTTATTTAACATTTTAAATGATGCACTTTCACTATTTAATAGAGACTGCCAAATAATATGTACACGCGTATCAAATTTCACAAATAAACTAGCCAAAAATGTACATAAATGCGAAAAAAAAAAAACAAATAGGGAAAAACATATATAATTTGGTGATTCCCCTTTTTAGTTTTACTTTATTCAAACAGAATAAAAATAAATTGGGGATTTCCTGTGTATTCAAATAACCAAAAAAAAAAAAAATAACGCTCAGAAATTAGAATTTTAAATTCGAATTTCAGAGCGTTTAATGTATTGCAAACATTGATTCTAATTTCTGGACGTTCGAATTACTGAAAGCTCTAATTTGCGAGCGTCTACTGTACCTATATGTATTTTTGTGGTAAAATGTATAAACCTTTGTTTGTTAGCCTGAAGGTAGAATTAGTTTGTACATAACGTTCCGTAACGAATCAGCTGATTTGTTTTTGTGTTATGAAAAATAGTCTGTAACGTAATGTTACGACTTTTCGGATGAACCTGTTGAAAACAAAATATTCGTACTACATTAAGTGACAGCTATGATTCAGTGATCTGCGCTAAATGGTTCAAACCGCCTTAGTCGAGCCGCTGACCAACATAAAACATTTTTATTTTTCATATTTTTCTTAATTTCACGGTAAGCCGATGTTTTGTATATCAGCTTATGGCTGCCAGGCAGCTTTAAACCACCGGCGCAACGCACGGAACGCAGAGACTAATGGAACCTTGAAATATATACCACCACATAATTTTGAGAAATCTTGGAAACACTCAAAAGTACGATTATATGCAGTGAAAAATGTGACAAAGCTTTTTCCATTTAAAATAACTATGAATGTATTTATTCTTTCTGTTGAAAATAAACCATGAATTGCATTCA
Source organism: Leucophora obtusa (assembly GCA_949987735.1). NCBI lineage: Eukaryota > Metazoa > Arthropoda > Insecta > Diptera > Anthomyiidae > Leucophora > Leucophora obtusa. The sequence goes on along the minus strand of OX465295.1, from coordinate 226,022,679 downwards.
AAATAACCATCAAGATCGTTAAGCCATTTTTCGAAGACCGGTTTGCTATTCATAACTTGCTAATGAAATGTTTTTTATATAATTTATTTTTTGTATCAATTGTTATGGGTCCTGTTTCTGTTGTGGTTAGGGTTTGGGATTTCCCGAACTTTTTTATTTCCCGGGAAACGGGAATAAAAAAATTAGATTCCCGGGAATCCCGAAAAATATTTTTGAACAAAATTGTTAATGAAAACCACCTATATAAGTAATTTTTGTTAAAAAAAAACACTATTTCAGTACAAATTCAGTCTGTAAGAATTCAAAGTAAAAAATATCAGAATGTTGAACATTTGATTTCACATAAATTACTCGCAGCACTGCGAAATGAATTGCATGATTCCAGCAGAAAGCGCCTACTACTGGACTGTCGGAAACAAACCGTTTCATCACACTTGGCCCATTAGATATGGTGGCCACAATGTTTTTTTCCAAAGACAAATAAAACTCTTCTAGTCTTATTTCTACAATTCTTCTTATTTCATCAGCATTACATCTTTCTGATATATAAACCAACCCCAGGTTATAAATTGAATTATTTCCGTTTATACATATGTTCAAATATCTCTTTTGTGATATTCTTGTCCATTCATCTAAGATTATAGTATATATCATATTGTTAGAAATATTGCTCGATATTTCTTTTATCATGATATCTTTTACATGATTGTAGTAATTTAATATAATATTCTTTACATCGGTTTAATTTTTTGGCAATGCCAGGTTTTTATTATAAAAACTTTCTCGAATAAACGAAGATCTAGTTATAGTGCGGATTGCCATCCCGTCGACTGCGGCTAATTTGGATACCATTTCAGGAAATGTTTGCCCTACCATAAAACGTTCATTGCCTATTCAGCTTACACTTTTTTCTTCGGGTATTTTGCTAATTTTAGCTGGAACGTTATTCTTGTTGTTGTTTTCTTCAAGAGAAGTTGCATGACCATAATTTTTTTTTAACCAAATTTAGATGTCGGATAACCAAATTTAGATACCTCCGTTAACCATTAGTCTTTCAGGGCGAATATTTCACTGCGCTGCATTGTCCTTTTTTGTGAAGTATTTCCTGACATTTTATTTTTTAATATAAAAGAATATATTAGTTTGAAAGCAGGTGTAGTAAAATAAAGTAAACTTACTTGAAAATATCACATTTATTAATGAAAATGTAACTTATTAAATTATTGGCCCTTAATATAAAGGAGTATTTTAAATTTAAAGTCGACTTTATTTTTAATCATACGGTTTTATTCATTTTGTGTATGAAAATCTTACAAAAATATTTATACTTTCAAACATTTTGATTGGTTGAAAATAAATTAACCAATCAGAATACTCCAAAACTAAACCAAGTCAAGGTATACTGCCACCCAATATTTTAACTAAAGTCGACTTTAACTAAATATACATTTAAAAAATTTTGATAGTATGGGCGATTATTTGTAAGAAACAAAACTTTTTTTTTCATATTTCTTTTAAACATTTTACCAAGTTTTTAGGTTTTACTACTTAAATTTTGAATAAGTTATGCGAAAAATCTTTATTAGTTGAAATGATCCTAAGTACTTGGCAAAGATTTTTTTTTTGTGTGTAAAATAAAATGATTTACTTTTAAAAGATTTTAACAATGACATTTTGGTTTTGGTATTTAAAATATTTTTTATGACTTAAATTAAAAAATCCTATTCCAAACAAAAACTATTCAAAAAAATTTAATATTTTTAAAATTTCCCATTTTCCCGGGAAAAATATATTATTTTCCCGGGAATTCCCGGCAAACTTCTCCCGGTATTTCCCGGGAATTCCCGAACCCCAAACCCTAGTTGTGATATACCAGGCACCGGATTTTCCAAACAAAAAACTTTCAACTTTACTATAAAAAAGAAAAAGTCGATTTTAAATCACAAAAGTCCACTATTATTTTAAATTTCTTTCCATACAAATGGTCTAATTCAAAAACTTTTACAACAGTCTTATTGCAGGATTTTAAGCTAATTTGTGAAAAACAGTATTCATATTTGCTTAATAACGAAAAAAATAATATAGGTTTATAGTCGATACTCATTAACTTTAAACCTTTTATAAAGTTTGGAGTGAAGAAGCCACCATTTAAATGTTAATTATTTAATTTTCAGGCATGAAATGATTTATTAAAGCCATCCCATCCCTAGAATGTCTGGCTTCCAACAACTTGCATCCATCAAACTAAAAAAAGCTACAACAATTGCGAAGCCAATGATCTTTTTCGAAAAAATTTCCAAAAAAAATGTAAAAATAAAATTAAAACGAAAAACAAAACAATAGTGATGTACAGACTGTCAAAACATGATTCGAAATTCGATTACTTTTGTATGCTTCGAATAATATGTTCTAAAAAATTACTTTCTTACACACATTTGCATTGATTTGGTTTATAAATAAAATAAAAAATATTTTTAGTGGCTTTTAAATTTATCTTAGCACATCATTAGTTCTCTAATTTTAAAAAATACATTCTCACTTCCAATTACCGAGTCAATCGTTTACTAAATTTGTACATCACTTGCGACTTATTTGGGAGAAGAGAGAAAATAAACAATAGTGTTGCCAGTATCAAATCGAAAAATTAATATATAGTTAAAATACGATTATGAATCAAGATTTCTAATAACTCTTTATTAAGCGAAATAAGTACTTTAACTATTGCAAGCTTCAAATACCAAATAATTTTTTTTTATGAATTAGCACAAAAATATTTAAAATGTACCTTAAAATTCTGTTTTAAATTTGAAGTTTTCATTTGTTTTTATTTTATATTTGTTTATTGTTTTCAAATTTTGTTTACATTTATTTACAAATTTCCTTTTTATTTTCGAATATTTTGTTTGATTTTCAATAAAAATAAACAAAATTTTTGAATGTATATGTTTGGCATTATTTTAAAAGTTTTATTTTAATGTGCTAATTCATAAAAAAAATTTATTTGTTATTTAAAGCTTGCTATAGTTAAAGTACATATTTCGCTTAATAAAGAGTTATTAGAAATCTTGATTCATATTAATATGTTTTAACTACAAATTAATTTTTCGATTTGATACTGGCAACACTATTGTTTATTTTCTCTCTTCTCCCAAATAAGTCGTCAGTGAACTACAAATTTAGTAAACGATTGACTCGGTAATCAAAAGTGAAAATGTACTTAATTAAATTACAGAACTAATGATGTGTTAAATAAATTTAAAAGCCATTAAAAATATTTTTTATTTATTTATAAAGCAAATCAATGGAAATGTTTGTAAAAAAGTAATTTTTTAGAACATATTATTTGAAACATACAAAAGTAATCGAATTTCGAATAATGCTTTGACAGTCTATACATCACTATTGAAAAACCTTATCAACGATTTTCATTCTGCAAACAAATATACTGATGTAAGAATTTTTCTTTTTGCAAATTTTTTTCCCGCGACTTATTTTCTCGATTTATTTTCAATTATCCACCAAATTTTGTTGTATGAAATGGGTAATTTTGGCGAAACGCGAAAAAACATTTTATGGTAAAAAAATTGTATTAAAAACCCTTATCAGCGATTTTCATTCTGCGAACAAATATACTGATGTAAGAATTTTCCTTTTTGCAAATTTTTTTTCCGCGACTCTTTTCGCAATTTTTTGCAATTAACCACCAAACTTTGTTGTATGAAATGGGTATTATAGTCTCTAGATTTCATATTTAGCAAAAAAGCACCCAAAAAAACGCGAAATTTTAGCGGAACGCGAAAAAACACTTTTTGGTAAAAAAAATTTTATTAAAAAACCTTATCAGCGATTTCCATTCTGCAAACAAATATACTAACGTAATAATTTTCATTTTTAAAAATTTTTTTCCGTGACTTTTTTCGCGATTTTTTTGCAATTAGCCACCAAACTTTGTTGTATGAAATGGGTATTATATTCTCTAGATTACATATTTAACAAAACCGCACCTAAAAAATTGCAAAATTTTGGCGGAACGCGAAAAGAGACTTTATAGTAAAAAAATTGTATTGAAAAACGGCGGTATTCATTCTGTAAACAAATGTACTAATGTAAGAATTTTCCTTTTTGCAAATTTGTTTCTCGCGACTTTTCTCGCAATTTTTTTAGGTGCGGTTTTGTTAAATATGTAATCTAGAGAATATAATACCCATTTCATACAACAAAGTTTGGTGGCTAATTGAAAAAAAAATCGCGAAAAAAAAGTCTCGGAGGTAAAAATTTTGCAAAAAGGAAAATTCTTACATCAGTATATTTGTTTGCAGAATGAAAATGGCTAATAAGGTTTTTTAATACAATTTTTTTACCATAAAGTCTTTTTTCGCGTTCCGCTAAAATTTCGCGTTTTTTTGGGTGCTTTTTTGCTAAATGTGAAATCTAGAGACTATAATATCCATTTCATTCAACAAAGTTTGGTGGTTAATTGCAAAAAAATGGCGAAAAGAGTCGCGGAAAAAAATTTATAAAAAGGAAAATTCTTACATCAGTATATTTGTTTGCAGAATGAAAATCGCTGATAAGGTTTTTTAATACAATTTTTTTACCATAATGTCTTTTTTCGCGTTCCGCCAATATTTTGCAATTTTTTAGGTGCGGTTTTGTTAAATTTGTAATCTAGAGACTATTATACCCATTTCATAAATACAACAAAGGTTGGTTGATAATTAAAAAAAATATATTTATATATATATTTTTTTTTTTAATTGTTGAAACCATTTTTCTTTTTTCTTATAACAACACAAAAAAAATTTTTTTTTTTCCATCTATTTATATTTTTTTTTTTGAAAGAAAATTAAAACAGAAAAAGTTTTTTTATTTTCATCATGAGGGGTATTTTTAAATAAATATTTTTTTCTTTTTATTTTTTTGTACGTTTGAATTTTTATTTTAATACTTTTACGATAATTATATTTGATAAAAATTAAAAAGTTTCCGGTCCTTGTAATCAGAGCTTTGAAGAATTAATTCCTTTTTGAATGAATTCACTACCAATCGAATTCAATTTTCTCTACAATTGAATGAATTCCTTTTCTTATATAATTCACTGAATTCGTTCAGCTGAATGCGTTCATCAAACAACAAATTCAAATAATTAATTCAATTGCAATAGTTCTTTTTATTAAATCAAATGAATTAATTCACCGGTGAACACGTTCAATTTTATAAATCGAACGGAAAAAAAGTGAATTAATTCCTTACTGAATTAATTCACTACTGAATTCGTTCAATTTCATTTTCGTTCAGTGAATTAAAAAAAATAAAATTACGTTCAGTGAATTAAAAAAAAAAAATAATAAGTTCACTGAATTGAAAAAAAATAAAATAAGTTCACTGAATTGAAAAAAAATAAAATAAGTTCACTGAATTCAAAGCCTGTTTTCTGCCGTTCAGTAGAAGAAAACAATAATGTACAAATAAAATTTTTAAATAATCAATTTTACAGCGTGTGCTAGTAAAAATGAACAAATTAGAAACCGGATGCTGTTTATCAACCTACTTGATTCAAAAATAAAGCCTTTTACTGTTAAAAATAAAAACTTTACAGACATAGATAAATTTGGAAAAAAAAATATAACTATATAACTACCCAGTCAGAAATCGCCAGTGGTACAAAAAATCAAGCACTGGCATACCACTGGGTAACCACGGTATTAAAAATAAATGACTGGAAGAACACTCATTTGGGACGCTTTGCCAGCGTTTGCGAAAAGTGTTTTACCAGTATTTCTTTTACAAAAATTTCGGTGGTTTATAAAAAAAAACCACTGGCAAAGAATTGGCTTAGAGTGATATGCCAAGGTTTGCAACCAGTGGTTATCCAGTGCTACCTAGCCAGTGCTACCAGGCGTACAAAAATCAATTCACTGGAAAACCAATGATTTTATAAAAATGCTGACGCTTCGTAGTCGGAAGGTTTGTAGTCAAAAGGTCCCGAGTTCAAATCCGGTTGCAAGCAAAAAATTTTTTTTGGATTTTTTTTAATTTAAAATTTTTTTTGTTTTATAAAATCAATTTTTTTGTTTGTGGGAAAGCTCCTTCTAGACCAACTTTTATTTTGCCCTCCCAACACTGGCATTCTAGTTACTAAAAATTGTTTGCCAGTACTAGCATTTTGGCACAGCCAGTAGTTGTCCAGCTATTATCACTCATTTATGTGTTTAGCCATTAAATATTATAGTCTCGTTAGCTCAGTGGGTAGAGAAATCGTCTGCCAATCTGACGGCCTGGGTTCAAATCACGGCAGGACCAAAAAAAATACATATGAACTTTTTTTTAATTTTATTTTGGAACATATATTTCCAGACCACCTATTTATTGGTTTTGCCAGCGTTTTGCCAACGTTTAAAAATTTTGTTCCTCCAGTGCTTTTCCGGCGCTTTTTGAACAGCCGGTCCTTTTGTCTAATGATGTTATCATTTTGGGAATGGGAAAGCACTTTTTGCCAGTACTTGTACCACCTGTTAAAGTGCTTTGCCACCGCTTTCCCGTTTGTATTTTTCTGACTGGGTAGTTTGAAAAATTAATAGTTATATTTTTTTCCAAATTTATCTATATCTTTAAAGTTTTTATTTTTAATAGTAAAAGGCTTTATTTTTGAATGATGTAGGTTGATAAACAGCATCCGGTTTCTATTTTGTTTATTTTTACTAGCACACGCTGTAAAATTGCTTATTTAAAAAATTTATTTGTAGATTATTGTTTTCTTCTACTGAACGGCAGAAAACAGGCTTTGAATTCAGTGAACTTATTTTATTTTTTTTCAATTCAGTGAACTTATTTTATTTTGTTTTCAATTCAGTGAACTTATTATTTTTTTTTTTAATTCACTGAACGTAATTTTATTTTTTTTAAATTCACTGAACGAAATTTTATTTTTTTTAATTCACTGAACGAAAATGAAATTGAACGAATTCAGTAGTGAATTAATTCAGTAAGGAATTAATTCACCAGTGAATTAATTCATTTGATTTAATAAAAAGAACTATTGCAATTGAATTAATTCGTAACAAAATAAATCGAACGAAAGCAAATATGAATTAATTCCATTCAATAAATATTGCTTAGTGAATTAATTCATCGAATTTTTAATTCAGAATTGAAAAATTGAATTAAGGAATTAATTCTTCAAAGCTCTGCTTATAATATACTCAGTATAAAAACGCTTTTTATTCACACTTCAAAAATATCAGTCATGTATACATATTCCGCCAATGGTGACTACAATCTACACTAATTTTCCGGAAAATTGGAAAATTCATTGACTTAAAAATTTAGAATTTTCTTAATTAAGCCCAAACCACATAGTGAAATTGCCAGTGACAGTGCTGTCAAACTTTGTTCTTGAATTTCGCGAAAACGATTTAATATATTTAAAAATTTCTTATTTCGTTTTGTTTAAAAACAGCTTTTGTTTATTTAGAAACTTTTCTAATTTCTCGGCAGTGTTAAAGAGAGAAGATATAAAAAACTGCTTTATCGACAAAACGTCGCACTGCGGTCGACACTGCGTTTATCTGGTTAAGGCACATAATAGCTTTGATATTAATTTTTATCAAAATCTGTCCACGGGAACTGATAGTGGCGAAAAATAGGTTAAAATAACTCAATAGTCCGAATATAAAAATTTGACACCGTGTGACAAAATTGGTAAAAAGTATTTTTTCTTATAGCCTAATTTCTTAAACGACTACACTTCACTTCAACTACACCCAAAAGATTTCTTAGTTGAATGCGACGAATATTTCAACTATCTTATAGGTGAAATACCCCTAACTAATATGTAGTTGAACTGATTTAGTTGGTGGCAACTAAGTTTTTTTAATATCAGCAAATTAACTAGAAATATTGTTACATGGAACGGTATGCTAGTTAAAATTAATGGAAAAATTAAAAATTAGTGAACCATTAACAATTAAAAAAGGTTAATAGAAACCATTATCTTGATTTATTATCTTATTTTTTAATAAACACAACACAAACATTACATCTTTTGATACTGCTATTAACAATTAAAATATTAATATCCCTATTTACAATACAAATTCCAACCAAAACCATAATTCTTGAAGAAATCGTCTGTTTCCTTGTGACTTTTTGTTCACCATCCCACCAGTTTTGAACTTCTTTACTTCCTATAAAAAATTAATAAATTTTATTAGAAACAAAAACAATAAACACGATTAACTATTATAATTACCTTCGATTTAAGATCTGCACAATTAAATTATTAATAAGAGCAGAAAATGTAATTATCTTCCAAGACATTAATTGACAATTTTATAATTTGAATTTCAGTTCATAAATTTTTTTCAACTTTTAATATGTTTGACATTCTAATTTGAATTTTTGAATACAGGGTAATTGTTGTCAGGGGTATGGCATCACCAAAAAAATAAGTTATAAAAAAATCGTTATCACTAGATGGCACTTTGTAAAAAAAATTGACAATTTTCTTTTTTTATTTAAATTTAAATAATAACAAACAACAAAGGAAAAAATACAAACAAATATTTCAAATTTTATTATTTGAATATATTCCGCGTTTGTTTTTTCCTTATTTTGAGCAGTTTTCAGCAGTTTTTCAGTTTATAAATATAGGCTCAACTGATATTAAACTGATAGTAAGTAGTTGCTCAGGTAATACTAAATATCAGCGCCCTCTATCGGTGAGTAGTTTAAGTTTTGATTTCCTATCTCTATAATTAATAGTCTCTGATTGTTGTATTGATAATATCATCTATAAATATAGTTGTTTATAATTAAAAATAGTAATTTGAAATTTGTTTGATTTCCACTACATATTTTTTTTTAACTATCCAACCATGGAAATTTTTCGGTGTAGTTTTTCAAAATTTTGTATTTTGTAAATCCCAGTGATGAACGCGGTGATCGTCCGTGCCGACTGACGTAGTTTTTAAACAAAATTATATGAAAAAGAAAATTTTGTAAATCACCAGATTGTTCTTTTGATCACTTGAATTGTCAAATATTATCACTTGCATTTTTTAGGTGTTGAATGCAAAATAATGCAATAAATCACCAAAAACTTAAGAAAAAAACACTAGAAAAAAGTAAATAATGATAATTATGCTGAAAAAACATATGGACGAGATAATCCAGTGGAATAAAAACAATTATAACACGACTTTATTTTTTAAAAATTTTATTGAAAAAGTACAGTGCAGAAAATGAATTAAAAGATCTAATCAGCGATTAACATGCAACCGAATATATTATTTAAAAAAATTTTCTTTTTACACAATTTTCTTTCGCGAATTCTTTTTGCAACTTACAACCAAACTTTGTTGTATGAAATGGGTATTATAGTCCCCAGATTATAAATTTATAAAACCGCACTTAAAAAATTGAAAAATAATAGCGGAAAGCGAAAAAAGACTTTGTGGTAGAAAAAATTAATTAAAACGCACAATCAGCGGTTAACATTCTGTAAACGAATATAATGATGCAAAAATTTTCAATTTGCAAAAATTTTTTTCCTGATTTTTTTCTCCAAACTAAGCACCAAACCTTGGTGTATGAAATTGGTATTATAGTCTCTAAATTATGAATTTAAAAAAAACCACACTTAAAAAATTGCAAAATAATGGCGGCACGCGAAAAAAGGCTTTATGGCACTAAAAATTATTTAAAAACTTAATCATTACATTCTGCAAACAAATATGCTGATGGAATAATTTTCCTATTTGCAATTTTTTCGCGATTTTTTTTGCAACTAGACGCCAAACTTTGTTGTATGAAACGTGTATTGTAGTCCCTAGATTACAGATTTAAAAAAACCGCCCTTAAACAATTGCGAAATAATAGCGGAACGCGAAAAAAGACTTTATGGTAGAAAAAATTAATTAAAACACACAATCAGCGATTGCAAACAATGCTGCAAAAATTTTAAATTTTGTAAAAATTTTTTCGCGATTTTTTTTTGCAAACTAAGCACCAAATTTTGGTGTATGAAATTGGTATTATAGTCCCTAGATTATGAATTTAAAAAAACCACTTAAAAAAATTTCAAATTAATCTCGGAACGCGAAAAATGGTTTTATGGTACAAAAAATTAATTTAAAAACTTAACCAGCGAATTACATTCCGCAAACAAATATATTGGTGGAAAAATTTACGTTTTTTCGCTGATTAAGTTTTTTAATTAATTTTTTGTGCCATAATGCCTTTTATCGCGTTCCGCGATTATTTTGCAAATTTTTAAGTATGGTTTTTTAAATTCATAGTCTAGGAACAAACATAGTTAAATTCATAGTCGATTTACTACAAAAAATGTTGGTGCTTAGTTTGCAAAAAAAAAAAATCGAAAACAGTTTTTGCAAAATTGAAAATTTTTTAATCATTATATTCATTTGCAAAATGTTAATCGCTGATTGTGTGTTTTAATTAATTTTTTCTACGATAAAGACTTTTTTAGCGTTCC